>OY730194.1:93038158-93395658 GCA_963422505.1 Pseudognaphalium luteoalbum
AAATATTATATCGTGTAATTCCAATTGTCCTCCCCCCCCCCCCCCCCACGCGCGATGTCGCACCCCCATATTTGTACAGCGGATCGGGTCGGGGCATGACTAATCAAGTAATCATAACACAAAGATATAACAAACGACCTCTAAATGAGACATTTTAGAAAATATATTTCATAAAATAATAAGTTCACAAAATATCATTTGTGAGTCCGCAACTAAGTATCGAAATTCTAATACATAACCACTATTACAAAATAATAATGCAAGAAATTATCCGTTGTTTGTAAAACATACAACTCGAGCTAGTGCTTCCAAAAGCATCCTACAACACATGTAAACCTGAGAATTACATGCTAAAAAGTCAACATAAAATTGATGAGTTCATAGGTTTGCATAGTTGAAATCCTTGTAAAATCATAGTTTTGAACACAATGTATCAGAGTTACCGTAGTAGCACAATTGCTAAAGTAGTATATTATTGCCCTGAGCTCATAGTCCGAAGCTTAACCAGTTGGTGCCTCTAGTAAGTGCATCCCTCTACACTCAATTACGAAAAATTATGCGCCCGTGTAGTGGTTAGAGCGACTAACCCGGATGGCGGAAGGTCATTTCCGATAGATCTATCCATAATGTTCGCGCTTAGTATTAACGGAGCTATGAAATTTGTTAGAGGCCAAATTGTAGTTTTACTTAAGCAATTAGTATAAGTGTTTTCTGTTATTTGTGTTTACAAAAACAAAGCATGTAATCTCACCCCAATAGTAAAAAGCAGTAAAAGTGAGGTTATGAGGCTCTCCTGAGTCTTGCAAGCAATCGTAGTAATAACCAAGTAAGTTCTCCGAACCCGTAACCTTCTAGCATCCTAAACGAGTAAGGTTGTAAGTAAGTAAGTAAATAGGTTGGTGTCTCGAAAGATCACTCATTCTAGTTGTCCACTCAACTAGGAATGTCCAAGTGTGAAAATATCGTATGGGGGTCCGAGGGCAGCGCCTCTGGTAGCGGGGTTCAATGGATGGCAACCCCTGACGGGGTCCAAGGGGCAGAGCCCCTGGCTGGGGTCGAGCTGGGGTCCAAGGGTGTCATACCCCCAAATTCGGGTTGCGGAAGCGATCGGGTCGGGGCGCGACTAATCAATAACCAAAGCATAAAGGTATATCAAACGACCTCTAAATGAGACGTTTGAAAAATAATTGTTACATTTCCAAAATAAATGTTTACATTGTTGCGAGTTCGCAAAATAATTCTAATACATAAGTTGTAGTACAAAAGTTATGCAAGATAATCCAAGTGTTTGAAATGATGCGACTCGAGCTAGCATAATCTTGTAGCAATTCCTAATCCTGCTGGGTACCAGATAACACATGCTAAAACGAGTCAGCTATAAAGCTGGTGAGTTCATAGGATTATGAGTTGAAAACATGAAGTTTAAATTGTATATGTTTCAAAAATAGTTCAGAAACTACGATTTACATTTGTATTGTTATAGAGTTATGACATCAACGTGTATACATTAACGAGGCATCACATGCCTAAGTAGCTGTGGTGTGTACCTAAGTACATAGAGGAAGATGGCATTCCATGCCTAGTTACCTATCAGATATAAGTATGTCTACATAAGTGAGGCATTACATGCCTAAGTACTAATAAGTATGTGTATGACCGAGTCATATCGAGGAAGTGGCAATCCATGCCTAAATACCAATCAGGTATGAGTAAGTCTACTAATGTCGCACCCCCAAATTCGGGTTGCGGAAGCGAATCGGGTCGGGGCGCGACTAATCAATATACACAGCACAAAAGATATAATGAACGACCACTACATGCGTCGTTTTACATTGATATTGATAAAACAAAAGTTTACATCAAAATATTGTTTTACATTAGCTCAGTTTGAAAATGAGAGATTTAAGTACATAATTAATCTATACAAAATATAATGATGCAGCTAAAATCTCTGATTGTTTGCATGCTGACTCGAGCTAATAGATCTTGATTGAGCAGTCCAACCTACTGCTGGTCACCTGTGATACATGCTAAAATGGGTCAGCGAAACGCTATTGAGCTCACAGGTTTGTATGTCAACACATATTTGTATGAACCGCAAGATTTTATAATATAATTGAATTTAAAATGCAATTAAGCAAAAAAAAAGTTATACAGCCATGAGCACATAGTCTGAGCTTAACTTGAGTGTCAGGTCCAATTAAGGAAACCCAACTGAGTTGCCTCCTACGAGTGCCTAATCTACACTCGTCTTCCCAAATGCTAATAGGTCCGTTTGACCAGTTAGTGTGTGCTAACCCAGACGAGGATTGTCAATCCTATATGATATCATATACTAACATTCACGCTACAGATGTATTACCAGACTATGCTATGGAGGGCTTTAGTGATTAGTTGAAAACAACTCATGTAGTAATTGATTGATTGGTACTTGCGTTCAACTTGTGCTATAAAACAAGCAATAATATCACACCCCTTAATGAAAACAGTAAAATAGGGGCCATTAGACTCACCTGAGCCTTGAGTGTTTAAATTAATAAACTTGAATTGATTAGCGGTGGATTGATGTCCGAAGACTTGTAACCTGTCGGGCGTTCAAAACGCGCAAGGTTATATGAGTGAGTAGATGTCTCAACAGACCATCTATGTTTGTTGTCCAACAATTAGTTATGTCCAAATGTTTGATTCTTCAACTTTGTTTATCAAAAACGTGTACAACCCGTTGGTGAAAGTTTGTAATAATAATTCTTTAAGACATTATTATTAAGTTTGTGTCATCGTATATATTGTTACAGTATGTATCATGTGTGGTTATAAGTTGTTATCCATGTTCAATACTTAGTGAAAACAAGTACCATAAATTCTGTCTTTAGCGACACTAGTAGCGACACTAGTGTCAGTGTCGCAAGTCATGCGACACTAGGGTAAGTGTCGCAGTGTATGCGAGTGTCGCAGGTTATGCGACACTAGGGTCAGTGTCGCAGGGAGTGTCGCAAGTTAGCGACATTAAGTCTTATGTCACAGGTTCAAATCAATTTCTAATAAGTAGCGACACTAAGGTAGTGTCGCAGGTAATGTCGCAGGTAATGTCGCAGGTAGTGTCGCAGGTCATGCGACACTAGAGTCTGGCCAGATTTCCATTTTTAGCCCAAGTGTATCCAAGTGTCGGTTTTTCATTCGGGAAACTTTTCAAAATTAGTTTTTGGTCCAAGTTATTACTAAGTCACCCAAACTCATTTTTGTTACCATTTTCCAAATATAGTAAGTTTTTCGAAATCGAGCCACTTTTGTTGACTTGGTCAAACTTACTCGGTTTGACCTGAAATTTTCACCCAACCCATATATCAGTTTATAGAGTCCAAATAAATTGTTGGTTCATGTCGGAGTTCACCAAAAGTGTCGGTTTTTATAAAAGTCCCAAAACTACAAGATTTCATATTTTCGACTTTTGTCGGTTTGTTTTGCCATGGGTCCTACTAACTTATGGTCCAAACCAAGTCTCACAATTTATAACAACTGGTCTTCTATGTTTTTAGTTTCCAACATATGTTTTCTAAGAGTTTTAAGTCCCATCTTCATAGAGAAACAAAATAGATAGTAATGCATAGCTCAGTTTCTGATTTCACCCAGACCAGTCCCACAAATTGACTTATAGACAAAAATACGTTCAGATCTGGTAAAAACGTAAATGTTAGTTGTAGATCTTTTCAATACCCAAATTTTAAAAAACAATGCATCTTCTAACTCTTTCTAGAACTCAAGATATGACGTTTTTAGTAAGCTGTGATTTTCTGGACAGATTGTGTGCTCTTTGTATATAATTCATAAAAACGTATTTTGAGCTTAAATTTGGACATAATATTGTTAGATGAAGTTTATAACATGTAATTAAACAATATGAAAGTAAGAAAGAGTTTCTTTACAAAGATTTTGATGGAAATGAGATGAGGAGCAATAGGAGTTGTTGTTGAGCTTGTGTTCTTTGTAAAATAGTGACTTTTGTGGTGGTGGTGCTATGGTAGTTTGTGATGGTGATGATGGTGGTTGAATGGTGGTTCTAATCTCTGGAAATTAGAGAGAGAGAGGTGATAGAGAGGAGGTAGAGAGAATGTGAGAAAGAGTGATAGTGGAAATGAGGTGAAAGAGTATGATGTAAGTATTCCACTAACTCATCACTTGCATGAGGTTCTAGTGGCTCATGTGGGTGGTGACCACATGGGGTCACATGGAGGAGGAGGGGGCCGGCCTAGGTGGCCCACTCAGGGGTATTTTGGTCATTTTATCCTTCCTAATTTGATATGTTACGTTTCCCGTTCGTTTACCCGATTATTTCGACGTTTATTGGTACGTAAAACGTTAATTGTACGTGTTTAATCAACGATTTAAATTTTGATATTTTCACTTGAAGTATTCATTCTAAGTACTTGAAAAACCTCTATAAAAATGATTCGTTAATTTAGTGATCTCGATTTGCGCGTTCGTTGTACGGATTTTAAATCGCGTAACTGTTGTTTGTACGATACGAATTAATTACAAAGTATTATTATCAAAATAATATTTTGGGAAAGATAGTGTTATTAAATAATGTTATATTATTTAATAAAATTGTTCACCAACGTCCGTATTTAATTGAACCAAAATACATTCGATTTGAAACTTGTACGATTTAATCAAATCGCATAATTGTATATATTCAATAATATATATAACGGTACATTAATTAGCCTAACACAGAACTAATTACATGTATTAATAATTAATTAGGCACCAATTACTAGTCCTAATTTGACGGGTGTCATATTCTCCCCCTATTAGAAGAATTTCGTCCCGAAATTTAGTTCGAAGTCGTGTTTGAAGTAGCGTCAGCAAATAACTGAGGATACTTGAGTCGCATCTGGTCCTCCCGCTCCCAGGTGAATTCCGGCCCACGCCGCGAATTCCACCTGACTTTGACAATGGGAATACGAATTTGTTTGAGTTGTTTGACCTCACGGTCCATGATTTCAGCGGGTTCTTCAACAAAATGAAGCTTGTCGTCAATACGAATTTCATCGAGTGGAATGATAAGTGTCTCATCAGACAGACACTTCTTTAAATTTGAAATGTGAAAAGTGGGATGCACACTACTGAGCTCGGATGGCAGCTGCAATCGATATGCCACTGGACCTATCCTCTCGAGGATCTCGAATGGTCCAATGTATCTGGGATTCAATTTCCCGCGTTTACCGAATCGGATAACACCTTTCCAAGGTGAAACTTTGAGTAGCACTCGATCCCCAACCTGGAACTCGAGTGGTTTGCGTCTCACGTCAACATAACTTTTCTGACGATCACGTGCGGCTTTGAGTTTGTTTTGGATCTCGAAGATCTTTTCAGTTGCTTCGTGAATGATCTCAGGACCAGTGAGTTGACTGTCTCCCACTTCGGTCCAACAGATAGGTGATCGGCACTTACGACCGTACAGTGCCTCGAAAGGTGCAGCCTTAATGCTGGTGTGATAGCGGTTGTTGTACGAAAACTCGCACAATGGTAGATGTTTTTCCCAATTTACACCGAAATCAACTACGCAGGCTCGTAGCATGTCTTCCAGTGTTTGAATGGTCCGTTCACTTTGGCCGTCGGTTTGAGGATGGTATGCGGTACTCATATCAAGACGGGTACCCAATGATTTTTGAAGTGATTGCCAAAAGTGAGACGTGAAACGACTATCCCTATCGGAGATAATTGAGATTGGAACACCGTGTCGAGAAACAACCTCTTTGATGTAGATTTGTGTGAGGCGTTCCATTTTGTCGGTTTCCTTGATTGCCAGAAAATGAGCAGATTTTGTGAGACGATCGACGATCACCCAAATGGTATCGCAACCGCTCGATGACTTTGGTAGTTTGGTTATGAAATCCATGGCAATTTGTTCCCATTTCCATTCAGGAATGCTGGGTTGTTGGAGTAAACCAGAAGGTTTTTGGTATTCAGCTTTGACTTTCGAGCAAGTAAGACATTTGCTGACGTATGTAGCGATTTCAGCTTTCATATTCGGCCACCAATAAAATTCCTTGATGCCGTGATACATTTTGTCGGATCCAGGATGGATAGAATATTTGGACTTGTGAGCTTCATCCATCACCAAGTCTCGTAGGTTTCCAAAACTGGGTAACCAGATTCGGTTTGAGAAATACCTAATCCCGTTAGGCTTGATTTCGAATTGTTTGTCCATGCCTCGCAATGCTTCATTTTTGATATTATCGGGTTTCAGAGCTTCGAGTTGAGCAGTGAGAATCTGAATGTTTAGATCATTGTGAATAGTCATGCTGAGGGCTCGAACTCGAAGTGGTTTCGTTCGTTCTTTTCGACTGAGGGCATCGGCAACAACATTTGCTTTGCCCGGATGGTATTTGATCTCACAATCGTAGTCGGTAAGCAATTCGACCCACCGGCGTTGTCTCATGTTGAGATCCTTCTGATCGAATATGTGTTGGAGACTTTTGTGGTCGGTAAAGATTGCGCACTTAGTGCCATAGAGGTAATGTCTCCAGATTTTGAGGGCAAAGACGACAGCTCCTAGCTCGAGATCGTGGGTGGTGTAGTTCTTTTCATGAATTTTAAGCTTTCGTGAAGCATAAGCAATAACTTTGTCTCGTTGCATCAGCACGCAACCGAGACCTTGATGAGAAGCATCGTAGTATACCATGAAGTCATCGGTGCCTTCGGGTAAGGATAGAATCGGAGCACTGCAAAGCTTTTGTTTCAGAAGTTGAAATGCTGACTCTTGTTTATTAGTCCAATCGAAATTTTTGTCTTTCTGAGTCAGGGTTGTGAGTGGTTGAGCTATTTTTGAGAAATTTTCAATGAATCGCCGATAGTATCCGACAAGACCCAAGAATTGACGTACTTCGGTTGGAGATGTTGGTGCTTGCCAGCACTTGATGGCCTCGATTTTCAATGGATCGACATGGATTCCTTGACTATTAACAACATGTCCAAGGAATTGAACGGATTGTATCCAGAACTCACACTTGGAGAATTTGGCGTAAAGCTCTTCGTGTTTAAGTAGCTCTAGGATGGTTTTGAGGTGTTGTGCGTGTTCTTGTTCGTTTCGCGAGTATATGAGAATGTCGTCAATGAAGACAATGACAAACTTGTCGAGATATGGCTTGCACACCCGATTCATAAGATCCATGAATACAGCCGGTGCGTTGGTTAGACCGAATGGCATTACTTGAAATTCATAATGCCCGTAACGAGTTCGGAAAGCAGTTTTTGGGATATCGGTGTCGCGAACTCGAAGTTGATGATAACCTGACCGAAGGTCGATCTTTGAATAAATACTTGACCCTTGTAGTTGGTCAAACAGGTCATCGATACGAGGGTGTGGATATCGGTTCTTGATGGTCAATTTGTTCAACTCTCGGTAGTCGATGCACATTCGGAAAGAACCATCTTTCTTTTTCACGAATAAGACCGGAGCTCCCCAAGGTGAAGAACTCGGTCTAATGAATCCTTTATCCAGGAGTTCCTATAACTGGGTGGACAACTCCTGAAGTTCGGACGGGGCTAATCGGTATGGTGCTCGGGCCACAGGCGCAGCACCCGGCACAAGTTCGATTGAGAACTCAACTTGTCTTGATGGTGGTAGACCAGGTAGTTCTTCAGGAAAGACCTCTGTAAAGTCTCGAACGATGGGCACATCCTCAAGTCGCTTCTCCTCCGACTTTTTCTCTATGATGTGTGCGAGGATTGCTGGATAACCTTTTCTCAGGAATTTCCGAGTTTTCAAGCAAGATATGATGTTTAGTCTCGTTCCACCGGTCTCCCCCTGTATGACCAAGGTTCTACCGATGGCGAGAGGAATACGAACGAGTTTATCATAACAAATGATTTCAGCGCGATGTTTGGACAACCATTCCATACCAATGATGACGTCGAAACTTCCAATTTCAACAGGCATAAGATCGATTGAAAAGATTTCGTTGGCTAGGTTTAAAGTGCAATTAGGTATCACACTATCAGTTTCTATGAGTTTACAATTTGCAAGTTCTATGGTGTACTTAACATCTAGAGCAATAGGTGCAATATCAAGTAGAGGGCATAACTCATTGGAAATAAAACTTCTATCGGCACCAGTATCAAACAGAATAGAAGCAGATAAGTTGTTGAGGAGGAACATACCCGTGACCACATTTGGGTCCTGACGGGCATCCCCAGAATTGGGTACAAATGCTCTTCCCCTTGCGTTGTTGTTGTTGTTGCCCTTGTTCTTGTTTTTAGGACATTTGTTCTTGAAGTGTCCTGTTTCTCCACACCCAAAGCAGGATTTGGGTTGGTTGGAATTGTTGCGAGAGGTGTTGTTGTTGGATTTGGGGGCTCGGCAATCTCAGGTCAAGTGCCCGTACTTCCTGCAGTTGTTGCAGGGAGTACTGCATGGACCGTCGTGGTGGTAGTTGCACTTGAAACAATATGGCCTGTCCCCGGTGTAAACACGTTTGGGTTCAGAATTGGTGTTGTAAATTTGGACGGTGTTGGATTTCTTGTTCTGGTTGTTGTGATGTTCAGAAGGTTTGCGTTTGTTGTTGTTGGAGGAGGATGTATTGGATTTCTCACGGCTGACAACCATTGCCATGAGTTTATGTGCTAGCCGGATTGCACTTTCAGTAGTGGTTGGCTTAGATGAAGCGACGTTCCCCTGGATATTTTCCAGGAGGCCGCGGATGTATCTTTTGATGCTCTTCTCCTCCGGATCAACCAAACCCGGGCATAACAGCGCTAATTGCTGGAATTTGGTGGTATATCCAGCAATGTCAGTTCCCTGCACAGTCAGGTGCCAGAACTCTTCCTCCAACCGATGCAGTTCTTCTTCAGGGCAGTATTTTTCCCTTAGCTTCTTCTTCAATTCAGCCAAGGGAAGTTGGTTTGCTATTTCGATGCCTACAGAGTTAGCGTGGGTGTTCCACCACGTAAGTGCACCTTCCTGAAAGGTGTAAGCAGAGAATTTGACCTTATTTTCCTCAGCACAATTGCATAGATTGAATACGGATTCCATACGTTCAATCCACCTAATCAGACCAATGGTACCTTCCGTGCCCTTAAAGTAGAGTGGTTTGCAGCTAAGAAAATCCTTGTAAGAGCAAGGTTTGATAATAGGGGTGTTGACTGGGGTTTCGTCATTGTTTCGCGAGTTTCAAGGTGAATCCCGAGCAGCCAAAGCATCGGCCACTGCTCGCGATACGACAGCAGCAAGTTCGGCATCACTGTAACTTTTCTTCTTTGGCGGCATGATTCTTCAAGAAAGAAACAAGAGGTACATGAGAAGTTGTACCGGAATGATAATTCAATGTATATATATTAAAGAAGTAATATACAACATCACACAGTGCAAATTTACAATGTACGATAGTCGAGAGAAATTGTTGATTGATATTACAATGTTAAATGATTACAGACAATTCCGAATCATAAGTTTCAAAAGTTACAGACTTAGAAGTTTTACAAAAGTTCTGGGAATTATTACATCCGGTCGAATTACATAGGTCCTATGAAAGCATAATAAAGTACAGGTTCAGCCTAAGCTAATCCTGACGTAAATTGAGTTGTGGCAGTAGTGTGGTGAGACGGTCCACAGATTCTGCAAGTCTGCTAACCATTCGGAGGGCGTCCTCGGTTTCCCTTAGACGTGTCTCCCAATGGTTCAGCCTTGATTGTACGACGGAAATTTCATTTCGGTTGCCAATCAATTGGTTGTGGACAACCCCCATAGTTTCTATGGTTTCACCTAGACGGTTGTCAAGGGTGTCCATGTGGTTGATTGTATTTTTGTGGTCTTCGGAGACTTGATTGATACGTTCGAGTGATGTGAGTCTCCAGTTTTCGTTGGTTTCTTGGAGTTCGATATCCATAGTATCAAGTTGTTGCTCATGTCGGTGCAGCCTAGTGGCTAAGTCCGACAAAGTGAAGTGAGTGGGGTATGGGTCAGCTCGAGGCAACCTGGTGTTCCTCCTAGCCACCCTTGGGTTTCTTGATCCATACGGATGAGAGCGTGACGAGTTAGGTGGTGTGTTTGCCATTCTGAGACAAAGCGTTAGGAAGAATGAGGCCTATATTGATATAATACATATATAATATAGCCTAAGATATTGAGCGTGAGAGAGGCCTATCTATGTATATATATATATATATATCACATAATAGCCTAAAGTGTCTAACACAGACATATTTGAGTCCCGGTTTCTCTCGTGGTCAGAGTCAACTAATGTATCATGTTCAGTCATGACTCTTTTCAGGCCTCACATCATATTCTTTTAATTGTACATAGTTGATCAGGCTATGTTAAATTAAACCAATATCATGTAGTGACTGAACCTAATCATACTTAATAAGGAATACTGCCTAACGGTCATAGTCTAGGCCCACTAAATGCAACCTAGTTCACTATAACCTTAGGCTCTGATACCAATCTGTCGCACCCCCAAATTCGGGTTGCGGAAGCGAATCGGGTCGGGGCGCGACTAATCAATATACACAGCACAAAAGATATAATGAACGACCACTACATGCGTCGTTTTACATTGATATTGATAAAACAAAAGTTTACATCAAAATATTGTTTTACATTAGCTCAGTTTGAAAATGAGAGATTTAAGTACATAATTAATCTATACAAAATATAATGATGCAGCTAAAATCTCTGATTGTTTGCATGCTGACTCGAGCTAATAGATCTTGATTGAGCAGTCCAACCTACTGCTGGTCACCTATGATACATGCTAAAATGGGTCAGCGAAACGCTAGTGAGCTCACAGGTTTGTATGTCAACACATATTTGTATGAACCGCAAGATTTTATAATATAATTGAATTTAAAATGCAATTAAGCAAAATAAAAGTTATACAGCCATGAGCACATAGTCTGAGCTTAACTTGAGTGTCAGGTCCAATTAAGGAAACCCAACTGAGTTGCCTCCTACGAGTGCCTAATCTACACTCGTCTTCCCAAATGCTAATACGTCCGTTTGACCAGTTAGTGCGTGCTAACCCGGACGAGGATTGTCAATCCTATATGATATCATATACTAACATTCACGCTACAGATGTATTACCAGACTATGCTATGGAGGGCTTTAGTGATTAGTTGAAAACAACTCATGTAGTATTTGATTGATTGGTACTTGCGTTCAACTTGTAAAATAAAACGAGCAATAATATCACACCCCTTAATGAAAACAGTAAAATAGGGGCCATGAGACTCACCTGAGCCTTGAGTGTTTAAATTAATAAACTTGAATTGATTAGCGGTGGATTGATGTCCGAAGACTTGTAACCTGTCGGGCGTTCAAAACACGCAAGGTTATATGAGTGAGTAGATGTCTCAACAGACCATCTATGTTTGTTGTCCAACAATTAGTTATGTCCAAATGTTTGATTGTTCAACTTTGTTTATCAAAAACGTGTACGACCCGTTGGTAAAAGTTTGTAATAATAATTCTTTAAGACATTATTATTAAGTTTGTGTCATCGTATATATTGTTACAATATATATCATGTGTGGTTATAAGTTGTTATCCATGTTCAATACTTAGTGAAAACAAGTCCCATAAATTCTGTCTTTAGCGACACTAGTAGCTACACTAGTGTCAGTGTCGCAAGTCATGCGACACTAGGGTAAGTGTCGCAGTGTATGTGAGTGTCGCAGGTTATGCGACACTAGGGTCAGTGTCGCAGGGAGTGTCGCAAGTTAGCGACATTAAGTCTTATGTCGCAGGTTCAAATCGATTTCTAATAAGTAGCGACACTAAGGTAGTGTCGCAGGTAATGTCGCAGGTAATGTCGCAGGTAGTGTCGCAGGTCATGCGACACTAGCGTCTGGCCAGATTTCCATTTTTAGCCCAAGTGTATCCAAGTGTCGGTTTTTCATTCGGGAAACTTTTCAAAATTAGTTTTTGGTCCAAGTTATTACTAAGTCACCCAAACTCATTTTTGTTACCATTTTCCAAATATAGTAAGTTTTTCGAAATCGAGCCACTTTTGTTGACTTGGTCAAACTTACTCGGTTTGACCCGAAATTTTCACCCAACCCATATATCAGTTTATAGAGTCCAAATAAATTGTCGGTTCATGTCGGAGTTCACCAAAAGTGTCGGTTTTTATAAAAGTCCCAAAACTACAAGATTTCATATTTTCGACTTTTGTCGGTTTGTTTTGCCATGGGTCCTACTAACTTATGGTCCAAACCAAGTCTCACAATTTATAACAACTGGTCTTCTATGTGTTTAGTTTCCAACATATGTTTTCTAAGAGTTTTAAGTCCCATCTTCATAGAGAAACAAAATAGATAGTAATGCATAGCTCAGTTTCTGATTTCACCCAGACCAATCCCACAAATTGACTTATAGACAAAAATACGTTCGGATCTGGTAAAAACGTGAAACATGAAAGTTGTAGATCTTTTCAATACGTAAATTTTGAAAAACAATGCATCTTCTAACTCTTTCTAGAACTCAAGATATGACATTTTTAGTAAGCTGTGATTTTCTGGACAGATTGTGTGCTCTTTGTATATAATTCATAAAAACGTATTTTGAGCTTAAATTTGGACATAATATTGTTAGATGAGCTTTATAACATGTAATTAAACAATATGAAAGTAAGAAAGAGTTTCCTTACAAAGATTTTGATGGAAATGAGATGAGGAGCAATAGGAGTTGTTGTTGAGCTTGTGTTCTTTGTAAAATAGTGACTTTTGTGGTGGTGGTGCTATGGTAGTTTGTGATGGTGATGATGGTGGTTGAATGGTGGTTCTAATCTATGGAAATTAGAGAGAGAGAAGTGATAGAGAGGAGGTAGAGAGAATGTGAGAAAGAGTGATAGGGAAATGAGGTGAAAGAGTATGATGTAAGTATTCCACTAACTCATCACTTGCATGAGGTTCTAGTGGCTCATGTGGGTGGTGACCACATGGGGTCACATGGAGGAGGAGGGGGCCGGCCTAGGGGGCCCACTCAGGGGTATTTTGGTCATTTTATCCTTCCTAATTTGATATGTTACGTTTCCCGTTCGTTTACCCGATTATTTCGACGTTTATTGGTACGTAAAACGTTAATTGTACGTGTTTAATCAACGATTTAAATTTTGATATTTTCACTTGAAGTATTCATTCTAAATACTTGAAAAACCTCTATAAAAATGATTCGTTAATTTAGTGATCTCGATTTGCGCGTTCGTTGTACGGATTCTAAATCGCGTAACTGTTGTTTGTACGATACGAATTAATTACAAACTATTATTATCAAAATAATATTTTGGGAAAGATAGTGTTATTAAATAATGTTATATTATTTAATAAAATTGTTCACCAACGTCCGTATTTAATTGAACCGAAATACATTCGATTTGAAACTTGTACGATTTAATCAAATCGCATAATTGTATATATTCAATAATATATATATCGGTACATTAATTAGCCTAACACAGAACTAATTACATGTATTAATAATTGATTAGGCACCAATTACTAGTCCTAATTTGACGGGTGTCATAACTAATGTGAGGCAGTGCCTGGCTAAGTACAATCGAGTAAGTGTATGACCACGTCATAAAAATACAAGTAATAGTATTACTTATCTAGTAGTAAAATACTAGTATGCCACCTGGCATAGTGTGTTGCCTCCAAGCAACATGTAAGTGTAGTCCTGCAGAACTATAATTGAGTATTTAGCCAAATACTGAGTTAACGACCTCGAGTGTAAGCTCGCCGATCTGTTAATGAGAGCGAGTATTAACTCATATGTTTATCCATGTTTTGTATCGCTTTACCACAATATCTTTTTGAATCACTTTACCGTGATCTCGTTTTGTATCACTCTAACCATGATATCATTTTGAATCACTTTACCGTGATCTCGAACGGTGTTGCTCACAAGCAATGTATGTAGTTGAGAGCCAGAAGTAATACGACGAGCACGACTGGAGTAATTGATAGCCGACAGTACTATGACATGCCCGACTAGAGTAATCGTGTTTATATAAGTGTATGTATATTAATATACACAAGTAAGTCGTAGATAACGCCAGGTGCTTGAGATAGTGTACAAGTATACGTATATATGTGTGTGTGTATATATATATATATATATATATATATATATATATATATAAGTCTTAGTCAACAAATGCATCTAACAGGGTATCATGTAACACATGATAGTGAGTTATTGTATCTAAATATGTATTTACAATACTTAGATATTAGGTGTAGCACAAGAAGCCCTGGTATGAATAATCATTACCTAGTGATTTGGTATTAGTATAAGGAACTATACTAACATATGTTACTATCGTATACTCCTAGCCTCCAGCCTAACAAGTATATTGAGGTCTCTGAGAAGTGTTCACTTAAGTACAAATCTATTCTAGTAATCATGAAGTGTATAGGCAGTCTTAGTTCCTAAGAGGAAAACTAATCCTGTAAAAAGGTCTAGGCGTTGTCTAACTAGTTCAAGTATATTCAACAATGTTGTTCCGTGACAATATGACCAACGTATGACGATGACTTAATCAAGTCAAGTTAGGTAATGATAACTGTTTTTCAACATTATGATAGTGTACAACAGTATCCTATATAGGTTAAGCAGTGATATTGTTCTACAACAATATAATGAGTATAATCCCTAAATAGTACACGATTTGTATTACATAACAGTAATATAGTTAAGTGTGAATTATAAAAGTTTATCAATATTATTCGAAAACAGTAATTGTGGATGCGTCTCACCCTGAAAACTGTAAAACAGTTGAAAGAGTGGGGCTATGAACTCACCTGTGGGAGCTAGTCGTCTTAAAAACGTACTGATTGTCCCAAACTGTAATCTCCTAGCGTCCTAAACACGTGAGATTATAAATGTGTAAGTCGATATTTGAAGTTTGTAAAAGTGTATGGCTCGTTGGTAATGGGGGTCCGGGGGCAGCGCCCCTGGTAGCGGGGTCTAACGGGTGGCAACCCCTAACGGGGTCCAAGGGGCAGAGCCCCTAGCTGGGGTCGAGCTGCTAGGTCAGCTGGAAAATTTTTTATTTCTACTACATTGCTTTTGTGAAAAACACAACTGAAATTCATAATCAGAAAAATTGACCAAGTCTGGCCGCGGGCTGAAACTGCGATGCGAACTAAGTTTGCGGTGCGAGATGAGATTGGGCTCGCAAGGCAAGGTAGGCTGCAAACCGAGATCGGTTCGCAACATATGGTTCGGTTCATAAGTCAAGAGTCAACTCGCAATAATCTCGACTCGCAAGTCAGAGTCGACTCACAATTCGGGTCGGTTTGCAGGTCAGTTCGGTTCGCAGATTGACTTCGCAAGTCGGTTCGAACCGCAACTGGGATCTCAGTTCGCCGGCGAACTGATGCGAATTTTGAGGTGGGTTTCGATTTTTAAAGCATTTTCAGTGGGGTTTTTGGGCATAAACTTGTTAAGTGGTTCCCAAATTGGTAGATGCATACAATTTCAAGCTAAAATAACAAGGAAGTAAGGATTTCTTACCAAAAGTGACGAATCTAGAACCAAAAATGAGATGAGATGAGATGAGATGATGATGATCCTTTTGCTTGTTCTTGATGATGTTAATGAACGATTTTGGTGGTGGTGGTGGCTGCTGCCGTCGTGATGTTGTAGTGAGGGAGAGATCGAGGTGAAGAGAGAGATGAGAGGATGTGAGTGTGCAAAAATGAAGAAGAAAATGAAGTAAAAAGAGGGGAAAAGGGGTGGGTCAGTTCGGGTTTTGCAGACCGAACCCGGGCCTATCCATTTGGGTCTCCGCTTCGTATTATTTCGATTTCTAACATTTTTTAATATTCTTTCGAAATGTTTTCGGGTGGAAATATTTTATTAAATTAAAGTGTTTGTGTTAACATTTTATAACTTGTTTTCGCGCGGTTTCAGTTTAGTAAAACACATTTTTAAATGGAGCGAAGTGTTTACATGTTTTCCGAGTAAATGAATATCATTTGCGTTATATATATTTATATATAACATTTGAGTACTTGGTTTTAAATGCATACAAAGTACGATTGTTTGAAGTTTAAATTGAGCGTGAAAATTGTACTTTTTGACCGGGTGTCACAAAGGGGCAGAGCCCCTCGTGGGTCAGTTTGCAGGGTAAGTCCGTAGAGTCAGCTCACAAGACATAGTTGACTCGCAAGTCTCGTCTCGCAGCTCAACTCGGTTCGCAGGTCGTGTTGCTTCGCAAGGTCAGTTCGCAGGTAGGTCGGTTAACAAGTCTCGACTTACAAGTCTCAACTCGCAGTCCAGTTCGCAGGTTGGCTCGCAAGTCAGTTTGCAAATTGACTTCGCAAGTCGGTTCGGCTCGCAAACCTTATCTTCTTCGGATAAGGGTGTGAGTTGAGTTCGTCTCAGTTTGCAAAACGATTTGTTGCGATTCTTGAGATAGATTTCGTGTTTAAAACGTTTTCAATAGGTTTTTTGGACATGTTTTTGTTGGGTGGACTCAATAATATGTAAATACAAGTATTTTTGCAAGGAAAAGTGAAGTTTTCTTACAAATGGGTCTTGATGAAGAAAATGAGATGGATTGCGATGGGTTCTTGAGCTTGATCTTATTGATGATGATGATGATGATGATGATGATGATGATGTTCGACGGTGGTGGTGGTAGTGGCAGCACCTGCTGCTCGCCAGTTTGAGTGAGGAGGAGGGGAGAGATTTTGATGAGTGTATGTGTTTGTGTGGTGTAAAAATGAGAGGAAGAAAGTGATTTGTGGTTTTTAAATGGGAGGGGAAAGCTTGGGTTTGCGGGTTTGGGCCAACCCATTCAGGTCTCGGGCTCGCGTGTTCCCGTTTTTCTAATTTCATGTTAATTCGAAATTGATTAAACACTAATTATGCGGTAAACGTAAAAGGTTTCCGTATATTATCATATAAATTAAATTCATAATGAATAACGACTATTTTTCTTTGAAATAGATTTATGTTATTTGTGCAAAAGTGTCACCAACGACCAAGTAAGTACAGAACTTGTTCGCATGTTTTCGCGTAGTTATAACCCATTTTGTACGTGTATATATTATATATATATATATACATATATACAGATAGTTACAAGTGATTAGTCCTATCACATACTAAATACAAGTAATAGCATTTTAAATTAGTGGTAATTAATACCCTAAATTGCCCATTGTCACACGCGATGATTATCTTCAACCAAATCTAGATTCACTATAATTATATGGTCACACTAACCTTAGCTCTCCATATCTCAGTAAAACCCTAACCATCAACAACCCATCTTTATCGTGCTTTCATCCGCCATTGTTCTCAATCGCTCAACCTAGAGCTCCGATACCTAGAGACAAAACCACTAGTCACGTCGCGATGCTTACCCATCGCATCGGGATCTACCACTTCGCGTGGCGATCTATTTCCATCGAATGACGATCTCTTCTCTTCTCTGTCAGCAAATCTGTTTTCTTTCCTTAAGCTTCACTACTCCTAACACCTAGTCTTAACCAACACCATTGAATCTCTGGAAACTCTAGCAGCTCAAGCGTGCAACTCCGACAAATTAAGTTCTATTATTGAGATGGAGAGGATGACATAATGACGAGTCCAAACATATACGACAAAAAGTGTGATTTATGTACATTTGATCAATTATATGACTACATTTTCTAAATTTGTTAACTTAAGTAGCTATCACACAAAACACATTAAAGATTACTAGTACATCACCCGCACAATGCGGCGGTAATAATTAATATATCTATTTTGTTAGTTAGTTAAATACAATTTCATTTTATAATGGTAATATGACATTTATCATCGTTGTTTAACGGTTAATGATTCAAGGGTAAATGACAAAAATCGGCAACGAACTGCCATAAATTATTTCAAGTATGCAATCTACCAATTATATTGCACAAGTACGCAACAAACCGGCAAGTTTTGTGCTTAGGTCAGTAATATGGTAACCAGTAACCTGTTTGACCGGTCAACTTGAATTAAAATGAATTTTAAATATTTTTTTAATGTGACATGGATAATAAATATGAGGTGGATATACTATATTAATTATTCTTATTTATTTACAAAATACGGATAATAAATATGAATTGGGTATAATATACATCTCATCACATTCAAACGTTTTCACACAATTTCCAACCCGATCGATCATCAAATCCATCAACATTTCAAAGTCTGAGTAAGATTCCGATATTAATGTGACATCTCACGCATCTTTAGTAAGGTATGCATCTAATTTAACAAGTCGTTCACATTTATTGACATCATTTTACAGTATAATTTTGAAACCCTAGTTTCGAACACTAAATACCCCCAAATTTTGAAATTTCTGAAATAGTTGGTGAGTTTGATGAATAATAAGTGTTAATGTGGCTGTAAATCGATGAATTTTGCAAAAAGCCCCAAATCCGTAAACACTAAATTTTGAACCCTAACTGTGAATCCCCATTGTACATGTTAGGGTTTCATACGAACTCAATTAGATACAGATACAATGTTTGATGTTAACTGTACCACCATGGTGCTTAATTACTCAACTCGTTTAAAATTTTGTTTTGCAGATGAAGGCTATGAGGTATTACTTGGAGATCACTGTGCACCACGATGGGTTATTTTCTCCAAAGCCTTTAAGGTACGTAAGTGGTGATGCTGATACAATGGTTGATCAAGACTTCACCGATGTTTCATTTGTTAAACTTATCGAGTACCTTAGTGGCAGTTGCAGTGGCATAGTTAAGAGACTTTATTACTGTATTCCTGGATTTAGTTTACAAACTGGTTTAAGGGAGATTTTGGGTGGAATGTTGCTGGCAATGAGAAGGGTAATGATGATGAACTTGTGTTGGATGATACTGAGCTAGTGTGGAATGAAAACTTGGAGTTGGTGAATGAGGGTCCAGATGAAGTAGCAGATAATGGGGATGACAGTGAGCTTGTTGATGAGGAAATTGAAATGGAGCAACCACCAGTTGCTAGACAACTTTTCACTGATGCTACACAAGCAGATTCCCAACTAGCAACTCAGGAAAGCAGGACACCTCAAACTGATGAGGTTGGTAAGGGCTTCACCTGGAAGAAGGATCCTCATCATGTCAAACCAAGAAAGAAGTCTGAGAGAATTGCTGCAAGGTGGAATGCAAAGCTTCCAAAGGATGGGACTGGACAATCAATGGAGAAACCATTCACCTTAGATGAATCTAAGGAGTAGCACTAGCAGAGGTGGTGAACAGTGGATATGGGGAAGCATGTATGGTTGGTAATATTTTAGTAGTGTTTAGATAATTTAATGTAATGACCAAGGCAACACCATGTGCCTAAATGGTCCCCTTGCTCCACTTTTTTGGTTGTATTTATGCTTTCCAGGTCAAAGACATGTGAAACGATGCAGGTTTAGTGGTCCTAGACATCATGTGTGTCCTTTTTCTGTTTTGAATTATTGGTACTTTGGATGCTTGTTGCTCTTACCAAGACCATTATGTATGCAGATTAAACATAGTTGACTGCTTTGTTAATGTATTCAGATTAAACTTTGTTGACTACTTTGTTAATGTATGCAGATTAGGCAACTCAACCCTATATGTTATGACATTGTACTACTTGTTAATAGATGTAACCACAATGTTGCAATTAAAAGATGTTTGTAATGTACATACTGCAATCTACATGTTAAACTTGCAATCTACATGCTGCACTTGCTATTACAGTACCATTTCCATTTCAAACAATTTACTGCATTAAATTGTTACCAAACTACAACCAAAACACTTCAATACAACATTAACACCTACATCTAACTTACCAACTACATCAGTCAATAGAAACTACCATAACTGAGGGGGATTGGTAGGGGTCCACGAGGTGCGTCTCTTCAATAACTGAGGGGGATTGCATTTGCAGTGTGTTGGGAGGGCAAAATTAGGGTTTGAATTGAACGAGATTGAGGAAGAAGATGACATCCTGGAATCGCCGGAGGAAATTTCAAACAGGTTAGGATTTACTAAATGTGAAAAAATAAAGGATAAATGGATATATAAAATTGGGGGAAATAGGTGACGTGGACGCCAGATTTCATCATGACGTGGAAAAAAAACTGACGTGGTCAGTGACGTGTATGCACAGTCAGTGTTTTCGAACATCAAACGGTAGAAACTAAACTTTCAAAAACATAAGCACAAAACTTCCCGGTTTGTTGCGTACTTGGGCAATATAATTGGTAGATTGCATACTTAGAATAATTTGTGACAGTTCGTTGCCAATTTTTGTCAGTTACCCATGATTCAATTAGTTAAAATACCATGTCACATGTTTTTACAAATAAGTATAGATATGTTCTCACTAATTATGCTTAATATAATGATATTTTATTCTAACAACACAGAAATTTAAAGATGTAATTTTGGAATAAAAACTTTCCTATTTAAAATGATTGTCATTTATGAGTGCAAAAGAGTAAAAGAGTAATTTTAATTATTATCTAAGAATTAAAATTCAACAATTTGGACATACTTTATATGTATTATAGATTATAGATAAACCATCACTCAAATTTTGTTTGTGCGGATTTCTAGTAACTACGTAAATCAACAACGGACACATAAGCAAAGATCGATCTGCTACAAGTCTCTCAATATAACTTACCGTTTGAACCACCACAGATGACAATGACAAATTCATTGTTAACGTTGTTAAAAATGCTATATGTATTGATTGCAGATTGTCATGACTTTTGTCTTGTTAATTTGTTATGTTGGGCTTGAATTTGGTTTGTAGTTGTTGTAGTCATTTTTTTTAAGGCAACAAACAATTTAACCATTATCAAAAAATCCAAGATACAACAATGTTCAAAATGTAATAGCCAAACAAAACAAAACAAAAAAGAACTTTAACACCCATATTAACTGACGTAATTTTGGCCCAAGACTTCCCAAAAGAAACAACGGGATATACAGCCCTATTACAAACTCACAAACTATATAACCAAAACTAGCATCAAACAAATAAATATAATACAACAATAACTACAAGAGATCGTGCAGCATGCGACCATCCGATTCAAATTAAACAAACCACCTCCACTCCATATAACCAAGCATTAGCAATCACACAGACATCAACACATAAACCCATATTTAAACAGCAGCCAAACAAGAATCGATAACAGCATAAATTTTTTGATGTAGCCCACTTCTATCTTGTCCATTGTGTTACCATGATATGTTCAAAGACTTATATCTAGAAGAAATCCATGTGTAAGATCTGACTTGCATATCCACAAACAAATCTACCCCTCTTCTATTCCTTTTTTCAACACCATCTCGTATCTATTTGACCAAATAAATATATAGCGTAGTCCACACAATACCTCTCCTTAAAATCTTTTTTGATTAGTTAATTACCTCATTCCGTTGTAATTCAATAAGTCATTTTTATTATTAATGTTAGCAAAATTCAAGCCCCACCAATCAAAAATTTTAACCCATAAATCCAATACATCATTGCACTTCAAGAAGCAATGATCTAAAGTCTCAATTACATTTTGGCAACATGGACTTAAAATGCTATCCAGGTCATACCCATATTGTCATTAAATGACCTGAGCCGAAATTCTGTAATTTCTTAATCTCTACATGAACACACAAATCTATCTTGGGGCCACCTTACACCATAATGTTTCTACTCCACTCTTACTATCCACAGTACCTTTTTATCAACTAATTTTCTAAGATCTTCACTTGAAAATTTATCAATTAATAACCACCCTCCACCACATTCTTGATCTCCTCTAACTCTCCTCCCTTCCTTTAGGCTCCATAACCCACTCCCATTTTCATCTCCAATAATCACCCTCCCACACCCCCTTCTCACGAACTTTAACCTTTTTGTTTATTTCTTTAAAAAATATGGGGTGAGGAAATCGGAAAGGCTTTTTTTTAGGAAGGAGGCCCCTCCCTCCTATGTTGCAAAAATTATAAAATCTCCCCCATCTCTCACAAGACACTTCCTCCCCATTAACCTATTTATCTTTCCAAAATGGAGTATTTTAGCCGGTTTTAATTTCTTTTCCAATTAACTAAGAAAAGTTTAATCCCACCCCATCCATCAACAAGGCCGTTTTTATGATACTAAGTATCGATTTTTCTTATTAGGTCGATCTATAAACGGTTTGTATGCCATATATCATACTACGTATAGTATGAGTGTAACCCATAAAAAAAAGACACGAAGAAGATAAACGGTGATAACGGTTTATCTAATCATACTTTTTCTGGCCAAATTGTTGGAGATATTGAAAGCGACCATGGTGGCGACACTGTGACGGCGAGCATGGTGGTGGTAGTGGCGGCAACGAGCATGGTGGTGGTAGTGGCGGCAACGAGCATGGTGGTGGTGGCCACGGCGGCGAGTATGGTGGTTGTGGTGGTGGAGGTGACGGCGATGGTGAGTATGGTGGTGGTGGTGGCGGTGATGGCGGCGGCAGTGAGCATGGTTGTGGTGGTGATGGCAAAGTCCACTTCAACGTGAAGATGAAATGGAAATTGGGTATACATGTATCAAATAACTTTCTAGTAAGAAGAAGGAAATGAACTATAGGTTGTGTTGGGAAAGGAAAAAGGTGAACTATCACCTTTATGTTACTATACATGTAAGATGGTAAGTTAAGATATTAGAAAAAGCTAGGTTTTCTTTATTAAGTTTTTAATTCACTTTAATAAAATCTAGGTGATACTCTCTACAAAACTAAACCGGTGATACACATCATAATTCCTCCAACCGGTTTTTAATCCACTTTAATAAAATCTAGGTGATACTCTTTATTAAGTTGTGTATTATTTAAGTTTTCAATTATGTTTAGTATTGCTCCATTTCCTCAAAATTTATTGTACAATTTACTATCTTTATTGGTATAAAAAATATTATCCTTATTTGTATGAAAAAAAAATCATTTTATTTTTAAATTTACTCTTAATTATTATTATTATTATTATTATTATTATTATTATTATTGGTTAAGTGCTTATATAGATAATTAACTAAAGTCTGATATTCACTAGTATGTACCTATTATTCAGATGTATATTATATGTACAAAATTTGTTATATATGTTCATTGTATATATTTGGTGACGTATCGACTTGTCAAGATGTCACGTGTCACTCTATACATCACTAAAATATAAATAATGACAATAAATAACAAGTTAGATGCATATAGTGTACGCATGAATAGTTATATATTTGATGGAATAGTTATATAAGCACAATGAATATTAGAAATTAGTTAAAAACATTTAAAACCATTTAACCCTATTATTTTCAATAGATCGTCTGTTAAATATTTTCAGTGAGGACATTCTTTTTGAATTGGTGAGAGTAGTAAATTATGTTAAATATTAATTAATTGTAAATATATATATATATATATATATATATATATATATATATATATATATATATATATATATATATATATAATTACTTATAATGCATGTTCAAGTTTTAATCTTAAAACTCTTAAATTAAAAATACCAATTTTGCCCCTCTTACATTTCCCCTTCGACTCAACACTTCCATTAATACACCTACCCCACTATCAATTACTACTTATTCTCTATTAACTACACTTCTATTAGTACCCCTATCCCATTATCTATTATTTATTAGTATTTATTCTCTACTAACTACACTTTTTATCCATCAAATATAAAATCTATCCATTAAATTCTTTTTTGATTGATTAAATATCAAAATGGACACTTATAATGTAACATCCAAAAATAGTAATGCGCATACTTTAAATGGGAAAAACAATATGTTTTGTAAGTCCGTAGTACTTGGATCGATAACTGTGACACCCGTCAAATTAGGGCTAGTTCTTAGTTCCTAATAACTTAGTTTATACATGTAATTAGTGCTATGTTAGGCTAATTGTATGTATCATTATGTATATTATCATATATACACATACACGATTTGATTAAATCGTGTCATTTTGTATCGGTCAAATTACAATTCATTAATATGGACGTTAGTGAACAAAATTATTAAATAATATGAAATTATTTAATAACATTATTATTCACTAAATATTATGTCGATAATATTTAACAAATATTTCGTATCGTATAAGACAAATCGTACTTGACGAAACCACACGAAACAAATCCGTCAAAACAAAGTTACAATTTTATAACTCAACTAAAGTATTTCGATAAAATACTTCGACTAAAAATATTTCGAATACATATAAAGAAAATATTAACATTTTAAATAATACACAACTACACGAACATGAGCATTTTACACTAAGAATTGAAGACAACCGACCCACCCAATTGAAAATGAGCCGGACAAGATCCACAAATTGTGGATCTTGCCTGTGGGATATCAACACCACTGTAACACCCCCAAATTTATTGTTTGGCGGAAGCATACTTGGGGTGCTACTAATCAATAATCACAAGCACGTAAGATAAAGTGAACGACTTTATATGCGCCGTTTAACAAAATACATTGATCAGATAATTGTTTACAATGTTTGAAGCTATTACTATAGCTCGTGTTTTGAAAATGAGAGATTTCAATACATAATTACTTTTACAAAATATAATAATGCAAGAAAATTTATGAGGTTTGCATGATGACTCGAGCTAAAAGAATCCTGATGGGCAGTCCAACCTACTGCTGAGTACCTGAGAATACATGCTAAAAGGTCAGCTAAAAGCTGGTGAGCTCACAGGTGTAAATAATAAAACCACAATGTATGAACCACAAGATTTAATGATATGTTTTAAATTAATTAATTAAATGTGTATATTACTGCCATGAGCCCATAGTTCGAGCTTAACTGAGGGGTCAGGATCCGCCTTTAAGGACCTGAGCGAGGTGCCTCCGAGCGAGTGCCTAATCTACACTCGTGTGAACAAATGATGATGTGCCCGTTTGACATCGCATTCAAGGTAGCGCGACTACCCCGGACAGGGATTGTCAATCCCATATGGTACCATACACTAACATTCACGCTAAATCCATATTAACAAACTATGTGGTGGAGGACTTTATGATTAGTAAAACAAATTCATGCAGTCAATATATCGAGTTTTGTACTTGTATTCACGTGTAAAACAAATATGAGCATGTATTCCCACCCCGAGAGTAAAAACAGTAAAAATGCGGGGCTATGAGACTCACCTGAGTCTGAGGCGTTTATCTCAATAAAAGTGCGTTGCTAAACCAAGCAGCGATGTCCGAAGACTGTAACCTGAGGGCGTCCAAGACGCGCGTTGGTTAATATGTGAGTAGGTATCTCAAAAGATCACCTATGCTAGTTGTTCATCCAACTAGTTATGTCCAAATACATTGGTTTGTTTGATTGTTTGTTTGTGTTTTGAAAACATGTACGGCCCGTTGGTGACGGTCTATAATAATCTTACATCCTTATTATTATGTGTTGTATCGTATATAAATGTTGAAGTATATGTGTATCATGTACGAGTACATCGTGTGTGGTTTGGTTGTTGTAAATGTTTGACACTCAGTGTAAAAAGTATTTACAAACTTTAAATGACGGAGGTCCGGGGGTAGCGCCCCTGGTTAGCGGGGTTCCAGGGGTGGAAACCCCTGACGGGGTCCAAGGGCCAGAGCCCTTGGCTGGGGTTGAGGTGAAAAACGCATCTAAAATCTGAATTTTGGGTAACGTAAGCGATAAAATTTCTAGTGTTGACACTTAGTAAAAATAAGTGTTTTTAAGGTTCTTATTTGTGCGATATTGGGTGCGACACCAAGTGCGACATAGGCTTTTGGGTCGCAGGTCATGACTGCGACATAAGTCATTGTGTCGCTATGTGCGACATCCGCAATTTAATGTGATATAGGGTACTGCGTCGCTATATGCGCCATCCGAAAGTGTTGCGACGTAGTCACTTGTGTCGCTATATGAGACATAGGCAATAGTTTTGCGACATAGGGCTTTGTGTTGCAAAGGCTCCAGGCTTGATGCGACACAAAGGGTCTGGTCGTTTTTCAAGGTTCGGGTTTGTGGTCAAACAGCCTCGGTATGACCAGAAATTTTTACACAAGTATTAAAACAGTTAGTAGAGTTTGCAAAAATTATCGGTTTGTGTCGAGAGTCATTCTAGATGTTGATTTTATAAAATGGCCAAAACCAACATTTTCCGAAAATGTTTTGAAATCAAGTTTTTGACATATATTTGGACATTACAAAGTTAGATCAACAACGTACAGGCAAAAATAAATGAAATGCAAGAGTTTTTGAAAGTGTCGGAATCTTACAAATCGTCGCGCGAAGAAACTGAAAAGATGGATGTGTTGCTCTTTGCGTGGTGATCGTTTTTGCTTCTAGTCTTCAAGTGATTCAAGGAGGTTTTGATGGTGGTTTTTGTAGAGAGAGAGAGAGAGCCGAGAAGTAGAGAGCGGGAGAGAGAGATTTGAGAGAAAAGTGAGATGGTGATAATGATGGAAATGAAGTTGGAGTGTGGATGGGGCAAAGGGGTGAGGGCTTGACTCCCCCTCACCTTGGCCGATTTGGTGAGGCCCACTCCAAGTGGGTGTGTCCCAAACTTTGTTCCTTACGTTTGCGTTCCGTGTGGTGTTTGTTTACCCGATCTTTTTGACGTTTATTTAGTTGTTAAACGTTTAGTACGCGTGTTTAGATAACAATTTAAATCGCAATATTTTTAATGAAAGCATTATCCTAAATACTTTACTTTACGTTACTAAAATGTAGTCAGGTCTCGGTTTGCGCGTTCGTTGTGTAATTGTATATTTGTTTAACTCGTGTAATGTTTTTGAACGTTTTATTCGCGCGCGTGTAATCGTAATATTTCTACTCGAAGTATTTTATCAAAATACTTAATGGTGAATTATAAAAATATAATTTGGGTTTATTTCGTTTGTCGGGCTCATTTCGCGTGTTTCTGTCGCGTACGATTAGTTTTAGACGATACGAAATACGTTTGTATATTTTATCCAAATAATATAAATAAAATGAGTTAATTAAATAATTTCCCATTATTTAATAGATTGTTCACCAACGTCCGTATTTGTTATTGTCATCGAATTCCATTCGATGATGAAATGCATGATTTAAATAAATCGCGTACGTGTATATATATAACAATATACAAAATGATACACATAATTAGCCCTAAACACAACTAATTACATGTATTAATACAATGATTAGGCACTAAGTGCTAGTCCTAATTTGGCGGGTGTCACAACCAAACACACCCTTACTCCTCTTTCCCATTTCATTTTCATCATCTCAACATCTTCTCTTCTTTCTTTCTCGGTACAACGAACAACAACAATAATAACAACAACAAAATCAGCAGCAACAAACAAGAGCATCATCATCGTCATCACCATCTTCATCATCGACACAATCATCATCATCTTTCGGCTCCAATTTCAATCCGTAAGAAACCTCACTTTTCCTTTGAAATTTTCGTGTTTAAAATGCTTATATTATCATGCTTTAATGTTCTATCAACTTATTATGTCCGAAATTTGAACCACCAACTGGTTTACACTGAAAATCGCATGAACATGCCTGGAAAATAAACCTCACCCGATCGATTGGCTAACTCCACCCGATCGGCTACCAAGGACCTCACCCAATCGGCTGGTTAACCCCACCCGATCGGCTAAAAAGGACCTCACCCGAACGAGTATGCAACATCACCCGAATGGATAAGCAACCTCACCCGATCGGGTATGCATCTTCACCCGGTCGCGTGTTAACTTCAAACACAATTTTTATTAAGTGTCGGAACTAAGATTTTGCCATCTGATTTAAATCCGAATTCGAATTTCAAATGCATTTTTTACTAAAGCAATATAGCTCGAACCCGCCAGGGGTTGCCACCCTTTGGACCCCGCTACCAGGGGTGCTGCCCCCGGACCCTCGTCATTCAAATTCTTGAAAATACATTTTTCACACTAAGTGTCAAACTTGTGTAACATCAATACTTATATACGATACAACACTAAAAAATACTTTACAAGTGTAACATAACAACAACAACAACAACAACAACAACAACAACATAATAATAATAATAATAATAATAATAATAATAATAATAATAATAATAATAATAATAATAATAATAATAATAATAATACGTCAAGATTATTATTACAACCGTCACCAATGGGCCGTACATGTTTTCAAAGTTCAAACAAACAACAAAACATTTGGACATAACTAGTTGAGTGGACAACTAGCATAGATGGTCTGTTGAGACATCTAAACATTATTATAACCTTGCACATTTAGAACGCCCAGCAGGTTACAGTCATTTGGACAACCTCATTTCCTTGTGGAACATATAGCAACGCACTAAACTCAGGTGAGTCTCATAGCCCCTCATTTTACTGTTTTTAACCCGAGGGTGAGAATACATGCTTGTTTTGTTTTACATGTGAACGCAAGTATTAAAATATCGCTATATACTGCAAGAGTTGTTTTCTCTAATCATTTTAAGTCCTCTTTCATAGTTTGGTAATTCTTTAGTAGCATGAATGTTAGTGTATGGTAGCCCCAACTGGTCAAATGGATGCTGTGACACCCGTAAAATTTGGACCTTAATTAGTGCTTAAACTACTTGTAATAGCATGTATTTGGTTTTGTAATATTCTAAATATATGTAACATTTTGGTGTAATTACATACACGCGTATGCGAATTGCTTAAAACGTACACAGATGAACCGGATGAGGTTTGACATTATTTAACATGGACGTTGGTGACAAAACTTAAAAATAATGTAGAATTATCCAAACAAACATTATTTGCTATAATATATTACGTTAATATATTACACGAATTTTTTTATATAGTTTAAAACATATTCTATGCGAAGAAAACTGCGCGAAACACACCCCAACAAGCGAATAATAGCCAAGTTATACTCTTTTGATTTTATGACTGGAAATAAAGTATTTTAATAACATACTTCAACTAAAAATATTTCGGGTATACTTTAACATATAACGCGAAACAACATTTGAACGACCACGGGACATAACGCAAATTCGTGGAACGAGTCCACGAGCCCGAGCCCGCAAGTGGGTCGACCAAGACCCGTGGACCCGACCCAACCCACTTTTAATCTCATTTCTTCCCCACTTTCTCATTTCATTTCACCAAACATACACACACACACACATACACATCTCTATCTATCTCTCTTTCTCCCTCTCAAATCGCAGCCCCAAAAATCACCCAGAACATCATCAAAAATGCACCATTTCACGAAGTGGATCCAAGAAGGAACGATCACCAACTCGAGCTCTTCATCTTCATCTTCATCTTCATCTTCTTCGATTTCATTTTCGGGGTATGAAACTTCCTAACACATTTAAATTACTTGTAAAGCTTTTATTTACATGCTAGAACGTTTACTCAACAAGTTTATGCCCAAAATCCACTTGAAAACGCTTTAAAAATCGAAATGCACACAAAATTCGCGAATAGCTCATTCTGCGAACCGAGATCCAACTCAGTTCGCAACCCTTATCCGCGAACTGAGTTTTATGAGTTGACTTAGTCTAGCGAAGTCAAACTGCAAACTGAACTGAATTTGCGAGTCGACTTACGAACTGACTGCGAGTCAAGACTTGCGAACTAAACTACCTGCGAACTGAACTTTGACTTGCAAAGTCAAACATGCAAGGCGCACTTGGTTCTGCGAACCCAATCTCAGTTCGCATCGCAACTCAGTTCGAACCATAATTTAAGTCCGAGGCCAACCATGGTTAATTTTTCCGATTTTGAATTTTCGATGCATTTTTAATACAGGCAAAGTAGTAGAAATAAAAATTTTCCAACCTAACCTGGCAGCTCGACCCCAGCCAGGGGCTCTGCCCCCTTGGACCCCGCCAGGGGTTGCCACCCCTTAGACCCCGCTACCAGTGGCGCTGCCCCCTGAACCCCACCATCCAGAAACTTGAAAATACATATACTTTATAAAATAGCAATGAAACAAACATAATAATAATATTTTCGGGAATTATTATCACGTAACATCACCAACGGGCCATACTTGTTTTCAAACTACAAACGAAATACTAAACCAAGACTTGGACATTTCCTAGTTGAGTGAACTACTAGCATGGGTGATCCTTCAAGACACCAACTTATTTACTATTTACTTACAACCTTGTGCGTTTCGAACGCCAGAAGGGTGCAGGGTTTAGAGAACCGATATGCAGACTTACATCCAACATGCCTACGGACTTACATCCGCTTTACTTGGATGATTTTACATACATACTTGCTAGACTCAGGTGAGTCTTACAGCCCCACTTTTTACTGTTATCTACTTGGGGTGAGATACTTTGCTTACTGTTTTACGCAAGAACACGAGTACTGGAATGCCTATACTACTTTTTACACACATTGCATGCGTACTTTTTATCTACTAAAATCCTCCTATTGTAAGTTGTTAGTTATGGACTTAAGCGCGAGTACTAGTAAATGAATCTATTTGGGACTGACAATCCCTGCCTAGGGTAGTAGCGCTACCACGGATTTCACCGTAGAAACAGGCATATTAGTACTTATTACATATGAGTGTCTCGATAGCACTCACGGGGGTACATTATATGATTCTTGATCGATTCATACCACACTGTTAAGCTTTAACTTATGAGCTCATGGCATCTGTGCTGACTTACTGATTTACTTACCTACTTACTTTGCATGATAGCAACACTGTACATACTTGTGGTTCATAACGATTACTTATTACTAAACCTGTAAGATTCACCAACCTTTTGGTTAAAAATTTTTAGCTTTGTATCTCACGTACACAGACGGAGTAGGATTACCCTAGGATACTAGCTAGAGTCGCATGATTTCTACATTGCATCTAACTGAGATTCTTAGCATTATCTTTTGTATATTATGATTATGTAATAGAATCTCCCGCTACACACGTGGACTCAAGGGAACTACATTTTTGTAACCGAAAACACTATGTTTTCAAACATTTTATATATGGAAATGTAACTATTTTTAAACGTCTCATTTAAAGGTCGTTTGTTGTATACTTTGTGCTGTTGATACTTGATTAGTCGCGCTCTGACCCGAACCGCTTCCGCAACCTGAATTTGGGGGTGCGACAGATGCATTATCATTTGTTCGTACGAGTGTAGATTAGGCATTCGCAGAGAGGCACCCTCGATCAGACACTTGGTTGTGATCCTAACACCTCAGTTAAGCTCAGACTATGTGCTCATGGCAGTGATATGCATTCATTCATTTATTTGCTTGGTTGCAAATCATTATTCTTAACTCTTGCGGTTCATCAATCATATTTTATCATATTACAAACCTGTGAGCTTCCAAGCTTTTAGCTGACTGTTTTAGCGTGTATTCTCAGGTTCCCAGTAGCAGTAGGTCTGCTCTCTATCAGGATACTTAGATCGAGTCGCATACAAACATCAGGAGATTCCCTTGCATTTCTACATTTTTTATAATTAGATATGCCTTAGAATCTCTCACATTTGGCTTACGAGCTTTTGTAACAATTATAACCTTGTAATACTTTTATGTAATCAATGTAATTGTAAACGACGCATATAGAGTCGTTCATTATATGTCTTGTGTACTGTGATTAACTGATTAGTCGCACCAAACAAATGCTTTCGCTAATCACGAATTTGGAGGTGCGGCAAAAACGAGGTTATCTTTAGGTATTAAGATGTGGAATCTCTTAATACGTGTTATATGATTATATAATGTTTAAATCATGTTTATATCATGATTCTATAACTAATATGCTTTGTTTTGATATTATCCAATGTTAAACAATCAAAATCTAGCCTTTAGATGCTAAGAAAGTCTTTGGATCGTAACTGAATTCGCAGAAAATTAAGAATGCAAAAGTTAATGATCTAGTTAACCTAAAAATCATTAAATATCTCATCTTAACTCGCAGCCCATTGGCTTGCGAGTTGACTCGACTTGCAGTCCAGCCCAAGCTCATCTCGACTCGGCTCGCTGCTATACATTGCGAATCCAGATCTCATCTCGCAAGACCAAGCCTTGCAACCTGAGATCTCATCTCGCTATGCAGACCTTTTAGTCAGTTTTTGATAATTGTCTAACATTTTAACATATTTAACAAATATTAATAACAAACTAATATCATATATTTACAAATCGAAACCAATGTACAAGCTTGATAATAATTACATCAGTCCTATTACAAGCTAGATCTGTTGTCACAATAACATATCTCAACAGACTCCCCCTTGACAATAGCTCTAGCATCCTTATCTTCAAGTTGTCTTTGATCTTCATTTGCAAATCTTGCTACCTGCGTATATCTTCATCTGAATGCAATTCTTCACCATCATTTGATAATCTCCTGCAAAATCACCCCATGCTTCAGTCGTCAAGATCCTTGTCGCACCCCCAAATTCGGGTTGCGGAAGCGAATCGGGTCGGGGCGCGACTAATCAATATACATAGCGAAAGGATATAATGAACGACCACTACATGCGTCGTTTTACATTGATATTGATAAAATAAAAGTTTACATCAAAATATTGTTTATATTAGCTCAGTTTAAAATTGAGAGATTTAAGTACATAATTAATCTATACAAAATATAATAATGCAGCTAAAATCTCTGATTGTTTGCATGCTGACTCGAGCTAATAGATCTTGATTGAGCAGTCCAACCTACTGCTGGTCACCTGTGATACATGCTAAAATGGGTCAGCGAAATGCTGGTGAGCTCACAGGTTTGTATGTCAACACATATTTGTATGAACCGCAAGATTTTATAATTGAATTTAAAATGCAATTAAGCAAAATAAAAGTTATACAGCCATGAGCACATAGTCTGAGCTTAACTTGAGTGTCAGGTCCAACTAAGGAAACCCAACTGAGTTTGCCTCCTACGAGTGCCTAATCTACACTCGTCTTCCCAAATGCTAATACGTCCGTTTGACCAGTTAGTGCGTGCTAACCCGGACGAGGATTGTCAATCCTATATGATATCATATACTAACATTCACGCTACAGATGTATTACCAGACTATGCTATGGAGGGCTTTATTGATTAGTTGAAAACAACTCATGTAGTATTTGATTGAATTGTACTTGCGTTCTACTTGTAAAACAAAACGAGCAATAATATCACACCCCTGATTGAAAAGCAGTAAAATAGGGGCCATGAGACTCACCTGAGCCTTGAGTGTTTATTAAAATAAACTTGAATTGATTAGCTGTGAATTGATGTCCGGAGACTTGTAACCTGTCGGGCGTTCAAAACGCGCAACGTTATATGAGTGAGTAGATGTCTCAACAGACCATCTATGTTTGTTGTCCAACAATTAGTTATGTCCAAATGTTTGATTGTTCAACTTTGTTTATCAAAAACGTGTACGACCCGTTGGTAAAAGTTTGTAATAATAATTCTTTAAGACATTATTATTAAGTTTGTGTCATCATATATATAGTTACATTATGTATCATGTGTGTTTATAAGTTGTTATCCATGTTCAACCCTTGGTGAAACCAAGTCCCATAAATTCTGTTTTTAGCGACACTAGTAGCGACACTAGTGTCAGTGTCGCAAGTCATGCGACACTAGGGTAAGTGTCGCAGTGTATGCGAGTGTATGCGAGTGTCGCAGGTCATGCGACACTAAGGTCAATATCAGTGAGTTTATGCGACACTAGGGTCAGTGTCGCATTAAGGTTAATGTCGTAGTGAGGTTATGCGACATTAGGGTCAGTGTCGCACTAAAGTCAGTGTCGCAGTAAGGTTACGCGATATTAGGGTCAGTGTCGCAGGTTCAATCAAATTTTCAATAAGTAGCGACACTAATAGCGACACTATGGTAGTGTCGCAGGTAATGTCGCAGGTAGTGTCGCAGGCCATGCGACACTAGCGTCTGGTCAAATTTCCATTTTTAGCCCAAATGTATCCAAGTGTCGGTTTTTCATTCGGGAAACTTTCCAAAATTAATTTTTGGTCCAAGTTATTAACTAAGTCACCCAAACTCATTTTTGTTACCATTTTCCAAATATAGTAAGTTTTTCGAAATCGAGCCACTTTTGTTGACTTGGTCAAACTTACTCGGTTTGACCCGAAACTTTCACCCAACCCATATATCAGTTTATAGAGCCCAAATAAATTGTCGGTTCATGTCGGAGTTCACCAAGAGTGTCGGTTTTTATAAAAGTCCCAAAACTACTAGATTTCATATTTTCGACTTTTGTCGGTTTGTTTCGCCATGGGTCCTATTAACTTATGTTCCAAACCAAGTCTCACAAATTATACCAACTGATCTTCTATGTGTTTAGTGTCTAACATATGTTTTCTAAGAGTTTTAAGTCTCCTCTTCATAGTGAAACAAAATAGATAGTAATACATAGCTCAGTTTCTGATTTCACCCAGACCAGTCCCACAAATCGTCTTATAGCTAAAAATACATTCGGATCTGGTAAAAACGTAAAACACGAAAGTTCTATATCTTTTCAATACGCAAATTTTAAAAAAAATGCATCTTATAACTCTTCCTAGAACTCAAGTTATGACATTTTTAGTAATCTGTGTTTTTCTGGACAGATTGTGTATTCTTTGTGAAAATTTCATAAAAACGTATTTTAAGTTTATATTTGGACATAATCTTGTTAGATGAGCTTTATAACATGTGAATAAACATAAATGAGAGTAAAGATATGTCCTCACAATGGTGGTTTGAAGAAAGAAAGCTAAGATGATGATGAGGAACTTGAGAGCTTGAATCTTCTTGAAGGACTTTGTAAAAATGATGGTTTTTAAGGTGGTGGAGCTATGGTGGATTATGGTGGTTGTGGTGGTGGTGAAGTGGCTGAGTTTTCTCTGGATTTTGAGAGAGAATGGAGTGTATTTTGAGAGAAAAGAGATTGGAGTGTTGAATGGAAATGAGGTGAGTGGAAAATGATGCAAGTATTCCACTAAGTCATCCTTGCATGTAGTTTTAGTGGCTCTTGTGGGTGGTGACCACATGGGGTCACATGGGGAAGGGGAGGGCCGGCCTAGGGGGCCCACACAAGGGTATTTTGGTCATTTTCTCATTTATTTGATTTGTGCTTCGTGCGGTGTTCGTTTTCTCGTTCGGTTTGGTGTTTAAACGTTTATTACGCGTTTTTAAGTAACGATTTAAATTTCAATACTTTCACTTGAAGTGTTCTTTCTAAATACTTGGAAAAACATTTATATAGATGATTCGTTAATTTAGGGATCTCGATTTGCTCGTTCGTTGTACGGATTTTAAATCACGTAACCGTTGTTTGTACGATACGAATTAATTACAAAGTATTATTATCAAGATAATATTTTGGGAAAGATATTTTCATTAAATAATGTTATATTATTTAATAAAATTGTTTCACCAACGTCCGTATTTATTTGAACCGAAATACATTCGATTTGAAACTTGTACGATTTAATCGAATCGCATACTTGTCTATATTCAATAATATATATATCGGTATATTAATTAGCCTAACACAGAACTAATTACATGTATTAATAATTGATTAGGCACTAATTACTAGCCCTAAATTGACGGGTGTCACAATCCTGTTCTCATGTAACTTATATAAATCTTTCTTCGACATATTCATCAGGTGCCGATGGTCATAGACACTAAAAGTTTCTCTTTCACCACCTTCAACCTCATCATCAACTTCAACCATGATAGCTTCTCCAGTCTCTGAATCCACATGCCAACTTTTCAAATTTCCAAGAATATCCTATGGCATTGTCTTCAGTGGAATTTGCTGAACACACTTGATAGTTGGATAAGTTTTCTTTCTAAATCTTCTACCAGTTCTCTGACTTCTCTCTTTTAGTTTTATCGTCTTACCTACCCTTGGCTTAATCTTTTCAAACTTTCCAGAATGAACCTCAGTTTTGATAATATGTTCAACATATCTTCCGACAATATCATCACTAGGGTTCTCCAAAGGTGATCTAGCCAGGTCGCGTATCTCAAACTTTGGTAGAGAACTGAACACTGCAAACTTTCTCTCAAAATATTGAACTCCATCAAACCTTTTGATAGCAAACAACTTCAAGTCAGAGTCTGTAACGCCCAGTTCTCGGGTCTAGTAATATTTTAATATTTTCTGACGGTGAGTTAATATTTATTGTGTCAGAAAATAGTTTCATTTTGTTATTTAAAAATAATTGGGAAAAGAGTCGAATAAGTTATTGTGACTGGTAACTTATTAGTTGTTTTAATTTAACTTAGTTGACGGTAAAATAAAATAGTGTTTCCCCGTAAATGGTTTTTAAGTTCCAGACAATAATAAGTACGGGGAATAAAAAATTAAGCACTTCTAGAATACTCACAGATTGAGTCGGTTGTTTAATTCCCACCTTATACATACATACGTATGTATCATACATACATACATACATGAAGAACCCTAAATCAAAACATGAAGAAATCATCAAATTGAAGCTTCATAATTCGAATTCAAGCTTCAAACACATGGATTATCATCTTCTAATCATCCTAATCAACTTGTAAGTCTCAAATTCATGAAGTATGAACCCTTTGGGGGTTTTTAGTGTTCTTGGTTATAATCCGAAATTAGGGTTTCAAAATGTTGATTAATATGAGTTAAGCTTTAATAACATGGATTAATCATTTCATCATTATCATAAACATGTTGTAAGTGTTAATTCTTGAGTTTCATATTAACCTAGAAATGGATTTTGTGTATTTGATGGAATTAAGATGAATAAAGGGAAATTGAAACTTGTGATGATTATATTATTGTTAGTTGATGAGTAATTCTTGATTATATAACCGAAAGTTAGAAATGGAGAATTTCATGTATGATTTTGAAGAAAGTCACGGGTTTAAGTGATTATCTATGAATTATGATTTATAAGCTTAAACTAGTGATGTGTAATTGATAAAGTGTTGTTAAGGATCATATTAGGAGTGATTATTGTTGATGACTAACATGATTGAAGCTAAAAATCTATTACTTGGTAAAGTGCTCATGAGAGTAGTGATGATTATGATAAATTTGTGATAGTTGATGGGAATAACCTTGTTAATGATCTAATTTGGTTAATTAGTAATAAATAAAGTTAAGTAAATTGATGTAATGATCATAAGTTGGCAAGTGATTGTGAACTCATGATGTTATTATGGTTATTTCTAATTTTGAAATGAAATATGTTGAAGTGTTATGAGTAATTGATAACTTATGTGATTGTAAGTTAAAAAGTGATGTGAATCTATAGAAGTATGGATTGAATATTGAGAATTATGATGATTATGTTAATTCATATGATTTGAATAAATTGGGTTTGTTGGTAATCTATTGGAGTGATGTTATATAGATTTGAGACAAGTGACTAACTTGTGTTATTCTGTTGTATTCTCAGATGTGCAGAAGGCTCAGTGATATTAGACTATTGAGTGGATGGCTGAGGTATTCGGTGAGTGGATCTTTAATCCTCAGTGTAATTTGGTTGTAACAGGTTTGGTTACAACAAGTAACGTATTATTACTGTACTAGTTGCCCTGATAATTATGTTGTTAGTAATAATACCGTTGATAAGTATGATATGTAACTTGTTGAATACGTGATCACTTGATATATTTGGCCTTTGGGCATTAGTTGTTAATGAGGTCAACGAGTTGATTTGGTCAGTTGGGCTAGTTGGTTATTATGTGAATTACACATGGGCTTACTTTATTTGTTGTGTGTATAGAACCTGTGTTTGAGGGTAGTAACCGCTAGCTATCGATCTCGTCCGTACGGTCATACGGATATCGTTGGGTAAGTGTTCTATGAGAGCCACCGTGACAATAGGGTTTCTCAAGAGCCACCGATCCTCATTATTAATTTGTAATGTTCTTGAACTGTTGCATTGTTGAAAAGTTGTATTGTGTATTTGTGTAATTAGTGTTAATTGTTGTACACAAGGTTGTTATGCTAAGTTGGACTGTTGTTTAATTATTCATTCACTTAGCGTTATGCTAATCCCCCACATTAACACTTCTTGTAGGTTATGGATATAATAAGAGGTGGGCAAGAAGTCATATGGGAAGGAATGTTTTGATGACGAGGTGTGACTCTGATATTGATTTGTATAAATCATTGTTATATCTTGTTTTCATATAACACCCATTCTGATAAATTATGATTTAAAAAGGTTGAATTTTATATGTTGAATAGATTATGTAAATTTTTAATGGTTATTTGGACTTACGCTTCTGAAATATTATATTTAAATGATTGTAAAATGAGGGGTGTTATAGAGTCAAAATACCATCCAATAATTCCTCGATGTGGAACTCTTTTTCCAATAATGTCAACTTCTGAAATTCTAATCTTTTTCTTCTCTTTTGAAAGTTTCATGTAAATAACAGCTTGATTGGCAGTTGTAATAGGAACTTCATCTTCTGAATTAGTTGAGTCATTGATATCTTCATCTACATTGACAACTTTTGAACCTTGTTCATCTTCTACTACAAATTCTATCCTTGATGGGTTTACATGATGTTCATCAATATTAGCAACTGGATCTACAGCTTGATCTAGCCCAGCATCAGAAACATCAGAAACATAAGTCCAGTCTTCAGGTGGTAAAAATTCTCCTTCTTCTAAATCAAAATCAATCTCTTCATCTATCTCATCAAGTTTATCACTTTCAGAATCTCATAGATCGAGCATTTCCATACCTATAAAAGTACAAACACAAATAAAATATTAATAACATAAATTCGTATATTGATTTCCCTGAATCAATCTAAGAATTTCCTTATTAATCATTTTGTGTAGTTATTCTATAATTGCATTATATAAACTTTTAAATCTTTCCATTGATTTCCCTGAATCAATCTAAGATTACAAAAGTCGTATAATATCAAATATATACAAGCAAATATTAATTAAATTTAAACATTAATGTATTGTGAATGATCACAATCACCAAACATTCAAGTTTATAAATAATCAACTTATATAATTTCCAAGACTTAATTGAACTATTAAGTTTGCAAGACTTAACTATAAATTATATCCTTAAATTATATAACATTTTCAAGTTATACAATAATGCATAATTAACTTGTCAAATTATAAATCTCAAATCTGAAATGCATAAGTTATGATAGAAAATCTACCCGCCGATATCAATCGAAACACGCTGCATAACTATGAGTCAGAAGACTTTCGATCAATATTCTACTTAACTTTTATGAATTGTATAATACTTAAATTATTTCAAACAGATTTAACTTGTAATTAAAAATCTCAAGTCGAATATATAACAAAATAATATTAAGTTACAATTTTAAGTTACAAAATACAGTCACTCTAGTTTCTCAACAACTTCACCTTCACCAGCAACAACTGTATCTATACCAGCACCAGCACTACTACCTCCAGCACCAGAAGACTCCCCCTAAAGTGTAGCCTGCTGACCAGTCATTGAAGGACAAGTCAGCTCACTATCCTCATATATCAACATCTCCCCCTGAGATGGCTTGTCCTTAGGCAGTCGGGAAACTAGACGATCAAGTCTGTCTATCTACCTCTGTTTATCAGCAACATCAACGATCAACTTATCTTTGGTCGTGATCAGCAGTGAGTAAGCTTCATTCTGTGTAGTCAAACTCTTGGACATAGATAAAACTTGAGACAATAAGGTGGTAGTGGTAGCCTCCAAATCCCTAACCCTAGACTCAGAACTGATAATACGTGCATAATCAGTCCTAGGTGGGGATGATAGAGCAACAATAGTGGTCGGTGGAGGCGTTGTAGCATGCGGGGTCATTTTCTTAACTATCTTAGTAGCTACACCCTTTAGCAGCCTAGCCTAGCCGCAGCCCAGCTTGCCTTTGTCGTCGGATGTGATTCTGGATGAAGAATAGTTGCCACAATATCCTCCTATGCATTTTAGACAAATAAAGTTAGTAATCGTTACAGAGAACTCTGTCTCAATCATCTAATATATTGAATAACACAAACATATACTAAAATTATATCTCATACCTCAGAAGGGTTCAGTCACAGCTTGTGTAACCGCCTCGACCTGCGGTTTATCTCGAGCAACTGTTACAAAAATATCTGTCTCAAATTATAACTCCTGAATAACCAACAAATCAAAAATGTCTAAATTTTTATAAATCTAACCTGGTCGGTGAACAGGACCAATCGTCACTATCTCGTTGAAACTCTAGCTCTTTTTCGTCTTCTAGTTTGTAGAGCCGAATCCTCTTCCTCGTCAACATCCTCCTCATCAACAAGATTGAAATCAGGATCAATCTATTTGGCTTTGCGCCTCTCCTTCAAGGCCGGATCCTTGATATACTGAGATCTGTATAGTACTAATAGGAGGAGGTCGAGGTGGAGGGGTATCATCATCTGAATCAGAAGCAGTATCTCCGTTTGCTCCCTCAGAAGGTCCAGCTTCTGGTTATTTATCAAAACCACCAGAAGTCCCAGCTTCCGGCATGCTTTCCTGTCTCCGTTCGCCCTCAGGTCTCACAACCTCTGGACCGATAGTCTCAAGTTCCTAAACATAATATGATTTATATTTTATAGATTAGAAATTATATATATCATCTAAGTTCTGATACTAATATAAGATGAAACAAATACCTGTGCAGGTGCATGATCAAGATATTGATCAATGTCTCGTAAGACCGGACCATTTTCATCATCATTATGCTATAGCACTTCTGTCACAAGATGTGCAACAACATCGAGATTCACCTGTTGCCCAGGCTGATCTGCCTGGATAAGAACATCTTCTATCAGGTCCCATGGTCCAGGTTTTGGAACCACATCAGCAGCAGGCTCAACAGTGTGAGCAGCTTGACCAAGAACAACATCCAACCTGCCATTATTTGGCGGCGCCACATAGTGTGGATCAATAAGAAAACCAAAGAGATTGGTCTCCTGTGGCAGCTGCTCAAAACGTCTAGAGATATGCTGAAACAAAGCATTATACCCTCGAAGACCAATTATTTTAACGTGAAGATCTGGATCAAATGCCACCAGATCAGGTACACTGTGACGTATAATCAGCATGCAAAATCTCGGATAGATCATGAAATGAGATCTAACAGCCCCCGAGATCTGTCGAACGAACTCCCCAAAGATGTAATCACAAAAACTGAATGGTTAATTGTAATTGTAAACCAGTGACAATACAACTGATATAAGAGAAGGGCTCAGCTCATCGTAACCACCCTTCTTCGGACCAAAGATCATGACAAGAACATGCCAGAAAAATCACCATTCGCCGTATACTATGGCCTTGAGGAACTGACGTCCTCTCATGGGTCCAATGTAACTCATACGGTCCAAAGCTCCCTTAATGAGATCCATAGGAAACTCTGTGGGACCAACTTCCTGCTCAATGATTCCTAACCATAGAATATCACATAAATCCGTAAATCCATAGCAGAAAAGACAACTGGTCGGTTGCTGACCCTTGTACGTATAACTGGAGGGTTCACGACCGTGTCATACTGTGTTCACGACCGTATACTATGGCCTTGAGGAACTGACGTCCTCTCATGGGTCCAATGTAACTCATACGGTCCAAAGCTCCCTTAATGAGATCCATAGGAAACTCTGTGGGACCAACTTCCTGCTCAATGATTCCTAACCATAGAATATCACATAAATCCGTAAATCCATAGCAGAAAAGACAACTGGTCGGTTGCTGACCCTTGTACGTATAACTGGAGGGTTCACGACCGTGTCATACTGGGTATTTTCCCAGAATCGGGACAATATCTCCTGTGAGCTAGGAGGTGACTCTATAATGGCATATCTTATCCGTGATCATGCCAAAAACGTAAGTATATGAATCACCTTGGATGCACCACGTGCCGTGACATCCAAGTCAACCAACACGTTGTGATGAGATGAAAATTCTTGAACCATATTTGTAATTGAAAAATCACACAGATGTCAAACAGGTAGATTAACTTAACGACATGTAGTTAGTTTAAACTATAATGTATTGTGAATCAAAAGAATCACCAAACATCTTAGTTTCATATATAACTACGAATCTTAATTGAACAATTTAGTATGATAACGTAACTATCAATTATAATAGTTAGTTATATATATTTAGTCAATAAGTCTAACAATATTTAACTTGTTACGATTTAAAGTCACAAGTCTAATACAATTATTTAACTTCTAACAATTAAATCATAAGTCAAATAAAAAAATTTAGATATATTACTCGTTACTTATATAAAATGTCAAGTCGCAAGTCATATATATAAAAAAATGCTTAAGTGTTGAACTCGCAGAGGTTTCAACTTGCAAGTCACTTCGCAGACCTATTCAACTCGCTAACCAAGTTACCTCCCAATTTAACTCGCAAGTCGTGTCGCCACTTTACTCAGTCCGCAAGTCAAACTAGTCAACAAGGTTCAACGCGCAAAGTCAAACGAGTCAAAGATTTGGATTTTCAACTTGCAATCCAGATCTGTAAATTGAGTTTGAACTCAACTCGCAACATAGATCTGCGAATTGAGTTTGAAGTCAACTCGCAATATGAACTGCCGTCGCGAGATGAAATCCAAAACATTGATTTAACGAGTTTTAGTGCAATCAATCGATTTAGTTATGTTCTATATACTGCGATTAACATTAACCTTAACTATTCTTGTTGGTTTAATCACTATATTTAAGTTATATAATCGATTGTTTGACCAAAACCCTAAAATCCAAGTTATATCGATTTCGAGATAAATACTCGGTGAAATCCTTTGATTTATACCTCAAAATGTTCGCAATCTAAAAGTGTATAATATCTATGGAGTGAAAAATCAATCCTCGTACATGAAATCTTGAAAATAAAATGAAAACTAAGTTTGTCTGGCATCTCAGAAGTCGCCTCGCAAGTGATTGATTTCGGTTCGCAGGGTGTGTGTTTGACTCGTCAAACTCGCAACCTTTTATACTCGGTACTCAATTCGTTCTGTTTGACCAGTCAACTCGCAAGTTTTGACCCGAAACGCGAATTATATCACTTAGTATAAATTGTAACACATTTATTTTGTACAAGTCAACAATAATATTATTTTTCACTTGTGTTTGTTACGATTGTTCAACTCGGATTAAAATATCACAGTATAATTTAATTCCAAAGGGTAACACTTTATAAAAATGAAGAATAAAAACAACTAACTTTAGATAAACGTAAAGTTTAAAAATATAACAAGCAAAATTAACAAACAGTGGTATCAAGTACCATTTTATTAAACACTTGAACAAAAAACTGATAACATCGAATAAGTACTATATTTATATACTATTATACCTCTATTTCTATATACTTTATTACAATTACTTGATAAAATATAATTATTTCGTTCATATTTACAAAATAGGTTGAAATAGAGCTTAAATTAGAAAATGAATTGAAAATGGAGTAAATAAAGTAATTTTTGTATAAAAGTTAATTTGACCTAAATTTGGTTGGTACAAAGTGGTTGAAAGAGTGATAAAAATAAAAAAAGTTTGCAAATAGTTGAGTTCGAAAAGTTAAATGGGTTGAGCGAAAATATTTAGATTGAATATTTATTAGAGTTTATGAGTTAGACCAAATACTTAGTTGGGCTAAATAATAATAATATAATATAATAATAAATATATTATACATTATGTATATCATATATATATATATATATATATATATATATATATATATATATATATATATATATATATATATAGTGAAAGGATCTGATGAGAACTAATGAAAAGGTGAGAACCATGAGAACTAGAATATGGGCTGTTGATTTTTAATAGGAATATAACTAAGATGGGCTTTTAATTAGACGGGTCTTGTTCCCTGTAATAAACACATCCAAACACATATGATCGACTGACCTAATTCTCGTATCCCTCTCAATTGTTCCAAACGTCTTTAACCACTCCAAATTCATCACGGAATTCATCATCAAAATATGGGTGCATTTAAAATTAATTATTATTGCAATATGCTAGACGATCAAACTTGCTTTCAGTATATCATTTATTTAATCCATCAAAGGTATTTCTCATTTTTTTTCTTTCCATGTAATCCCTGATGCGTACGTCGAGGGAACAAAAACAGAAAGTGAGGCTAATCCGTGTCTATTATTTAATTTGTGATTTATGTATGATTTCAGTGGTATCAATTTTTGAAGTTTTTTGGCGATTTGAGTATATGGTTATACTCAGTTTTAGGACCAACTTATTACAAAAAATAAATATACTGAGTACTCAGTATGAACATATTGAGTACTCAGTATAAACATACTGAGTACTAAGTGCACACTTGAAATCCTGCTAAATTCATAAATAAGATGCATACTAATATGTATCTTTATGCATCTCCACGTGCATCTCATTTAACATGTAGTTGTATACAAAAATCAAATAAAAATTGAGATGCATCTCCACTTACATCTGAACATGCATCTAACATGTATCTGAAGGAGAATTATCTAAGTTTTTAATATACTCTGTAAATATTAAAATCGGTATAAAAACATACTTAGTATAAATTGAAATAGATGCATCTAGTATCTTTTTGAGATGCATCTGGTTTTGCTTGTAATATGAGTTACACCAAATTAAAGATGATGAAAAGTAGCATTAATGATCTAATTTATTTGATCAAAATTTCATTCAAAATAAAGTAATTTTGAATTGAAACATCTTGGTATGTTTTTAATATATATCGGCACTCTGGATAAAAAAGCGGGCAAGCCTTGAAGAGTAATTAGGCAGTTGTCATAGTTCTCACATGATTCTAGTTCTCACAGGATCCTTATCCTCTCTCTCTCTCTCTCTCTCTCTATATATATATATATATATATATATATATATATATATATATATATATATAAGTTAGTACGTTAGTTAATAAAATAATAACAAAGTAATACTAAGTTAGTTATAGTAGTAAAGTTAATAATAAATATTAACCGTTGGCAAAAGAATAGTAATTATAATTAAGTAATAAGCTATCTCTCCTATCTAATAAAAGAGAGTCTGTGCTGATGTTATGAAGCTGACTTGGCAAATTCTTAGACAATCAATTTGATGACATGGCGCTATGATATACAAGCTTTTGTCTCCTAATTTTGAATTTTATTTAAACATAATGATAATGATAATGATTATCCAATGGAAATTTTTGTTGCATTATCAATTATTAATAATAAAAAACCCAAATTATTTAGGCTTTTATTTGTGAGTTCCTATGTACCCTAATAAATAAAGCATGCTTTCTACAAGCCATCCTAATTTATTTTTCTTGCATGCCTCTTGCTTCTCTTGGAAAAAGATCTGCATGCCAGCTCTCCAATCAAGAATTCAAAATTCTTCCAGAACACTCTCCATCAGATTAATATATCTCCATCAACTAAAAATTTTCATGCATCATCGCCTCCATCTCTATGATTCTCCACAGAAATTTCTTCACTTTTTTTGAAGTTTCATCACGAATTTCGTTCGGGTAATCAATCTTACTAAACTTTCTCTTTAATGGGGCGTTTAGCATTTACCATTTAGGGTTTAAACTTCCTCTTTATTGTTGTATATCATCATATGTATATGTATGAATGTATTGGAGATGAAGTTTATTATTTTCTGATGAGCACCAATTATTTGATAAAATGTCTCAACGAAAATATTGTTAACAACTTCTTAAAGTATGTGTTCTATACATTACTCTTTGTTCATCATGTTGTTAATAATAAAAATTTACTTAAGGTTACTTTTGTTGATTTAGATGTGAGAAGATCTTATTTAAAAGGCTAAAAATGGTGTTTGATGTCATTGACGCATATATTTTTTTGAATGGTATGAATATACACATGGCAATGTACTACCTTTTTATTTCTTGCGATTTAATAGATTGATTTATCTTAATATGGCTAATTAATTTGTTGTTCAATTTTGTTGTAGTATAATTTTGAATGAAGATATGATTTAGTATGATTTTGTAAAGTTGTTGCGGAAAGCAGGACTATATATATATATATATATATATATATATATCTCAAAATTGAACCCTTTGTTTGTGCATAGTGGAATTCTAGGTAACTTCAAGGGTTTTTTGGTGCGAAAAAGTGAAATGCCAAAATCGCTGCCTCTTGTGAGTATGTAGGTTGTTATATTGTTAATTCAAGGGTTTTTTGGTGCGAAATTTGTTGGTTGCAGGCATTAGTTAATTTTTGGCCGAGAAAGTCGGGAAGTAATGATCGACATGAGCCAAGATAACATAAACCAAAAGTTGTGAGTTCATGGTCCTTACAACTATCTAATTGTCTTATTGATGGCTTTTTTGACTCGAAGATGACACCAAAGGCTTATTATATGTCTATATGGAGTTAAATCCTACTAAGTGTAGAGGTGGAAATGGGCTTTTTGTGCCTTTTGATTGTTTGATTGTTATGTTCTTATTACTTTAAATGGACTAAAGTTGTTTCATGCATATCAATTCTTATTTGGTTTAGTATGGACATAAGGTTCAACTATCTTCATAGGCTCCTTTTCTATTGTAAAGTGTATGCTTTTCAATGATAAATATTTATTTTCTTGTATGATGGTTATTGGGTGTATAAGATGTATACTAACCAGGCTTGTAAGCGAACTGAATGTTCAGTGAACTATTCGCGAACCGTTCGGCAGGAAGTTCATTTACGTTTGTTCGTTTTGTTTATGAACGAACATGACAAATTTTTTCGTTCGTTTAATTATATGAACGAACATGAACACGGGTCTCGTTTGTTCATTTACGTTCGTGAACGTTCGATAACATGTTCGTGAACGTTTGGTTGAATGTTCGTTTATTAACTAACAGTTTAATTAAATTAATACATATTTGTATATCTTATTTAGATTTAAGCTAAATTCTAAATATAATTTAATTAAATATCTAGATACTTTTATTCAATAATATTAAACATTTATACATTTTTACGTCACATTTCCCTCTCATATTTCCCTCCACTAATTCCAAATCTATTGCTCTTACCTACAATTGGACCAAGAAAATGAGTTTATCTTCATATTGTGATTGTTTTGTAATGTTAAATATGCATTGGAAAGTTTCAAGTTCTATAGTATACATGTGTGGATGTGTATATAGATGTTCGTTTATGCTTGTTGATGTTTGTTTCAAGTATTAACAAAATAATGTTTTAAATTATGTGTTTGTTCGTGTATGTTCGTTTGTGTTCGTGAACAAATAAATTTTCTTAATGAACGAACATGAACAACAAAATCCGTTCTCTTATTCATTCGTGTTCGTTCGTTTATTCGTCAAAACCTTAATGAATGAACACGAACAGACTCTGTTCATGTTCGTTCGGTTCGTTTACAAAACCTAATACTAACTCAAGCTATCTAATTACTTTCCTCTAAAACAATGGGTTTTGAGGGTTAACCTATTACTACATACAATGTTAACATGTGGACAAATTTGCACAAGCCAAAGAATGTCTCCTACCAATGGGTACATATTTAACTATGTATTTGATTATTTGTATTATGTATTTATGCCTTTTTATGTTGTTTAACATATCTGATATAAGGGAGTCTGTGCTGATATCATGAAGTTGACTTGGCAAATTCTTAGACAATCAATTTGATGACATGGCGCTATGATATACAAGCTTTTTTCTCCTAATTTTGAATTTTATTTAAATATAATGATAATGATAATGATTATCCAATAGAAATTTTTGTTGCATTATCAATTATTAAAAATAAAAAACCCTGATTATTTAGGATTTTATTTGTGAGTTCCTATGTACCCTAATAAATAAAGCATGCTTTCTACAAGCCATCCTAATTTATTTTTCTTGCACGCCCTTGCTTCTCTTGGAAAAAGTTCTGCACGCCAGCTCTCCAATCAAGAATTCAAAATTCTTCCAGAACACTCTTCATCAGATTAATATATCTCCATCAACTAAAAAATTTCATGCATCATCGCCTCCATCTCTATGATTCTCCACAAATTTCTTCACTCTTTTTGAAGTTTCATCACGAATTTCTTCCGGGTAATCAATCTTACTAAACTTTCTCTTTAGTTGGGCGTTTAGCATTTACCATTTATGAAACGCCCATAATTTATTTATTTTTTTTAAAAAATAATACATATTAAGGTCCCATTACTCTTTTATATTCCTATTATGTTATTACAATTCAACACATTACTGTGAATCTACTTCGATTTTAAAATAACCAGATTACCAAATTTTCACTTACAAACGCGATCCCCAGAAACCAAGCCGGATGACGTTCCTATGTTCAAAACAATCTGTAACGAAAATGCACTTACGAACGCGATCCCAGAGTCTTAGCCGGATCGCGTTCACTAGTTCAAAACCTTCTGTGATGAATTTTCAAAGAGGAACGCGATCCCGGACACCTAGCCAGATCGCGTTTATCGGTTTAAATTCCTGTTCAAACCATAACTCAAATTTTGACGAAATTCAAACGTGCATAACTCATAATCCGTAAAGAATTAAGTTCTAAAATTTTACAGGCACATTCAAACAATCAAAATGAAGGTTTCCTTTTTTGTACTTTCTCAATTTTAACAAAAACACAATATTTGAACGCGTGACTCATTTTCGCCCATTTTTGGACACTTTTGTTTAACAACTCAAAATACAACTCACACATTTGCAACTCTTGCACTTTTCACCACTATTTCAAAATACCTATATAAACTTATAGCAACTAACCAAGATTCCATAACCTTGGTTAAGCTCATTATACACACATGGGTCAATATTGACCCATTTTGACACTTACGATCCGTTCACCATTTAACTAACATACCAAGACTTCTATTCCACTTTCAATACATAATTTACACCAGTTATTGACTTTCAATGTCAAATAATATCCAAAACCACATATTACATATTACTAATATATTTCAAAACAACTTAGGCGTATTACACAAGTGGATACGAAACGATAATTCAAAAGAGATAATGCTTGCTACTTACAACTAGCAAGCCGATCCACTCTATTCCTTTTTGACCTCTTTATCCTTTCGTTACAATTTACCATCTACAATACATTAATATAATACGGAGTAAGCATAAAATGCTTAGTGAATACATAAACAATCAATTAAGCAATTCCACCAACATATACTCAGATTCTTAAATAAAATAGATATACTTACACAAAATAATCATATTATTGCTACAAATGAGCATGAATAGAGACTTAATCCCCAATTGGATCCGCGGTCCATAAGATACCATTGTGCTTAGCACATATTTCATATAAGCAATATTTCGTAACAACAAATCTCTACTCTAATGCTCGAACACATAATACACAAAAATTCTCATATAATCATACCAATACAATCATATACAAGTATATTATTAACCACATGATTATGTAGAAACCTCTTGCTCGTAAGCAATCCGGAATCTACATAATCTTCACTTAATTGATTCTTTATATACTCACCTTGATAATTGATGAAGTTGTCAAGTATGATGGATACAATTTATTCCAATTTCTTTCACACCTATACACATAACACATGATGATACTTTCAGAGTTTTTTAAATTATAACTACTAATTAGTGAAACCTAATATACTCCCCCCCCCCCCCATTGATTAGTCTAATTATTCTACTATCAACTAATCAAAGTTAATCTTCAATATTCATGATCATTTGATTTCTTATTAAATTCTTGTTTACATAACTTATTAATACTTCCATCAACATAAACATGTTCCAAGTTTATTAATTCAAACTTAGGCACTTTTAACAAAACTCATGATTCCACCAAGAACACTCTTGATGAATTCATAACTTTCTTGAAGGGAAATGATTAATACTAGAGATAATCATGTTAATAAACACTAACTAACTCAATCCCTGTTGAGTCATATTAGTGTGTCTGTCAGTTGGTCTTGAGTCTGTAATAGCTTAGATTAGAAAATAGATTATTTTCTATTTTGGGCGACACTTGTCTAGTGTCGCATTCAGGCGACACTTAGTAAGTGTCGCACTAGGGTTATGATCTGCGACACTTAGCAAGTGTCGCAGGATCGATCTGTTTGTATAAATAGAGCCATCACGGCTCATTGCGAGGGTTGGACAAAAACCTGAGCACAACTTGTCGACTAAACACTCTGTAAACAAGCTAGTAAGTGTTTGATATTGCAATACAAATCATTATTACTCAATTCCTTATTGTTTCGGTTTGTGTTTCGTATTAGTTACTTCAATTGTGTGATTCCGCCACACAATTGGTTGATTAAGTCTGTTCTAGATCCTAGGTACAGGGACAACAAAGTGGTATCAGAGCCGTTGGGCTTTTTGTGACAGAATTAATCAAGATTAGAGTGTGTTTCGGTTGAGATTGGGAAGAAACTAGCTTATTTTCATTGATTAGAGAGTTTTTGGTCTTCAATTTCTTGTTATTAACGTGATTTTGCAAGTATTGTTCATCTGGGAAAGAGAATTTTTGTTAGGATTTACGAAAATTTGATTTTTAGGGTTTTTGGGCTGCTGCTGCGCGTTTCTGCGACACTCTACGCGACACTTCCAGCGACACTTAACTCAGTGTCGCCTCTAGGGTTCTGCAACATAACCTAGCGACACTTCTAGCGACACTTAATTCAGTGTCGCCTTAAGGATTTAGTGACACTCACTGTGACAGTAATTCCTATTTTGCTAGAGACACTTGTTAGCGACACTTCATTGCGACACTTACATCTAGTGTCGCCTGTTCTTTAAATTTTACACTTTCTGCGACACTTGTCTCAGTGTCGCTTGTCAGTCTGTGACACTTCCTTAGTGTCGCTTAAGAATTTTAAAATCAGTCATTCTTTTTAGTTTAATTTACAATGTCGATGCAAGCTTTTGCTCAAATGATTAAAACCAGTAATGAAGCTGGTAGTACAAATAAGGCTCCAATTTTTACAGCTAATACAAATTATGTTGAATGGAGACAAAAATTTGAAGCTTTTATTTCTTATAATGAACCGGATATGATGATTCCTTTGCTTGAAAGGTATGAACATCCAAAGCAGGATGGGGTATTTGAGGGAATCGCTCCTCCCAAATCTATTCGGGCATTAAATGCAGATGAAAAGAAAGCTTGGGACATGGAAAGAAAAGTTCATTCAGCTCTTGTTATGAGCTTATCTTCTGAGGTTCTTAAAATATTTAAACATCACGACATCGCATTTGACATGTGGAAAGCCCTTGAAAGACGATGCGGTGGTAGTGATAAATATAAGAAGAGTAGACTGGAGTTGATCAAACGACAATATGAATTGTTTGATATGTTAGAAAATGAGTCTCTTAATGGTTTGTTTGTTCGTTACTCACATCTTGTGAGTGAGCTTTCTGATGGTGGTGTGATTATGCAACCTGTAGACATTAACAAGAAATTGTTAAGTGCTCTACCCAAGAAATGGGATCATCGAGTGATGATGATGGAAGAAGACGAAGGTGTAATGTCTTTATCTCTAGATGATTTCATTGGTCAACTACAAGCATATGCACTAGATATGCAACGTAAAGAAACTAAATCTAGTGCCCATGTTCAGGATTCGAGCATCTATGGGAGTAAATTTTCTGCTTCCGGAGTTGCTCTTTTATCTGGAGGAGGTATGTCATCAACTGTCAAAACGTCAACCGCTAATGGTGGTGGTGTTTCCAGTGGATCATATTCTTTTTCTGGTAGATCGCCTTCATCTTCCGGGGGATCCAAGGGTAATCCAGCTTCTCCAGCTACTGAGGAGAATGCTGCTGTGTTCCAAGCATTTATGAGTGCTTATGATAGTTTTCTATCAAAGAAAACTAGTTCCATTGATTTGACAGATGAGGATTTTGATCAAATCAATCCTGATGATCTTGAACGAATGGATATCAGATGGAATTTTGCTATGTTGACAAGGAGAACAAAGAGATATTTGCGAAAAACTGGAAGAAAGAACCTGGATGATGACAGTGATTCGGGTTTGGGTTTTGATAAGAGTAAGGTTAAATGTTACAAATGTCATAATCTGGGACATTTTGCAAGAGAGTGTGAGAAATCTAAACAACCTCCTTCTGGTTTTTCAAAGCCATCTGTCTCAAAGAAGTCAACTGCTAAGGATGCTGATAAGCTTGAGGATTCCTTAAATGAAGCTCTTCTCCTTACTAATGATGAATTTTATAACTGGAGCGATACAGAGGAGAACATTCATAACACAGCTCTTATGGCAGAGATTACAGATGAGGTACCAATTGATGAACCTCTTTCTTGTGTTAGTTGTATCAAATTAACTGGTAAAATTAACAGATACTATGAGGACAATGCTCGCTTGTATTCTGATTTAGATAAACTTAGACAGGCGAACCAATTGCTAAAAGAAAATGAAAAGATTTTTGACAAAAAGATTAATGCCACTATGACTGAAAGAAAAGATCTAAAGGCTAAGATTTATTGTCAACAAGATGCTATTGACAGTTATCTTAAGAAAATTGTCGATTTACAAAAAGCTCTTGATGAATCTAAAACTAATATTATTGATCTTAATCGAAAACTTTCAAATTTTAGCACATCCTCCGTTGTTTTTGATGAGATCCTTCAAGTGCAAAGGATCAATACAAAAAGTAAGTCAGGGATAGGATACCAAGCGGTACCTCCCCCAGCTAACTATGAACCTATGCCATCTAAGGATGACATTAAAAACTTTGTGCCTTCAACTGACAAAGAAGGCAAGTCATCTGTTAAAGAACCAGTTATTTTGGTTTCATCTGAGAAGGGAGATAAACCCTTCTCCCAAAAGAAAGCAAAATCATTACCTGTACTTCCTACTATTGAGGAGGAAGTAATTGAAATTGAGGACGTAACTGATGAGATTGATACAAAGGTTCGTAAAATGGATGTAAAGCCTGAAAATTTTGTAATTACAAATGAACCGTGTAGTGAAATCCCTTCACTAAAGGTTAAATCTAAGGCTATTCCTAAGGTTAAGAAGGAACAAAATTTTGCTAATAACAATTCAGTTTCTTCTAAACCAATCAAAAATAATTCCAAAAGCAAATCAACATCTTTTTCACGTACCAATTCATCTTGCACATTTCAATGTGCCTGTTCAGTAAATAGAAATATCAAATCCTCATCAGATTTGCAACCTCACTTTCAATCGGTCATTGAGAGAAGATCCTGTTTCTACTGCAAAAAACAGGGTCATTTGATAAGTGTTTGTCCGTTGCTTTCTAGACAACGGTTTGGGAAGACAGCGCCTAGAGCTTCCATTTACAGAAATTTTTCAAAACCTCAATCTAGGCACAATTCCTCACCTCCCAAACCTGTCAAGAAAACTGACAAGAAAGAGCCGGTTACACCTACTTGTAATCAGCAACTTCCTGTCAAAAAGCAAACATCCAAACCTCTTCAGGTTTAGAAAGTCAAAGAGTCCAAAGTAGACTCTTTATCACCAAATAACCCATCAGTAGTAGTGCCCGAAATTTTAAAAAATCATGCACTCACTGATGTTGTTATTATGGATGATTTTGGTAGACCCAAGTCCATTAAGGCTTGGGTCTCACAATCAAACTAATCTTCTCTATTTTTTATGTGCCTACAGCCATCTGAAGAAATTATCAAGAGAAAATGGTATGTAGACAGTGGTTGTTCAAGGCATATGACCGGCAACATTTCTCTTCTCTCTGATGTTCAACCTGTAAAAGGGGGATATGTTGCATTTGCGGGTGATAAGCGTGGAGAAATTACTGGTAGGGGAACACTCACTAATGGATCAGTGAGTTTTGATAATGTGAACTACGTGGAACAACTGAACTACAATCTTCTCAGCGTATCACAAGTGTGTGATAAAAAGTTCACGACTATGTTTACAGATACTGAGTGCCTAATACTCAAGCCAGGATATAAAGTGCCTGAGGAATGGGTGCTCATTCGAGCACCAAGGACAAAGGACACGTACATACTTGACATGAGTACTGTATCAACAACTACATCTGAACATACATGTTTGTTGTCCAAGGCTACTCCAAAGGATTCCCTTCTATGGCACAGGCGAATGGGACACATAAACTTTCGCAAGATGAACTATCATGTAAAAAATGAGCTTGTTACTGGTGTGCCTAACCTCACATTCAGTTTGGATGATAACTGTGTTTCCTGTCTCAAAGGAAAACAACACAAGCAGTCCCATAAGTCGAAGAAGGTGAACTCCAATGCATCGCCCTTAGAATTATTACACATGGATCTATTTGGGCCGGTTAATAAGAGGAGTATGGGAGGCAGTACTTACTGCTTGGTAGTCACCGATGACTACTCTCGTTTTTCTTGGGTTTACTTCATTTCTACAAAAGATGAAGTCCCTGAGATCCTAATATATCTGTTTGACAAGTTAGAAAACTTGTGTGGAAAGAGGATCAAGAGGATTAGAAGTGACAATGGAACGGAATTCAAGAACAAAACAATTGAGATGTACTGTTTAAGGAAGGGTATTCATCATCAGTTCAGCTCTGCTTATACACCTCAACAGAATGGTGTCGCTGAACGTAAGAACAGGACTCTCATTGAAGCGGCGCGCACTATGTTATCCGACACTAAGCTTCCAATCACTTTTTGGGCAGAGGCGGTAAATACCGCATGTTTTGTCTTAAACAGGGTTTTGACGGTTAAAAAGGAAAACAAAACATGCTATGAGCTGTTTAACAACCGTAAACCAAACTTACAATTTCTGGAGCCCTTTGGATGTCCTTGCACCATTATGTCTCGAACTCAAAAGGACAAGTTTGGTTAAAAATCAATGGATGGAATATTCTTGGGATATTCTATGAATTCTCCTAACAAGAGAGTTTACAATTTATCTACAAAGCGTATTGAGGAGCATTATGAGGTCAAGTGTTTATGCTATACAGCTCCTCCTGAAGGAAAAGGACCAGAAAATCTGTTTCAGTACGATAGTTTCTTTGACTCATTCAATATTCCAACACCTGAGAATGTTGATGATGAAGAAACTATTGTCACTCTTCTACATGGTTTGGACATTAATGTAGATCACACTCCAACTTCATCATCTGTCCAACCTAACACATCTTCCACCTCAGCATCAACACCATCAGTTGATGCATCCATTCCAACAACAGATTCTCCATCTCCTCAACCGTTAAATATGGCTAGTCCCTCAGAAGACAATGTTGAAGCCAACGATCTTCCATCTGAGTCAAATGCTACTGAAGGAGATTTTAATAATTTGGAATTAGTTATTGTGCCTAACCCAATTCCACAGACTCGGATTCATAAAACTCACCCCATTGATAATATCATTGGTGAGTTAAGTAAAGGTGTTCAAACTAGACATCAATTGGCTGTGACCGACATGTCTGCTTCAACCTCTGAAGTACCTCCTACAGCCTCCTTGGAATGTCTTGTCACTGAGATAGAAGAATGTTTTCTATCTCAAGTTGAACCAAAGAAAACAGCTGATGCATTAAAGGACCCACATTGGGTAGAAGCGATGCAAGAAGAACTGCATCAATTTGAGAAGCTGAAAGTTTGGGAATTAGTCCCTCTACCCAAGGGTGTCCATGCAATTGGAACTCGTTGGGTGTATCGTGTGAAGAAGGATGATCGCGGTGTTGTGGTCCGGAATAAGGCTCGATTAGTAGTTCAAGGATTTACACAAATTGAAGGTTTGGACTACGATGAAGTATTCGCCCCTGTTGCTAGACTGGAATCTATTCGTATATTTTTGGCTTATGCTTCATTTAAAGGTATTCGGGTTTATCAACTAGACGTAAAGAGTGCATTTCTTTATGGACAAGTTGTGGAGGAAGTCTATGTCAGGCAACCTCCTGGATTTGAAGACTCGGTACATCCAGATTATGTCTGCAAGTTAGACAAGGCTTTGTATGGTCTTCATCAAGCACCAAGAGCCTGGTACGAGAGGCTGTCTACACATCTACTCAAGCATGGATTCTCAAGAGGACAGATTGACAGCACTCTTTTTACAAAAAGGTCCAAAAACGATTTGTTACTTGTGCAGGTATATGTAGATGACATCATCTTTGGCTCTACAAGTAATGCTCTCTGCAAGGAATTTGAGCAACTTATGAAGTCTGAGTTCGAGATGAGTGCAATGGGAGAACTTACATTCTTTTTAGGTGTCCAAGTTGAACAATCTGACAAAGGCATTTATATTCATCAGTCAAAATATGTCAATGACATGTTGACTAGGTATAATTTGCATGATTGTAAGACTTATGGCACCCCCATTGAGGTATCTCACAAACTTGGACCAGCTGAGGAAGATGATGATTGTAATGAGAAGGACTATCGTTCAATGATAGGTTCTCTTATGTATCTTACTGCTTCAAGACCAGACATTGTTTTTGCTGTCTCTTTGTGTTCTAGGTACCAAGCTCACCCAAAGGTTTCTCATATGAAGGCAGTTCAGCGGATTTTTGGGTATCTCAAATATAGACCCACTCTAGGTCTATGGTACTCAAATGAAGACGACTTCACTCTGACTGCTTATTCAGATTCAGATTATGGCGGATGCAACAAGGATAAGAAGTCCACATCTGGTGGATGTCAGTTTCTTGGACCACGCTTAGTGTCATGGCAGTGTAAAAAGCAGACAACCGTTTCAACCTCCACAGCCGAGGCTGAATATATTGCTGCTGCCAGCTGTTGTTCACAAGTTCTGTGGATTCAGCATCAACTTCGCGATTATGGTTTCATCTTAACTCTTACTCCTATACATATAGATAACACTGCAGCCATATCTATCACACGCAATCCCGTACAGCACTCTAAAACAAAACATATAGAGATTAGATTTCACTTTATACGGGATTGCTATGAGAAACACCTTATTGACCTTATCCAAATAGAAACACTTAAGCAAAAGGCTGACTTGTTTACTAAGGCCTTTTCCCGCTCTCGTTTTGATGAATTAGTTTCTATGCTTGGCTTACGATTTTTTAAATCGTTACAGTAACATTGATTTTACATAAAAAAAAAAAAAAATTGCAAGAGCCACACTTTATACTTCTTAGTATTAAAGTAATGCATTATTGCTACATCTATAAAAAGACGTTGGGTTGTGTCTGTAAACAACTTGGGATATGATAGTACATTAAGCATCATTCACGAAATGCAAATGTTAAATGTTATCTCTGATGTATCAGTAGGTTTAGTAATGTATTTATCATAAATTTCTTAACATACAGCTTCATCATATGATATGTTCATAGGCAACTCTCTATTTGTTCTCAGAGATATTAAAAAGTAATTCCAACTACTTGTTCATTTTATGTAGTAAACATCATATGACGTACGACGATGTGTCTTAATTCCTATATTTAATATGGACAATTTTTATATTCTGAAATTTTATATCAACTTATTTGGGGGATATAGTATTGGTTTCCTCTGTTGTACGTCGGTACAGACCTGGTCTCTGGTACTATATCTTAAAAATTAAACAGCTGTGAGTTAATCAGACTTGCAAAATCTTAGAGTTTCAAATAAAAATACATACTTAAGTCAAGTTAAGTCGCTTTGTTGTACGGAAGTACAGACCTGTCACCAATGACTTGACGAAAATTGATTTTGTTTAAACCTGAATCAAGATAAGTCGCTCTGTTGTACGTAAGTACAGACCTGTCACCAATGTCTTGATTCTTAAAAATAAGTTTCATATAATTTTTCTTAATATAAAGATTAACCATATGTAGATGTTAGGGGTATGTCATATGTGTGAACTGCAAAAGATTGAACATATTAACAATAAAAGGTTATCTCTGATGAATGAAGGTTAGTTGTTTAAGCGGATAATGATATGAACAATTGTCTTGAACTGTGTGTCATTAAATTTATTTTAAATATCTTATGTAAATTTAAAGAGGACAAGTATACTGATAATTGGAATAACAACAAACATATGTAAAGTAATGTATGATGACTTAATATGATCCCTAACCAGACCCAAAACAACCCCGTCACCAAAAAATAGTGTACTTGTTTTTGAATTCTTAGTTAAGTTATACTTATTCTAATATTTTTGTCTTACTTTAAGTCAAATGTCACCAAATAGCCAAAACCGACTCGTAAAAGAATTTGAAAATTTTTAAATTTTTTCAAGATTTTGAATCTGTGACACTCACTAAGTGTCGCATAGAGTGTCGCCTGCGAGTGTCGCCTATAGTGTGGAGTATATAAACGCCTCCCTGCGGCATTTATTCTCACATTTACTTAGCGACACTCACTCAAAACCTGCGACACTCGCTCTCGATCTAGCGACACTTGCTCTGTCACACGATTGCCTGCTGTTTTCGCATCCTTCTTTGATTTCTTTCTTAGATTCCTGTTCTACTAGACCATACGCATCAAAAGGTACAAGTTTTTCTTTGTATCATTACGTTTTTAGTTCGTTTTAATCTAGGGCTCGTATGTTTAGTTTAGGTTTTTGAAGAAACTGAAATTTCGGCTAAATACATGTTAAATAGATGTTTCTATTACGTTCGTTATAGTCGATATACATATATATGTCAAGTTTTTCACCTAATTCGACCTAGATTTGAAGTTTGTGTAAATTTTGAATTCTAGGTTTATGGTTTCTGGGTTCATGTTCATCTTTGCGACACTCGCAGCGACACTCACCTTGAGTGTCGCATCATGGTAATTTGAACCCTAACTGCGGCACTCAACTTGAGTGTCGCCTCTTGCTATGCGTCACTTGATTAAGTGCTGCACTGTCTATTGCGACACTTACCTTAAGTGTCACCTTTAAAGACACAACAAGCTGATGCGTCACTTACTTAAGTGCCGCCTTGTCTCTTGCGACACTTACTTAAGTGTCGCCTACAGTTCATCTTAAGTGTCGCCTTTCTATTTGCAATACTGCGACACTTACCTTAAGTGTCTCTTAGTGAATTTTTGTGCTTCTGAGCGACACTCATCCAAGTGTCGCTACTTTCTTTAGCGACACTACTTAAGTGTCGCCTAAAGGTAATTTTGAAAGAAAAGTTTATATTTTATGTGTTCTAACGGTATAACTTTTCTTTGTGTATTATCTCTGTCTTATTTTTGATCAGATGGCAAACTTAGCTATTTACGCTCGCTGCACACAGCCACGACATAATGTGGTGGCTTTTCTAGATGATACGCACACCAACTCAATTCCGTTTCATTCGATGATCCAGTTTCTACGTCGCTCGAGGATTCACCATGCTATAACAGCTTCGTGTCCAATCTACCTGAATCAGATCGAGGAATTTTATGCGAATGCTGTGATTAACACAGAAGGAGATTATCGAAGGATTTTATCAACTGTTTTCGGCCATCGTATTGAGATTACGGAGGATACGATACGAGAAGTTCTGGGTTTTGATGACAATTCTGAGTTTCCAACTCAGTTTGAGAATAGTTTTATCGCTGGAGGTCTTCAGCGTATGGGCTATCCGGCTATTCCTCCAGACCAATATAGGAAACATCATTTGAGCAGAGTCTGGAGGTACTTGGCACATATTATCATTGTGTGCCTCTCGCCAAGGAAGGCTGGATTTGATGGGATGAGCTACGGGACAATCTCCCTGATGCTGGGATTGGTTTACAACAAACCTTTCAACTACTCTGGTTATATCTTTGGGCATCTAGTGGATAATCTACGAGCCGGCAATCACATGTGGTTTATGTATCCACGGTTTTTGCAGCTCATCCTGAATTCCCTGAATCTAGGGATTCAGCCTGACCCAAGGTCGATTCTGACCTTGACTCCAATGCTGGTCAGGGTATTTGGGGATTGTGCAACACCCCCAAAGGGTCTGGCAGTTCTGCCTGATGTTCCGTTATTCGGCCACGTGATTGATGAACAATATGTGGCTCCGCCGGATAATGGATTTCTTGATGTTGCAGCTCCACCACCGCAAGTTGATGAAGCGGTTTTGGAAGAAGTTCTGGTCGATATTGAAAATTTTCCAACTTCTACACCTGCTGCTGCTGCTACAACTTCCGCTGCTGATAAGGGCAAGCGGGTTCGAGATTCTTCTGACACAGAATCTGATGACGTTCCTCTACAGCGTCGTCAACGAACCTCGACTCCTGCTTCTGATGATATTCAGCCCCAGCCGGAATTTTTGAAGAAATTGATGGAAGATATGGCGCAAATGAACCAGATGCTTCACGATCAACAAGCTCTTATACAGGTTCAAGCATCAAGACTTTTGGAGCTAGAGGCCACGGCTGCTCGTGTACCGGAACTTGAGCGTCGTGTGTTAGAATTAGAAACTATGGCTGTGGTTCCGGGGGAGTTAGAACCGGAAACCACAGGCCAAGAAAATGTAAATGTAATTAATGATTCTGATGTTAATGAAAATATAAGTTTGGATTACTTTGCGTCTTCTTCTCACGTTCCTGGTCAACCAATGCCATTAAATGTTGATTACTCACATGCAAATCTAGAATATCTACAAAATCTAGTATTTGGGGCATCTACTGAGGATAGAGGTCCGAGTATATTTGATGATGAAGTGGAATTTGAACCTGAAGTAGTCTCTGATGAAGATGTGTTCGAAGAAAATCCATATGAGGAGGTAGAATCAGATGATGATACTGTTCCTGCTGCTTCTCCTGCAGCCTCTGCCGAACCTTCTTCGCATTCTGCTGGTACCTCAACGTCCACCGCTCAACCTAAAAGGTATCCAGAATGGATTTTGCCTCCAACGCCCGAGCTAAAAAGATGTCGAGCATATTTTGTTCGCGGTGATTTATCTGGGCTGATAAAATCTTGGAAGTTTGATGCTGATTTCAGATTGTTTGTTATCAAAAGGCAAGATGGCATTCAATATTTTAAGGCAAGGCTAGATCATTTGACTACATTACCGAAGGTTGATCTAAATCGACTAGCTCAGTTGAATATGATCAATCCCACTGACAATCGCGAAGCTGAATTCTTTCAGAACATCCTGCGTCGAGAAATCAACTCAAAGAAATTTAAGTGGATTCGACCAGTGATGGGGATTCGATTTTCTAACAAAAAGAAGCTGGACCCGAGGACGCGCCAACCCATATATGGTTATCATTATCCTCCAACCAAGAATCTTACCCAAGTGCCATTTGAAAAGTTACCATTTGATGTGCTGGGAAATTTTAGGTTCTGGTGGTATGACACGGTTACTGGAGAGGCGGTTATTGAATATTTTTCTCAAAAGGGACCGGGACGTGATGCTAAAGAATGGAAACATGTTACTGGCTATACTCTTAGAGTTTTTGATCCTCTTAGCCTGATTAATATGTCAAAGAATGATCTTCAAGCTCTTCACAGTAATAGATTGCAATTTGATATGATTGATCAAGAAGATGCTGTGAGATTTCAAAGAGTTGTGGATCTCTGCGTAGCTAAGGGAATTCATGCACGTGGGAATCTCCCTGCAGACTGGATTTGATATTGAAGATATTTTAGAGACCAAGCTGAAGACACGGGGGAGTTTGTTGAGTCATATTAGTGTGTCTGTCAGTTGGTCTTGAGTCTGTAATAGCTTAGATTAGAAAATAGATTATTTTCTATTTTGGGCGACACTTGTCTAGTGTCGCATTCAGGCGACACTTAGTAAGTGTCGCACTAGGGTTATGATCTGCGACACTTAGCAAGTGTCGCAGGATCGATCTGTTTGTATAAATAGAGCCATCACGGCTCATTGCGAGGGTTGGACAAAAACCTGAGCACAACTTGTCGACTAAACACTCTGTAAACAAGCTAGTAAGCGTTTGATATTGCAATACAAATCATTATTACTCAATTCCTTATTGTTTCGGTTTGTGTTTCGTATTAGTTACTTCAATTGTGTGATTCCGCCACACAATTGGTTGATTAAGTCTGTTCTAGATCCTAGGTACAGGGACAACAATCCCATATCCTAATTCAAACCAATTTGGTGAAATTCACTAAAACCCATCAAAACCCCTTTAACCCTTAAAACCCTAGGTTAAGATTCATGAGAAGAACACTTACAGAAAAAGTTAGAGATAGCGATTAAGTGGATGAATCAGAGATTACAAAGCTTGAATTGAAGTTGGATTGGAGAATTGATGATGATGGTGATGATATGCGATTTTTGGTTCCTCGTATGTTAAAGTCTGGAATGATTTAGAATACTTCAGTAAAAGATACGTATTTTGATATATTACACTTAAATTCTTAAATATTTACAGTCTGGAACTGAGGAATCCAATTACGTTTTATCTTATATTTCATTATTTATATAATATTATTTTATAATATGTATATTTCTGGATACACTAAAACAATACCTCGAATATTGGGGTGTTACAATTTAGGGTTTAAACTTCCTCTTTATTATTGTTTATCATCATATGTATATGTATGAATATATTGGAGATGAAGTTTATTGTTTTCTGATGAGCACCAACTATTTGATAAAATGTCTCAACGAAAATATTGTTAACAACTACTTAAAGTATGTGTTCTATACATTACTCTTTGTTCATCATGTTGTTAATAATAGAAATTTACATAAGGTTACTTTTGTTGACTTAGATGTGAGAAGATCTTATTTAGAAGGCTAAAAATGGAGGGTTGATGTAATTGACGCTTATATTTTTTGAAATGGTATGAATATACACATGGCAATGTACTACCTTTTTATTTCTTGCGATTTAATAGATTGATTTATCTTAATATGGCTAATTAATTTGTTGTTCAATTTTGTTCCAGTATAATTTTGAATGAAGATATGATTTAGTATGATTTTGTAAAGCTGCTGCAGAAAGCAGGACTATATATATATATATATATATATATATATATATATATATATATATATGCATCTCAAAATTGAACCCTTAGTTTGTGCATAGTGGAATTCTAGGTAACTTCAAGGGTTTTTTGATGCGAAAAAGTGACATGCCAAAATCGTTGCCTCTTGTGAGTATGTAGGTTGTTATATTGTTACTTCAAGGGTTTTTTGGTGCGAAATTTGTTGGTTGCAGGCATTAGTTAATTTTTTGCCGAGAAAGACGGGAAGTAATGCGACATGAGCCAAGATAACATAAACCAAAAGTTGTGATAGCACCTCTTTGTTTATGTTAATTGCATTGGAAAATCATGTAAGTTCAAGGTCCTTACTACTATCTGATTGTCTTATTGATGGCTTTTTGTGACTGGAAGATGACACCAAAAGCTTATTTAGTATGATTTTGTAAAACTGCTGCAGAATATATATATATATATATATATATATATATATATATATATGCATCTCAAAATTGAACCCTTAGTTTGTGCATAGTGGAATTCTAGGTAACTTCAAGGGTTTTTTGGTGCGAAAAAGCGACATGCCAAAATCGATGCCTCTTGTGAGTATGTAGGTTGTTATATTGTTACTTCAAGGGTTTTTTGGTGCGAAATTTGTTGGTTGCAGGCATTAGTTAATTTTTTGTCGAGAAAGTCGGGAAGTAATGATCGACATGAGCCAAGATAACATAAAACAAAAGTTGTGATATCCCCTCTTTGTTTATGTTAATTGCATTGGAAAATCATGTAAGTTCAAGGTCCTTACTACTATCTGATTGTCTTATTGATGGCTTTTTGTGACTGAAAGATGACCCCAAAGGCTTATTATGTGTCTATATGAAGTTAAATCCTACTAAGTGTAAAGGTGGAAATGGGCTTTTTATGCCTTTTGATTGTTTAATTTTTATGTTCTTATTACATTAAATGGACTAAAGTTGTTTCATGCATATCAATTCTTATTTGGTTTAGTGTGGACATAAGGTTCAACTATATTCACAGGCTCCTTTTCTATTGTAAAGTGTATGCTCTTCAATGATAAATATTTATTTTCTTGTATGATGGTTATTTGGTGTATAAGATGTATACTAACTCAAGCAATCTAATTACTTTCCTCTGAAACAATGGGTTTTGAGGGTTAACCTATTACTACATTCAATGTTAACATATGGATAAATTTACACAAGCCAAAGAATGTCTCCTACCAATGGGTACATATTTAACTATGCATTTGATTATTTGTATTATTTATTTATGCCTTATAATGTTGTTTAACATTTCTATTTTAATTTAATTTTCAGGTTCAAAGATAACTGGTGAAACTAAAGAATCTTGTGAAGTTGCAAAGCTTAAACTAGGCGTAAGTACAACAAACTATTATATCAAGAGATATATTTGCCACCACAAATTATGAGTCTTTGATGTTTTTAGAAATTTGAGTGATGTTGGTTGTGGGTATATATATCATTCTTCAAGTGTCAAGCCCAGTGAAGTAAATGTGGAAAAGAGACCTTCCGTTGAAGCCCAATGAAAACTAAATTATATAAAAGAAATATTAAGAAACAATTCAACAACTAAATGTGAAATTTGTATGCTCTTTGATCAGGTTCTTATGTGTAGTCATAGGTTCTTATGTTTTGTGCTCTTTCAGGTGGCTTCTTTCAGAGAAAGTTATTCCCAGATAGTACATACCATGATTGATCGTCTTTCCATATAGTACATGACATGATTTATACTATGGTGGTTGTATATGTGCTTTGAATCATTTATTGATTCAAAAAAGGTACAAGTTTCTTTTGATCAGAGGTAAATAGTTAAAAAGTTCAGAATGCAAGTATTCTTTATAATTTATAATATTTGGGTTGTTTTTGCCACGATACATGGGTTTGTCGAGAGTATAGAGCTGAAAGGGATTTAAGGTTCTTATATGTAATTCTGACATGAAGACATCGAATACCACAAAAAAGTACTTCGGAAGAACTTCAGAATTTATAAGACACTATTGTCCTCTTAATGGATACTGGTCATCAATGATTGTGTAAGTTTTTTTCGAAGTGAAGACTTCAATTTATTATGTTTCAACGGTCTATGTATGGTGTATATCTTCAGACTGCTTGTTTTGATGAGTCATGTTATTGTCTTGTTAAATCATTACATACAAAGTGATTAAAGTAATGAAACATTTTATGAACTTTTTTATGTTTGGGATGCTGTTGTTCAGGTTCTGATTTTGTTATTTGGGTTGGATGTTGTTGGAGGCTGGATGACGGTGAGCTTTTGATGCTCATGGGTATATGGAAAACTATACGGAAATGTAAGTATTTAAGTGTTTGAGTTAGCAATCACATGTATATAGCAATTGAGGTGTACATGAATATGCAGAATGGGCTTTTGTAATTATAAAAGGACTACTAACATTTAGACAAGTTATATTATATTTGACGCTACAGCAAACTTATCCAATTACTAAAGATATTAAATGTGTTAAATAAATTTATACTTAATTTATACTTTTCATAAAACAATCTACAACCATAATACATAAAAAGTTTTCCGAGATGATGCAAGATGTATTGTTATACAAAATTATCAAATTGATTGTAAAATTATACAAAATTCATTGAAAAAACTTATTTATATATTTATAATAATACTTGAAAAATATAGGTGCTAGATTTATAAGTTTACTTTTCTTCAAACCCGTGTAATCACGGGTCATTGAACTAGTATAATTAATAAATGAATGGTGACTGATATCTTGCAGAAGACTTAAATCGAGAAACAAGATACCACGTGAAGCGTGGGGCCCAAGATGAAGTCACGGTCAAACTCAAAACAAGAAGTCAAAGTTCAAGATGCACGTGGAAGCTTGTAGAACCAGCTGGCTAAATGCATACGTACGAGGCGGTGATGATTTCTTGGAGAATACGGATAAAGCAACCAACCGCCGGTTGGGATTAATTACCAACCGCCGGTTGGAAGGTCGACACATCAAAACTGTAAATAGAGGCTCAGATCTGCATATGAAAACACATCAAAAATCATATCAGATACGAATTTTAAAGGTAAAAGTCGATTATTAGGGTTAAAGAACGACTTTAAGTCGAATTTGGAGGCTAGGAGGTTAGGGATTGAAGACCTTCAAACCTAAGGAAGGGTAATTCAATATCTTTGGTTTGTATTCTAAGTCCTTTTACTAGATAAATGACTGTTTATTTGTAATTGGAATCTTGTTTATATTATCAATGATTATTGATTATTTCTTTAACATATTTGTTTAGATGAATGATGTTTGTATGATTATTTGTGTATATGTTTATGTTAATTGTTTCTATGAATGTTATTAAGGTTATATCTATATTGATTATATGATTATGATATTCATGCTACATAGAGAACTCTTGTGTGGATTGACTTAATAATTTAGGTTTATGTTTTGATTATACCTAGATAAACGAGAACTTGGTGATAGGTTATAGTCAGTACTGGATTAAACTATAATTGATTAGATAATAACATTCGAGACCTCAAAGTTAGTTAACCTTAATATACGTTGAAGAGGTTAATCCTAGGATATTGAGCTGGACCAAGGCCTTTATCTACTTTTATATTTCAACATAGATCAATTAGCTGACAAAGATAAACATATAGGAGAATTTGAATACAACATAGCTAGTCTAGATAAAACATATCTTCTATCTACCTAATTCAGCTTAAAAAATTCTTTAATTACTTTAAATGGTCTTGTACATCCTAGTTCGATATCAAGGTAGATATTTAATTTGTTCCCACGGAACTAAAACGTAACCCCCTTATTTGTAATATTAATTTTACATTGGATCCTTTATCTGTAACACTAATTTTGATTAATTGTAAATATTGTTTGTGGTTAAATTAAGAATTCAGCTTTCCCTGTATTCGATACCTGGATTTACTTATAAAGCTATATTATACGAACAAGTTATTCTTGCATGTATTGTGTGATAGTATTATTTAGTATTTCCTCTATTTAAAACTTGTTCCTTTAATTGAATATACTTTTCGCACATCAAATACATATATCAATTGTATAAGAATTTATCTGCTTAGGGATCATATTAGAAAGAATAAGCTATACTTATTAGATTTTAATAAGGGTTTTTTACCGAAAAATGCATCAATAGTTCAGTTTTTTGCATTTTCGGGTATCAACTAATTTTTTTTTCCAAAAAATGAACCACTAATTTAAAACTTATCATTTTCGGGTATCGTTACCGGATACCAAAAAAAATAACAACTCATCCGGTTTTGCCTACGTGGCAATCCATGTGGATATATATTTTTTTTCGAAAAATGAATCAATAGTTCTATTTTTTGCATTTTCGGGTATCAACTAATTTTTTTTCTAATACCCGAAAATGATCAATTTTAAATTAGTAGTTCATTTTTAAAGGAAAAAAATTTAGTGAATACACGAAAATGCAAAAAACAGAACTATTGATGCATTTTTCGAAAAAACCCAATCTGAAATGTTGACCGGCTACTGTTTCAAACGGTTACTGATACCCGAAAATGATAAATTTTAAATTAGTGGTTCATTTTTTGGCAAAAAAATTAGTTGATACCCGAAAATGCAAAAAAACTGAACTATTGATGTATTTTTCGGCAAGAAACCCTTTTAATAAATCTAAGACCATTGTGAGTATTCATACCTCGTGAAATTGAAATACGCAGCAATAAAATTGCAACTTAAACTGTAATAAATTTATATTTATAAAATTATATCTTAGATACCTTTATCCACACGATATAACACATTGTTGAAAAATAACTTATTATACTTAATATTCATGAAAGTGAACATTCAGATTCATAAATAATTTAAGACAATTACCAGTATTATGATCCACATAAATAAATTATACGCAAACTTCCAAGCAAACCTTTATTGTTAGTAAGCATGTTAACCAATGTGTTCCAATATACGACATATCGTGAATTTAAGTAAAACACATAACACTGTATCATTTATAGACAAGGTAGAGGTTACTAAATGATGTTCTTTACGTAACATATAACGTACACTTGCCTTTTATGTTTTGACGAATATCAAACTTCTTTTGAAGATACTAGTAGTTCCAGGTCTGTACTTAGTACAACAGAGGATCCCTTAGTATGTGCAAAATAAGCTTGAGACTATTGGCAAAACTAATGGTTTCATGTCTATACTCAGTACAACAAAGTCACCAGTAGTTTTTCTAATAACCATTTTTAGAATTATTTATCTATTTATCCACAGATTCTACATAACAGTGTACAGCTTTACTATCATTCAACAATTAAGACTAATGTCATACATCATATAGTAGTTCACATTAAATAACTTACAAGTGTATTAGTGCTTCTTAAATGCTCAGAAGTTATAGCATATTCTGCCTACCAATACATCATATGATGAAGTTGCCTAGTCTTAAGTTATTCTTATCACTTTATCAACGTTAAGGACAAGTTATGATAAGTGAATATAGGCGTATAATAAAATAAATAAATGTAAAGTCCTAGGTAAAAGGCGTTATCTTAGTGTGACTTATAGGAATCTACTAGCACATCGTACTTAGGACTTAAGGTTATTATTCTTAAGCTTATTCTCCTAATATACCATCATCTCCTAACTTTCAACATATAAAAACTTAAACATTTTCTAAAAGAAACTACTTTTGTTCTTTTATCGGAGGGAATTCCCCTAAGGTAATAAGCAAATGAATGCCATACGCCCCCCCCCCCCCCCTTTTGAAAATAAACCTAACTATTACATAAGTACCATTGAAAGACTAATCACTCTGGATTTCTCATTCCATTAAGTTGAACCAACATCTCAAATCGAGCCCTGTCGAACGCCTTGGTGTATAGGTCTGCTACGTTATCCAAAGATAAAACATTAACTAACCGTATCAGATTCTTCTCAGCGCAGTCTCTAATGAAATGATGTCGAAATTCAATGTATTTAGTTTTAGTGTGCTTCACCGGATTATTGGTTATAGAGATCATTGATTCATTATCAATCATCATAGGAGTGTTGGTGATATTTAACCCGTAATCTCTTAGCTACTGCTGAATCCATAATACTTGAGAACAACAGCTGCCAGATGCAACATACTCAGCTTCACACGTGGAAATGGCTACTGAGCTTTGTTTTTTGCACTGCCAAGACACGAGTCTTCCACCTAAGAATTGACATCTTCCTGTAGTTGACTTCCTATTCTGATTGCATCCACCATAATCCGAATCAATATATACAATGAAATCTAGGTCTCCTTCAATCGGATACCAAAGTCCAAGCTTCGGCTTCCCTTTGAGGTAACGAAAGATTCGTTTTACAACTTGCATATGTGACTCTTTCGGATTAGCCTGATATCTTGAGCATGCGCATATACAAACAACAAACATAATGTCAGGCTTGGATGTAGTCAAATACATAGTGATCCAATCATGGCCCTATAAAGAGTAGGATCCACATCCTGATCACTCGATGTATCAGGACCAAGTCCATGATGTTCTGGGATAGGAGTTTTGTAGATACGAGATTCATCTATCTTGAAACGTTCTAATAATTCAAATGTATACTTAGATTGATGAATAAAGAATCCATCTTTCTTTTGGTCAACTTGTAACCCTAAGAAAAAGTTCAACTCTTCCATAACAGACATCTCAAACTTGCTCTTCATAACTTGTTCAAATTCTTTACACATCTTTTCATCAGATGACCCACAGATAATGTCATCAACATATACATGAACATGGAGAAAGTCTTTCTTTTTACATTTTAAAAATAGTGTACTATCAATTGCTCCTCTTGTAAATCCATTTTCAAGAAGATGCGTTGATAGTGTCTCATACCACATCCTTGGTGCTTGATGTAATCCATATAGAGCTTTATCTAAACGTTATACTCTATCCGGATACATAGGATCAGTAAACCCTGGTGGTTGAGTAACGTACACCACTTTTCTAACTTTGCCATACAAAAAGGCACTCTTAACATCAACTTGATAAACCTTTGTACCTTTGAATGTTGCAAATGCTAAGAATACCCTAATTGCTTCAAGCCTAGCTACTGGTGCAAACACTTCATTGTAATCAATTTCTTCTTGTTGATTAAACCCTTAAACCACTAAACGGGCTTTATTGCGAGTCACGATTCCCCGATCGTCTCTCTTGCACTTATATACCGATCTAGTTCTGATTGGATAAACACAAGCGGGTAAATCAACCAGTTCCCAAACTTGTAGCTTAGTCAATAGTGTTAACTCCTCTTGCATTGCTTCTACCCACGAATTGTCTTTCAGAGCCATTTGAACATTTTTAGGCCGGATCGACTTGTGAGATAAAGCATGAATAAAGACATTGATTAGTAATCTCAGTCTCTTTCATTGCAACATACAATCTAGAGTATTCAGATGTGCTAGCTTTAGCTTGACTCCTAGTTAACATGGGAACATCTAGATTACCGACGATAATTTTGACTGGATGATTCTTACTAGTTCGAGTTACTGTAAGACTCAACCTGTAAGTTCTCTTTTAGATTAGTGCCGATTTTCTCCAATGGTGGTATATCCTCATTAGTAGTATAAATCTTTAACTGTCTCAAAGGAGTAAGGATATCATCCACTATCCTTTGCATAGCAATTGATAACTCATCTTCCTCTTGAGGTATTTCCACTGAAGGTTGTTCTGAGGCACTAGTAGATGTTACTAAAGAACTAGTAGTTCTGATTTTTGAAATTGGAACATTCGATGTTTAAGAATGACCAGATCCGCATCTCTATACAATAAATGTTCAGAAATTCCCGAATCAGCTACAAAGTCACTAAGAGGGACTTTGGATGATTTAAATAGATCTGTATAATCAAACTGCCAATCTAGTCCCTTATGAGTGTCAAGTGTGTATGATGTGACTTCGATGTTATACACAGTTTCTACATGACCTGTGACTTTATTGATAACACGCTTGTTTGGTGAATTAGGCACATAACCTAGGAAGTATCCTTCGTCAGCCTTCTCACCCCTATTTAGAACATGACATATTGTACTCACTGCTACTGCCCAAAAATTGACCTGAAGCTTTGAGTCTGCAAGCATTGTTCTAGCTACTTCAATCAACGTTTTATTCTTCCTTTCAGCAACACCATTTTTTTTGAGGTTCATAAGGTGCACTGAATTGATGTTGAATTCCTTTGCTTAAGAAATAGACATTGAACGTTGAATTCTTGAACTTTGTTCCGTTGTCACTATGAATTCTCTTAACTCGTGTTCTATGGACATTCTCAATTAGATCTAAGAATTCCATAAGAGTTCCAGGAGTTTCATCCTTAGATCCCAAAAATAATACCCAAGAGAATATAGAGTAATCATCTGTGACAACTAAACAGTACCATTTTCCGCCTAGACTTCTCTTGCTTATTAGGCCAAAGAGATCAATATGCAGCAATTCAAATGGCGAGGAGATGGAGTTTTCAGTCTTAGACTTGTTTGGAATTTTGTGCTGCTTTCCCTTCAAGCAAGGAACACACTTATCTTCAGAATCGAAATGCTTTTGTGGTACACCTAGAACTAAACCATTTTTGGTTATATAATTCATTTTTCTAAAGTTCAGATGTGCCATCCTCCTATGCCATAGCAAAGAATCTGCTTCAGAAGTCTTGGATAATAGACATGTCGACTCCATTGAAGAATTTGTAACACTCATGTTTATGGCATAGATTTCCTTCTTCCTTGGAGCCCTCATCAATATCCATTCATCAGGAATTACCAATCCTGGCTTCAGGACTAAGGCCTCCTTTTCATTAAAATGAAAGGGATGACCTTTATTATAGACTTGGGAAACACTCACTAGGTTGTGAGTTAGTTGTTCAACATAATTCACTTCCTCAAGAGTCAAAGTTCTGTTAGAAACTTTTTCTTTCCCAGTTATTATTCCTCCTTTATCACCAGCAATATTGACTCACTGTTTCAATCCACCCTTGATGTCCTTCAGTAGACTTCTTTCTCCTGTCATGTGTCTTGAGCATCCACTGTCACCATCTATCTTCGTTCACAATCTGCTCCCACACAAGACAAGTTTACATTGTTAATTCTCAAGAGTTACCCAAGCCATTACGGTGTTGGATTGTCCCTTATCATCAACAATCTTAACCTATTTAAAGTAGCCATAACTATTCCATCAGGAGTCTTAGATACTTTCAAAGTAGTTTGAGGTTGTTGACGATTAGCAGTCTTAAGAGAAGAATTTGAGAAAAAACTCCTAGACACAAAACTTTGGGTTCTATTTCCTAAAAGTTGGTTATTATTATACCCAAAATTAAACCCATGTGTACGAAGTAGAACCATTTTCCAATTGACTATGGTTTCTACTTGGAGTCCTAAACCTCGACGGTGTCTTATCTCTAGGCTTACTGAAGATATTAACATTTTGAGTATAAATCCGTTTAGGTTTAGGTGGAGAAACACTATGTATACCATCTCTTTTCAGAATGTTTACAGGTTTACTACCTAATTCTGGTTTGGTACCTAACTTGACTACACTCGGACTTGAGACAGTTGGTGTCTTATTGTTGGTGCATCTTAGTGTGTCTGTCAGTTGGTCTAAGTCTGTAATACGTTAGATATGTAATTACGTTAGTTATGACGTTTGTATTTAGAAAGTAATTACATTTTGTGTTTTGGCGACACAAGGGTTTTGTGTCGCAAGAGTCAACTTGGCGACATAAATTTTCCCGCAAAAATTTTGAAAACGCATTTTTTTTTTTTCGAATCTAGAGCGACACTAGGTAAGTGTCGCTAAAAATCACAAGTGACGCTATGAAGTGACGCACTAAAGTGACGCACTGAAGTAACGCTAGAGGGTAAGTGACGCTAAGGAGTGACGCTTAGAGGGTAAGTGACGCACTGGCAAGTGACGCACTAAGTGACGCACTTGAGTGTCGGCAAAACCCTAGTTGGAACTTACGAAGTGATGCACTTGAGTGACACTCGAAGTGACGCTTGAAGGTAAGTGACGCTATCAAGTGACGCAACGAGTGACGAAAAAACGCGGCTGTCAGCTCCAAAAACCCTAAAAATCGAAATTTTCGAAACCCTAACGAAAATTGACAAACGGCGGATGAATTTGCACCAAAAATCAACCCAAAACTCATTATAACAACACAAATAACCTAGAAACTGATCATAATCGATTAATACCTTCGCGAATCAACTGAAAACGTTCAAAACACCATCCGAAACCGTCGAATCCTTGATTCACATCTCTGATACCAGTTGTAGATGCCCTAATCTCTAATCTAACGGATCGTTTAATCAACCAAATGTGCGGAATCCGTTTGGTTAGCGATTATTGAACGAATAAACAAACACACGATTTCTATAACGTTTTCTTTGTATTCACAATTGAGTATAAACGTTACAAGCTTTTTCTCCTCTCTCTCTCTCACACAAAAACGCCTCACACTCTATCTCTCTAATGACCAACCCTAAAACTGAAACATAACTCTCCATTTATAGGCTGTCCAAACCCTATAGCGACACTAGCCAAGTGTCGCTATCTGCGACACTTGCTTAGTGTCGCATAAACACTTATTTTGTGTATATATTCTATTTCACTATTCATTTACAAACTTGCATATACACACTAAACACTATACATACGCAGACTAATTGACTTTAACGATTACAAACGTTTGACCAACTGACTGACACACAAAATGCACCAACATATTCTTAACAGGGTTTCTGTGGTTAAGAAGCACAATAAAACGTCATATGAGCTGCTTAATAATCGAAAACCTTCGTTACAGTTTCTTGAACCGTTTGGGTGTCCCTGCACAATTATGTACACAAAAGAAAGAGTTGCTAAATTTGGAGCAAAGTCAAGTGAAGGTTTATTTTTGGGTTTTTCAAATAACTCTCCAAATAAACGTGTGTATAATTTGGAAACTAAGCGCATGGAAGAACATTTTAAAGTCACGTGCTTTCGGTATACTGAAAATCCGTAGGGAAAGGGACCCGCACAGTTGTTTAACTATGAAGCAATCTTTGACTCATTCAATCTTCCTAATGAAGAAGATGAGGTTGATCAGGTGGTTACACTGCTCCACGGCCTTGATTTGTCTTCATATACATCTCCGCCATCAGCATCAAAGCCACCGACTGCTTCTACTACTCCACCTCCTTCTCAAACCAATGCTGAGGTTCCTGAATCATCGACGAGAAATCAAGAAACGTATACTGATGTTCCTGAGTTGTCTGATGATGAAGATGAACCGCTTGTGAATACTGATGAGTTTGATTCGGCATAGGAAGCCGATTTTACAAACTTGGACTCTGTCATTGTGTCTGACGAAATTCCAAATTCTCGTATCAATAAGGACCATCCGGTGGAGAATATTATCGGTCCTTTGGATAAAGGGATTCAGACACGAAGTCAAGTTATTACTGTTGAGAATCCTGAATCCCCATCTGATTCTTCTGAGCCTGTTTCTCTTGCATGTCTTGTCGCAGAGGTAAAATCGTGTTTTCTATCTCAAATGGAGCCTAAACGGACAGAGGATGCTTTGAAAAACCCACACTGGGTTGAAGCAATGCAAGAAGAGTTGCAGCAATTCAAAAAGCTGCGTGTTTGGGAATTGGTACCGTTACCTAAGGGTGCACATCCTACCGGCACTCGATGGGTATATAGAATCAAGAAAGATGATCGAGGAGTAGTTATCAGAAATAAAGCACAACTAGTAGTTCAAGGCTTTCATTAAGTAGAGGGTTTGGATTATGATGAGGTTTTTGCTCCTGTTGCGAGATTGGAGTCGATTCATATCTTCTTGGCATTCGCGTCCTTTAAGGAATTCCGTTTTTATCAGCTTGATGTGAAGAGCGCATTTCTGTACCGACAGGTTGATACTGATGTTTATGTGAAGCAGCCTCCTGGTTTTGAAGATCCTCTGCATCCGGAATATGTCTGTAAACTCAATAAGGCATTGTATGGTCTGCATCAGGCACCAAGACTGTGGTATAAGAGGCTTGCTACTCATCTGATTAAGAAAGGATTTGAAAGAGGAAGTATTGATAGAACTCTATTCATAAAAAGAGACGGAGACGACTTATTACTGGTACAGGTTTATGTCGACGACAACATATTCGGTTCTACAAAAGATTCCACGTGTAAAGACTTCGAGCATCTTATGAAGTCTGAATTTGTGATGAGTGCAATGGGGGAACTTACGTTCTTTCTGGGTGTACAAGTTGAGCAGTCTGCCAAAGGAATCTACATTCATCAGTCCAAATATGTTACTGATATGTTAACTAGGTATGACCTGCTTAACTGTAAGACCTATGGCACCCCCATTGAAATTAATCACAATCTCGGACCGGCCACTGATGAAGAGGATTGTAAAGAAAAGGACTATCGCTCAATGATTGGTTCTCTCATGTATCTGACCGCTTCAAGGCCGGATATCGTATTTTCTGTGTCCATTTGCTCCTGATATCAAGCTAGGCCTAAGGTTTCTCATATGAAAGCAGTGAAGCGCATATTTGGTTACCTCAAATATAGACCAACTCTTGGTCTATGGTACTCCAACGAGAAAACGTTTGCACTCACTGCGTACTCGGATTCTGATCATGGCGGCTGTAGCATGGATAAGAAGTCTACAACTGGTGGATGCCAGTTTCTTGGATCGCGTTTAGTCTCGTGGCAGTGCAAAAAGCAGACTACAGTGGCTACTTCCACTGCGGAGGCTGAGTATGTTGCTGCGGCTAGTTGCTGTTCCCAGATTCTGTGGATTCAGCATCAATTGTGTGATTACGGGTTACTTCTTACTATGACTCCTATTCATATTGATAATATTGCTGCCATATCTATTACATGCAATCCCGTACAGCATTCTAGGACTAAACACATAGAAATTAGGTTCCACTTTATACGGGATTGCTATGAGAAACACTTAATAGACCTTGTCCACATAGATACCCTTAAGCAGAACGCTGACTTATTCACCAAGGCCTTTTCTCGTGCCCGATTTGATGAACTAGTCAACATGATTGGTTTACGCTTCATTCAACTTAAGAAGTAAAATTTTGGACTTGGACTATTGTTGTTGATTAAAAAAAAAAACGCAACAACCACTCTTTATACTCTTTAGTATTAAAGAAATGCACGGTTGCAACATTTGTAAAAAGACGTTTAGTTGTGTCTGTAAACAACTAGGGAAATGATAGTACATTAGGGTACATGCACAAAATGGAAATTCTAAGGTTTATCCTTGATGTATCAGTAGGTTTATCTAGCATACTTACCACAGCTTTTATAAACATTAGCTTCATAATATGATGTACTGGTAGGCATGATACACACTGGTCTTTGAGCTATTAAAAAAATAATTCTAATACATGTCTATTATCATGTGGTAAACACCCTGTGATGTATGACTAAATGTCTTAATTCCTTAATATAGCTTGGCATACTTCTATTTTAGTTTATAATATAAATCATTTGGGGGTATATACTGATTGTTTCCTCTGTTGTACGTAAGTACAAACCTGGTCTCAATTAGTATATACTTAAAAGTTAAGCAAACGCAAGTCAATGAACTTGAAAAAGTCTTAAATCACAAGATACCTAACAAGGTCGCCAAAATGGTTTGACCAAGTCTGGTTTTGCTTACACCTGAATCAAGCTATGTCGCTTTGTTGTACATTTGTACAGACCTGTCACCGCTGGCTTGCTTCTTAAAAATGATATTGCTCTATTATATCTATCTTGGAAGTTATGTTCTTGTTTAAATTACAGGGGTATGTCTATGGTGAGGACCACATATACATATTCATATTAACAATAAAGGAATTGTTCATAGACACGGATGTAACATGTTTAGGTGGACAAACAATACCTGTAATCATCTTGAAATAATAGTTATCAAAGGTGTTCTAAATATGCTAAGTAAATTTAAAGTGGACAAATATACTGATAATCGAGATAACACTTACTCTTTGCTAATAATTGCATGTTATCCTAATATGATCCCTTAGCAGACCAGACAACTACGTCTTCAAAAATAATGTTACTTTATTTTAGTTTATGTTACTTTCAATTTTTGTATATTTATTTTTACAAGTCCCTAAGTTACTCTCGAATCGGGTTACGAAACTTGTAATTCAAAATCAAATCTTATGGCCCCTGCGACATAATTCTTGTTTTGCGACATAACTTATGTCGCCATTTATGACGCAGACTATGTCGCTTGTTATGTCGCTAGTTAGGGTTGAGGTATAAATACCCCACCCCAGTTGCTTTCAGTGTTACCAAACTTTGCGACACAAAATCAAAAACTAGCGACACAAAAACTGTTTCTGTGACATAACGCTCTGAGGTTGATTTTGCTTTCGATTTCGACTTTTGGTATATTTTCTCCGCAATCAACCACTCGATTCTTGTTCCCCTACTTCCACTCGATCAATAGGTACCAATTTTCCTCTTTTTCACCGTATATTTCGAGTTTAATTTGTGATTTTAGATACGGTTTTTCGGTTTTGTGGTTTTTGAGTTATTTCGAAATGAAAACATAATCTTTAGATGTTAATATTGATATTTTCGTGTTCCTGGATGTAAGCCGCACCCTAGGGTTTGACTTGTTTGCGAAAACCCCAAATATGAGGTTTAGGGTTTCTGGGTTGGGGTTTGCAGTTCGTCATTGCGACACATCCTGCGACATAAGCTTTTATGTCATAGGTTTCATGAAATCATTTTATGTCGTTAATGCCTGCGACATATCTTTTATGTCACCAGTTAATGCATCACAAAGCCTTATGTCGCTTTAACAAGTGGCACAATCTATGCGCCACAAGAGTTATGTCGCCAAAAAACATAATATTCGATTAAATTTGATTTAATTGCAAAAAGAGACACAACTTTGTCCGTCACATCCGTGATTAGCGACACAATTCCTTATGTCGCTTATCTTTGAAAATCAATTTTAATTCTGCAAGCGACACAAGACTTTTATGTCGCAGGACTCCTGCGATACAATTCCCAGTGTCGCATAAAACATAATTTAAAATTGATTTATTTGTTTACATTGAATCTGCTTACACTAACTGCTTTCGATTTTTATTGTTATATCTTATACAGCAATGGCAGACAGTGATGTTGTTTGGGAACCACGCCACAATATCGTGGCATTTTTGGATGATTCAAAGGAGACGGCGACTCCGTACAGGCAAATGGTGGCATTTCTACGCCGGTCTCGTATTCACACTGCTATCACCGCAACCACTACTATTTACAAGGACCAGGTCGCTCGTTTCTGGGAACAAGCGACGATCAACTCTGACCTGCCGGTTACACGAATTATATATACACTTGGCGATCGTCAGTTGATCATCTCCGAACAGGTTATTCGGGATTTCTTCCAGTTCGGTGATACTCCAGAGATGCCCACTCTGTTTGGGAATCAGTTCATTGCTGGAGCCATGACTCGCATTAGTTATCCAGGTGTTCTGAACGACTAATACCGAAAGGCGAATCTGCTTAAGGTTTGGAGATACTTGATGCACGTGGTGATTGTATGTTTATCTCCACGCAAGGCCGGTTTTGACAGGATCAGCTATTCCACGGCCTCTGCCATGCTTGGGTTGGTTTACAATAAGCCCTTCAACTTTTCAGGGTATATATTCAGGGCGATGGTAGACAATGTTAATGTCGGGGACAAGCGTTGGAATCTATATCCACGCTTCATTCAGCTTCTTATCGATAATCAGCTTCCCGGTATTCCACCTAACGATCGAGAACGCTTGCGTCCGACTCCCATGAACTTCCGAATCTGGACTGTTTGTGCTGCTGGTGCAAATGCGGGTGGCAATTTTCCTATGTTTGGGCATATTGTTGATGAAGCCTATGTTGCTCCGCCCAACGACAGGTTTATGGATATTTTGGCTGCACCTAGGCAGCAACCTCAGGAGGAGGAACTACATCTCCATGAGGCACATATACAGGTTGATGACCTGTTGTAGGAAATTGACAATTTTCTAGTTGGTGTAAAGGCTGATCAGCCTAATCTTGAGGAACCAGCTGCCGAGGATTCGGATGGGGGCTCTACTCCTGAAACTTCTCCGAGGATTGTACCTTCGAAAAATGCGTTGAGAAATATTCAACGGTTTGATCCACATCGGTTCAAACGTATTCAGCGATGCATTCGTCATGGCACGACATCCGTGCGACCTGATCATGGAAAACGACCACGAGACGACGATTTCACTGATGAAGATTGGGTTCCACCCCAGTCTATCCGTCGTACTTCTACTTTTGCTTCAAGGCCACGGGTCGACATTCCTCGTGTTGAGGTTCCAGTTCAACCTTTGCCTTCGGTCATCCAAGAGCTACTGAAGAGAATGGATGCGATGCAACAGACTATGGATAATCAAGCTCAGTTGATTCAGTCTCAGGCATCGATTTTGGAGGTTCAAGCTGCGCAGATCAAGGCATTAGAAGAAACAACAACCTTAGTTCCTGCTTTGAATACTAGGGTCTTAGAATTAGAATTCCTATCTGCTGTTCCGGGGGAGTCAGGCCTGCGTGCCATAGAAACAACATCTAGGGCTTATGCCGGAACATAGACTGACAATGTAAACGATAATGTAAATGTTTCTGATGATAATGAAATGCTTCATTTGGATTACTTCTCGGTCGACGATATTCCAGGTCAACCAAGACCACTAGCTGTAGATTATTCACATGCTAATCTATCTTTTATTCAACAAATGGTTAATGAGGAAGGTCAGGCATCTGAACCTGAATTTGAAATTAATGATGATGTTGAGATTGAGGAAGAGGGGATGCGTTCTGATGAGTTTTATGATGATGCTCCGACAATCCAGACTGATTCTTCTGAAGATGAAGCAGAGCCATCTGGAACTTCGCAAACTGTTCCAGAGACTACATCGGCTTCTGAAACTGCTTCTACATCAACTTCTGAACGACCGGTGATAAGCTATATTCCTGGTAAACCTATTCCTGTTACTTGCAAGTCATATAAAGTTAGTGGGAATTACACAGGAATTATTAAAAGTTGGAAAACCTACAAGGGTATTTTTATGATTAAGAGAAGCGATGGTATTCAGTACTTTAAAAGGTCATTCAAGAAGCTGAGTACGTTGCCTAAGGGAGAGATAAATCGTCTTGCTCAACTGGAATTGATAAATCCAACCAGAGATTCATGAGCTAATTTTGTACAGACGGTTTTGCATCGTGAAGTGAAGAGTAAACGTTATAACTTTATCAAACCGACGCTTGGAACGAGATTTATATTCAAGAAAAGACTTGATCCAGTAACAAGACAGCCAATCTGCAAAGTACACTATCCGCCAACTGATTGTTTAACTGAGATTCCGCTTGAGACTGTTCCCTTTAACTTTCTTAGAAGATTTCATCATTGGGAACTTGATCCGCATACGGGCGAAGCAATATTTATTTTTGTTCCAGAATTTCAGCATCCGGAGATGACTTCGCTGTATGGTTTGAAGAAAGCTCAATTCAAAGTATTTGATCCTATGAGCTTGATTAATCTGTCACAGAAAGATTTGAGGAAATTGTTTGATAGTCCAATTCGGTTCAACGTAAGAAATGTAGTGAATTCGACTCTTGCTAGACAATTTCAGAAGGTTGTGACTGTGTGTGTTACGCATGGGATTCATGTTGGAGGCAGGTTTCCCGAAGGCTGGGTTTGAATTGAAGAAATTTTGAAGACCAAGCTGAAGACACGGAGGAGTTTGTTGGTGTATCTTAGTGCGTCTGTCAGTTGGTCTAAGTCTGTAATGCGTTAGATATGTAATTACGTTAGTTATGACGTTTGTATTTAGAAAGTAATTACATTTTGTGTTTTGGCGACACAAGGGTTTTGTGTCGCAAGAGTCAACTTGGCGACATAACTTGTGTCGCATAGATCAGATTAGGTATCGAGTATAAATAGATGAGTTCGGCTCATTTGCTAGGGTTGACGAATCTAGGTGAAGTTTCAGTATATTGTACTTGAGCTTTTGCATTTAATATGATCGATAATCATTTGGGTATTCATATACTTTGTGTTTGTTTGTTTTTAATCGTTTTAATGTTTATATTCAATCATTGGATTCCGCACGTTGATTGAGTATTAGGATTCAATTAGGTCCGACCACAGGGGATCTACACTTATCGTTATTCACTAACTTATGTGGTGCTTCCAAGTTCTTGTTAGGACAACAAGAAGCCACATGCCCCTTTTGATGGCACTTGAAGCAAGACATACGTGACTTAACCACTTTTGCTTTATCGGTGTGAGTTTTAGACACTAAAGGATTATTGTCATGTTCCTTAATATTCTCATCATTTTTATTAGTATCAATCATCATTCCACTCGAGACAAAACGTACATTAGGGAATGATGTATTCTTACTAACATCAGATGATGAATCTTTATGAACTTCCTTATGTGCCTCAAACAATTCAGACCTTTTATTTTCCATATCCTCAGGTTTAGTATTCACATCAGTCATTTCTAAGTCAACAGAAGTAGTGTAGTTTAAATTAAAGGGTGGAGGAACATCACTGTAGCCAAAGCTAGTCTTGTCCTTTACACTACGTTGAGCATCAATTATTGAGTCCATAGTCAAAGAAGATGTTCTATAACTTTCAAACTTACGATTCAGCTCAACTAACTTCAATTTTGACTCTGCGAACTCCTTATCTTTACTAGAAATATTTTAATTTAAGTCTTTTAAGTTCAAATATAGACCATCTATTTTAACACATTGTTCATTAATGGTATCTCTTAGACTGATCCTATCAGCACTTTATCAGACTTAATCTTATCTTTTAGAGTTTTTTTATCCTCACTTAGCCTACATACATCACTCTTATCTATTTCTAGTTCAGATTCCAAGGTCTTATGTGAGTCAGAAAATACAGTAACCTGAGATTGCAAATTAGTAACTAAATAACAGACATCTGAAAGAGTAAGAATATCAAGACGTACCCTTTTCTTGTCCGTTTGAACTTCAGCCATATGTGCTACAAAATTATCTAGAATCATATCCTCAGTTTTCCATGTATAGCACATCATCATCATCACTTGCTTTTGGTGGAACCTCTGACACCTTTACTTGAAATTCCTCAGCCGTTGGCATGTAGGAAGTGGAAGTGGAATCAGCTATCTTCTCTTGATCATCTATCTCAGCAAAAAGAGCTTGTTCATGTTGAGCAGGCCAATCATAAGAACCATTAAACTGTTGAATAACCAAGGATTTGGAAGCAAAAGAACTACCCAAGCCTTGTCTTCCAGTATCAACCTTAGGTCATTGACATTCTCAAGCAAAGTGTCCATAACCTTGACAATTAAAATGCTTAACTTTTGATTTGTCATACCCATGTTTCGTTCCCACCACTTTTATACCAGTATGCTTCAAGAAATTTTTCACTCTCCTTAACACCATTGCAAATTGCCACTGGAGATCCATTTCTTCAAGGTCATCAGGGTTAATCTAATCATAGTCAGCATCAAAAGTTGCATGATCATTAATCTTCCCCTGAATATAATTCTCATAAGAAGCCATAAATGAAGCAAGCACAGATAGTTGTTCCTCGGCGGATTTCACACTCATGGGCATCTTGTGATGCTCCTGAGTTGACTTCCCTGTATTAGTACTCTTGCTTCGGTCTTCACTTCCAGATGAAGTTAGAAAACACAACTCCTTAGTTACCATCTCACCATGTTCATCAGTATCACCAACTAGTAAAGCAGTGGTCGAACTAGATGAAGCATTCGAGAGAGTAGATTTTCCATGATATAGCCTAGGATTCTGAACCTGCTCAGAATCAGTATCTCTCATTTTCTTGGTGAAATAATAACCTCGGAGTTTGTCTATAGCTTGCTCCAGGGACATTTTTGCATACCTCTCATCATTATCTTTGAGCATAACACCATGCATTTCCCACTTGGAAGGTAAACTCTCAATAAACTTGTCGGTTTTCTCCATACCGGAATAAACAATCTCATGGTCGTCTAGCTCACTCAATAGATGGTAGTATCTTGTGGTGTAAGCATCAAGATCATCACCGTTCAAAGCTTTAAACACTGTAAACTACTTCTTAAGAAGATTCTTCTTGCTAGCCTTAACTTGTGGACTACTCTCACATCTTTTTTCAAGAGCTAACCAGAACTCTCTAGCAGTATGAAAAAATTTCAATTGATGATTGATCTCCTTAGGAAGACATATCTTAATGGAAGAATAAGCCTTGTTCTCAATTTCAAAGTCCTTTTTCTGCTGATCATTCATCCTTTGATAGGATACAATCACAGTTGCATTTTCAACAACAGTAGTAGGTGCAGTGTATCCATTTATGATACACATCCAGATAGACAGGTTGATGTCGTGTAAACGAAGCTCTAGCTTTAAGAGTGGAATATACCTTATTTACTATACATAACTCAGGCAAGAATACCTGGTCATATGATAGTATAGTATGATAAGTTCGAGTCGAACACGAGGAACGGATGTCAATAACAAACAAAATGGAAATTGTTATAAGTAATGAAAACAATTAAATATAGGGGACGTTTTAGTTACGAACGAACAATTGACTAATAATCATAAAAAGTGATTTTAATATTAAAACTTCATTAAAAAGAAATAAATGATAAAACAGTTAATCAAATAAAATTACTTGATTCAAATGATAAAGGAAATGTATTCACTTAGACTACTTTCCTTAGATTCCGGTTATCATTATGCCGTTTATGTGATTTACTTTTATGACTTGAATCAACAAAGTCTATAACCAATAGTTATCTTGTTCATGAATGATTAATATTGATTATTAACCCTAACCTGTCAAACTCAATCTATTCAGCAATAATTGCTAACCAAAATCAACAACTATCAATAATCTCTTAACCAAATGGAACTCAATCTCAATTAATCAAGAAACCACGTTAGGTAATCAACAATAATCAATCAATAACCAAGGATCATCAAATAAACACATAAACATTCATAAAATCCAATGTATTCCGCAAATCAATAATCAAACCATCATCTAAGTATCATCATCCAAGTAAATACATAAAAGACTTAGCCAATCATATTGTTACAGAAATTCAGATCCATAATTAAAACCGAAATCATAATCAAATGAAATGGATTAAAGTATTCGAACCGAGAAACCGAAAAAATGATTGAAACGTGCTCTGAGATGGTGCTAGAATGAGTGAAAATCGGATGGAGAGAAATGATAAGTCGTAACCCTAAAAATGAAGTGAATTAGGGTTTATAATCCATATGCCGTATGGAAATTCCATACGCTGTATGGATTGATAAAGCCCAGCAGACACGGCCCGCTATCTGTCAGTACGGCTCATGTGATCCATACGCCGTATGGAAATTCCATACTCCGTATGGATGAGAAAATGCAACTTTTCACCATTTCTAATTTCTTCTCACAAAACTTCAACTTTTAAGCTCTCCTTCCTTCAATATTTGCTCGTTTTCTGCTTCTTTTCCAATTCAAATTCCAATTAACTCCTAAAAGCACATATAAACAAAATAAGTATTGTATTCAAATGAAATGCATAAGAAATCTATTGAACAAGGGAGTAATTAGTACTATAATCTAGTACATATTGGCATTCATCACAGGTCATGGAATCGGCACTATGATTCAAATATGTCCTTCCATCCATAGTAATCCTCAAGTCTTAAAAATTTAGGTGGAACATTAGATTTCCCAACCTCGTGTTCCATCTCAATCATCCTACTTAGGTCAGACATCGTAAAATTCAAAAGTTAGACTGTTTTGCAAGTTCATAAATCTCAGTTCGCAACTCAGTTTGCTTCGCAGATCTCAGCTCGATTTGCAAAACTCGGTTCGCAAATCTCAATTCGGATCACAGTTGATGTCAGTTCGCAAGTGATGTCGGTTCGCAGAACTAAACTCGGTTCGCAAATTTCAACTCGCAAATCTCGGTTTGCAAGATCATTGAAACCCTAATCTCAGTTCGCGAAACGGCTGAAAAACCTGAAAAACAAAAATTTTAGGTATTTTTATGATTCAAACATGAAATTTCGACGGTAAACAAACCTAAAAACGTCCAGAGAATGATTTTGATCGTTTTAACACACTAATGCAGGTCAAAACAATCCTAAATCAAACGTTATTAACCCGAATAACCTCAAACCTACACGTATTTAGCCCGAAAGCTCTGATACCAATTGTAAGTCCCTAGTACTTGGATCGATAACGAGGTTATCTTTAGGTATTAAGCTGCGGAATCTCTTAATACGTGTTATAGGATTATATAACGTTTAAATCGTGTTTATATCACGGTTATATAACTAGTATGCTTTGTTTTGACAAAATCTAGACTTTAGATGCTAAGAAAGTCTCTGGATCGTTACTGAATTCGCAGAAAATTAAGAATGCAAAAGTTAATGATTTAGTTAACATAAAAAACATTAAATATTGATGTCGTGTAAGTGAGACTTAGTTTTAAAAATGGAAATTACCTTACTTGCTAATACACAACTCAGGCAAGAATACCTGATCGCAAAATAGTATAGTACGATACGTCCGGATCGAACACAAGGAACGGATGTCAATTCTAACAAGATGGAAATTGTTTAAAATGATTAAAATAATAATTCAAATAAAACAAAAGGGGTGTTTTAGTTTCGAACGAACAATTGACTAACAATTATGAAATATTAATAAAACTTTTAATTAAAAATAAAAATTATAAAAACAATTAATCAAATAATAATACTTGATTCAAATGATGGAAGAAATGTATTCACTTAGATTACTTTCCTTAGATCCCGGTTATCACTTTATTGAATTGCTCAAACAATGAATTTTATTGCGATATGACAAATAAGACAACTGTTGATGCATCTTTGAGTGTCTGTCAGTTGGTCTATTGAGTTGTAATAAGTGTCGTTAGTTACTTAATAGAAATATAGCTTTTGTATAGTGCGACACTCGTGTTTTAGTTTAGGCGACACTTGCCTGAGTGACGCATAGCGACACTTGGTTAAGTGACGCATAGCGACACTTAGGTAAGTGACGCATGAAGGGGGCCACATGCGACACTTCCATAAGTGACGCATGTCGGCTGACTTTTAGTATAAATACAAACCTACGGGTTTCCGGCTAGGGTTGACGAAACCCTAGCACCATTTGTAGACTAAACCAACTTGTAATCGTTCCCAAACAGTTATACAAGCTAATATACACGTTTACATTATTGAATTCCTTGTGTTCGGTTTGTGTTTTGTTAGCCATACAAGCAATTGTTTGATTCCGCCTTACGATTGCTGTCAATTGACATCTAGGTCCACGACAAGGGACACTTTCAACTGGTATCAGAGCAATCTAGGTGAATACATTGACATTTAGATTTGAATTTGGGTTGATTTCGGCTTTGTTCGAATAATTAATTGAGATTACATACGGTTTTGGAGTTGCTAAGGTGATTTACAGTCAAGATTCTTCATCATCTACAGGTTTCGTCCATTAGGGTTCAAAGAATTTTCGTTTGGTTTACGAAAATTCAACATTTTTAGGGTTTTGGGATTTTTCAGCCGTTTTGCGACACTCGATCCGTCACTTAGACGCGTCACTTATAGCGGCACTATCTAATCCCAAATTAGGGTGTTACCGTCACTTAGACGCGTCACTTGAAGCGTCATTTGAGGTTTATACGACACTTAACTTAAGTGTCGTCTACCCTAATACACCGTCACTCAAGTGCGTCACTGTTGCACGTCACTTGACCCTCAAGCGTCACTTCTGTTAGTGACGCCTGTTTGATTTATAGCGTCACTTTTACTAGTGATGCCTATTCGATTTAGCACGACACTCAAGTACGACACTTGAGTGTGTCACTTGCTCGATTGACCGACACTTACTTATAGTGTCATCAGTCACTTTGTACGTCACTCGATAGCGTCACTTTCCAAGTGCCGCTAGTCGCTGCGACACTTGAGTGCGTCACTTACCAAGTGACGCCTTTGGTACTAATTAGTTTGCAAGTTCTTGTTTTTGCGTACAATGTCAGGTATATCTTCAATGGCTTCTATTGCTGATAAAGACGATATTAGAGGACTCAGAGATATGTTAAAACAGAATCACGATGTTGGTTCTAATAATAAACCTCCTCTGTTTACAGCTGACATGGATTACGTATATTGGCGTGCTCGATTTGAACAATACATAAACTTTCACTGTCCGGAGCTCTGGGGTCCACTCACGGAAAAATATGTAGCTCCTCTAGCTGAAGGAGTTTTTCCTACTATGAATATGCCTCCGAAAAAGGTCTACAGGTCCATGACTCCAGAGGAAAAGAAAGATTATGATATGGAGAAAAAGGCACATGCGGCTATTTGTATGTGCCTATCCAAAGATGTATTACGAATGTTCAAATCACATGAAACCACATATGAGCTGTGGAAGGCAATAGAAACTAGATGTGGTGGAAATCAACGGTACAAAGCAGCCAAGTTGGAACTCATCAAGAAACAGTACGATCTGTTTGATTCTTTGCCAAATGAGACGACTGCAGGAGTCTTTACTAGATACTCACAACTGGTGAGTGAGTTGACGGAGGGAGGTTACGATTTTCCTCCACTTGAAGTAAACAAGAAACTACTGGATGTCTTGCCTAGCTCTTGGGATGTTAAAGTACAGCTTCTCAAGGAAAGTCAAGAATTAGCTACCATGAAATTGGATGAGCTAATTGGCATTCTTCAAGCTCATGCAATGGAGATGAAGAAGAAAGAATGCAAGACAGGCGGTTTTGTTCAAGACCCGTCCCTGTATGGAGGACAAGTTAACACGGGTAAAGCGTATGGTGGAATGGTGTTTACTTCTTCTACAAGCTCTCCACTTCAAACTCCTTTGTATTCTACTGGTGTTTCTCATCCAGTATATGCTTCTGGACCCTCCCAGGGGTCAAAACAGCAGGTCCCCGTCTCTCCTGCAATTCAAGAGCAGGCTGCTATCTATACAGCCTTTCTAAGTTCTTACAAGGATTTGGTTTCACAACCAAATGCCACTTTGGAATTGGCCAAGGAAGACTATGCTCAACTTGATGATGATGATCTTGAGCAGATGGATCTTAACTGGAACATTGCTATGATATCAAGGCGTGTTCAGAAATTCTTGCAACGAACTGGTCGCAAGAGTTTGGAGGGAGATGGCAAAACAAGCTTCGGTTTTGATAAAAGCAAAGTGAAATGTTACAATTGTCAGAATCTGGGACACTTTGCGAGAGAATGTGAGAAGCCTAAGGTTCCTCCGTCTGGTTTCACAAAGCCCGATGCTCCTAGAACTCCGGAGAAGGATCAAGTGAAGCAAGCAACAGCTGACGCACTAGTTGTTTTTGAGCCAACCAATACGGATTGGAGCATATATGCTGAGAACTATCAGCAGTGTCTTATGGCTCACATCTCGAATGAGGTACGTAATGAACCTGAAGAACCCTTAAACTGTGTATCATGCATTAAGTTAACCGAATCCTTAAGGTGATTTCAGGTAGACAATGTAGACTTAAGAAGAAAGGTCGAAAAACTTAATGACTCAAACAAATACCTAAAAGCAAATGAACAATTGTATGATAAGAAAATAGAGGCTTATCAACAGGACACACTTAGGTATAAGTCAAAAGTTTTCAGTCAACAGGATGCTATTGATAGCTATCTTGCTTAAATTGACCGTCTGAACAAGGAACTCTCTAATCTTAAAGAAGAATATGACAACTATAAGAGTAAGATTTTAAGTTCCTCCTCGTCTACTGTTGCCTTTAATGATATACTTACTAAGCAAAGGACAGATCACAAAATGAAGACGGGACTAGGTTATAATGTAGTCCCGCCTCCTACTGAATACTGTCCTATGCCGGTTAAGGAAGGCACCGAAGAGATTCCGGTTGATTATGCATTGTTATACGGTGTCAAATCTAAGGTTGATAAGATTAACAAACAGGTGAAGGAGAAAACTAAACGGTCAGAGTACCCTTCACCTCAGTTTGTTAAATCAAAGTGTGAATCTCCTGTTAATGTTGAGGAGATTGTTGAGATTGAGGATATTACCGATGAGGAGTATCCTGAGTTAAAAAAGGTTGAGGTAAAATGTGAAAAGGTGTTAAAGGTTGAACCTACAATTAAAGTTCAGCCTAACAAAGAAAAGAATAAGGTTTTAAATACAAAATCTCAAACTTTACAGTCACCTGTAAAGATTTTGCAAAATAAATCTAAATTTGCAAATGATGTTTGTAATGAACCTTCTACTTCAACCACTCAATCCAAACAAAAACATTCTAAGACATGCACGAAATGTGCATGTTCTAGAAATGTTTCTTCAACTCCGGCGGTAAAACCTCAGTTTCAACCAATTGTTGAAAATAGATCATGCTTTTACTGCAAGAGACAGGGACATCTAATTCGTGATTGTTCCAAACCGTCTCATCAGAATTACGGGAGGGAAATGCCTAGGACTTCTGTTTATCGAAATTCTCTTTCAAGATCTCCTCCTAGGCGTTACTCTGTCTCTCCCAAACCTGCTGCAAAAACGAGTAATGTTGGGCAAAAACCTTTGCCAAAACAAGAGCCTGACATTACTCCAAAGCAAATTTCCAAACCATCTACTGTTTAGAAAATAAAGAAGTCTACTGCAGACTCCAATGTCATCAATAATAACACATCAAATACAAAATCTGATCTGTTTAAAAATAAAATCTTATCTGATGTGATTATTGTTGATGACTGTGGTCGACCTAAGTCTGTAAAGGCTTGAGTCACCGTTTCTAACTAATCTCCTACTTTATGTGTTGCAGCAGTCAGAACGCGTTAAAGACAGCGAGTGGTTTGTGGATAGTGGTTGTTCGCGACACATGACGGGCGATGTGTCCCTTTTGACGGATGTTAAACCACATTCTGGAGGACATGTTGCATTTGCTGGAGATACAGGAGGAACCATTTCTGGGAAAGGTACGCTAACTAACGGGAAAGTTAGCTTCGAAAACGTGAACTACGTGGCTCAATTGACTCACAACTTGCTGAGTGTATCACAAGTCTGTGATAAGGATTATACAACAGCGTTCACAAAGACAGAGTGCGTGATTTTGAAGCCGGGTTTCGTTATCCCCGAGGAATGGGTGCTTTTAAGGGTGCCACGGAGAAACGATACCTCCGTTATGAATATGCGAACTGTGGAGACTAAAGATGAGTATACATGTCTCCTTTCAAAGGCTTCAGAAAAGGAATCATTATTGTGGCATCGACGAATGGGACACATCCATTTTCGAAAGATGAATTTCTTGATAAATAATGATTTGGTTAATGGAGTCCCTAAACAGTCATTTGCACTAAAAGATGATTGTGTCGCCTGCCATAAAGGGAAACTTCATAAGAAACCTCACAAGCCTAAGTTAGTGAATTCCATTGCAGCACCATTGGAATTATTGCATATGGACCTATTCGGTCCTATCTCAACCAAGAGTATTGGTGGAAGATCGTACTGCTTAGTAGTCACCGATGACTACTCACGATTTTCTTGGGTGTATTTTCTGGGGGCAAAGAGTGAGACACCAGATATTCTGGTATATCTGTTAGATAAGTTGGCAAATTTATGCAACTTAAAGGTTAAAAGACTGCGAAGTGATAACGGGACTGAATTCAAGAACTCTACTCTTAAGTTATACTGTGCCACAAAAGGCATTGATCATCAGTTCAGTGCCCCTCGAAATCCTCAACAGAACGGAGTAGCTGAGCGTAAAAATAGGACTATTATCGAGACAGCTCGGACTATGCTGGCCGATTCTAAGCTTCCTATAATCTTTTGCGCAGAAGCAGTCAGTACTGCTTGCTATGTTTTGAACCGAGTGCTCACGGTTAAGAAGAAAAATAAGACATGTTATGAACTCTTTAACAACCGTAAGCCCACCTTGCAGTTTCTGGAACCTTTCGGGTGTCCATGTTTGATTATGGTCTCTAAAGATAAAGTCTCAAAGTTTGGAGCTAAAGAAGTTGAAGGAATCTTCCTTGGATATTCCGTCAACTCTCCAAATAAACGAGTTTACATCAAGTCGACTCATCAGGTGGAAGAGCATTTTGAGGTGAAATGCTTACGATACACGGATCCTCCTCAAGGAACTTGTCCGTATTGGCTATTCAATTACAAGGATGTGTTCAACTCATTCGACATACCAGAAGGAACTTCTGATGAGGACAAAATTGTCACTCTACTTCATGGTATTAGTTTGTGTCAGGACAATTCTACCTTAACACCGGCATCCCCACCTACGGCAACACCCACACCGTCACCTCCACCACCTACTACTACACCAACACCAATATCTACCACATCCACACCTTTGCCTACGGTTCCACCTTCGGATGTTCCTTCGACTTCAGGAACATCTAATACAACAGAATATCCCGATGATCCCAACATGCCACCATTGGAGGAAGACGAGGATGATGACATGGTCCACTCTCATCTTTTCTCTAATGAAGATGATACGGAACCTCCAGTGCAACCAGAAAGTACTACTGTTCCTGCAACTAACACTGTTCCCGTCACTGAAGGGGACATGAATAATTTAGAGTTAGTACTTGCACCCGATCGAATCCCAGTCACACGCGTACACAGGGATCACCCCATTGATAACATTATCGATGATCCTGAAGCTGCTGTTCGAACAAGGCATCAAGTGCAGCAAAATCCAAATCAGGAAATGTTAAATTTGATCGCCCGGATAAATTCCTGTCATTTATCCCAAATTGAACCGAAGAAAGTTGATGAAGCCTTAAAAGATCCATCTTGGGTCGAGGCTATGCAAGAAGAGTTGCAGCAGTTCAAAAAGCTACACGTGTGGGATATAGTTCCATTACCCAAAGGTGCTCATTTAACTGGCACTCGATGGGTGTTTCGCAATAAGATGGATGATAGGGGTATTGTAATTCGGAATAAAGCCCGATTGGTCGTTCAAGGATTTAGTCAGATTGAGGGCTTGGATTATGATGAAGTCTTCGCTCCTGTGGCAAGACTTGAGTCCATTCGGATCTTTCTCTCATTTGCATCTTTCAAAGAGTTTCGCGTTCACCAATTTGATGTCAAGAGCGCATTTTTATATGGGAAAGTGGACACTGATGTCTATGTGAAACAGCCTCCTGGCTTTGAAGACCGAATACGTCTGCAAGTTAAATAAGGCGTTATATGGTCTTCCTCAAGCCCCGCGATTATGGTACGAGAGGTTATCTAATCATTTAGTCAAACATGGATTTGTTCGTGGAAATATCGACAGTACTCTGTTCATTCGCAAAGAACGGACTGGAGATCGAGAGGATATGCTACTTGTGCAGGTGTATGTGGACGACATTATTTTTGGCTCTACAAATGAAGCGATGCGCAAGCACTTTGAGGAAATCATGAAAGCTGAGTTTGAGATGAGTGCGATGGGCGAGCTCAAATTCTTTTTAGGTGTACAAGTTGAGCAGTCTCCAAAAGGTATTTATATTCATCAGTCAAAGTATGTCAAAGACATGTTGACTCGATATGATCTGCTCAATTGTAAAACCTATGGGACTCCCATCGAGCTTAATCACAATCTCCGACTTGCTGAGGATGAAGAAGATTGCAAAGAAAAGGACTATCGATCAATGATAGGTTCTTTGATGTACTTGACTGCTTCTCGACCGGATATTGTCTTTGCGGTATCCGTATGCTCTCGCTTTCAAGCCAAACCAAAGGTGTCTCATATGAGGGCTGTAAAGCGAATTTTTGGTTATCTCAAACATAGACCCAATCTTGGTCTATGGTATTCAAATGAGAAATCATTCGCTCTTTCTGCTTATTCGGATTCAGATCATGGCGGCTGCAGCATCGACAAGAAGTCAACCACTGGTGGATGTCAATTCCTAGGATCTCGACTAGTGTCGTGGCAGTGTAAGAAACAGACTACAGTTTCTCTCTCCACTGCGGAAGCTGAGTACGTTGCTGCTGCAAGTTGCTGTTCTCAGGTTCTATGGATACAGCATCAATTGCGTGATTACGGGTTACTTCTTTCTATGACTCCTATTCACATTGATAATACTGCTGCTATATCTATCACGCGCAATCCCGTACAGCACTCTAAGACTAAACACATTGAACTTAGGTTCCACTTTATACGGGATTGCTATGAAAAACACTTGATAGACCTAGTTCAAATAGACACCTTAAAGCAGAATGCCGACCTTTTCACTAAAGCCTTTACGCGTACTCGATTTGACGAACTAGTCAACATGATTGGTTTAAGATTCTTTCTTGCTAAAAAGTAATTAGTGACTTGGATTGTTTTTACAGTAATGTTTTTTTTTTAAAAAAAAAAAAAAAAAAATGCAACCTACGCAACTGCCACTCTTTATACTTTCTAGCATTAAAGAAATGCAAGGTTGCTACATTTTAAAATAGACGTTGAAGTTGTGTCTGTAAACAACTTGGGATATGATAGTACATCGGGTGACATGCATAAAAATGGGAATTTAAGGTTTATCTTGGATGTGTCAGTAGATTTATTTGACGTATTGAAAACAGTTTTTATAAACATTGTCTTCATCATACGATATATTAGTAGGCATGTTATGCAAAACTCTTTGAGAAGTCTTAAGAAGCCTAATAATTAACTGTCTATTTCAAGTGGTATAACACCATTAGATGTATGACAAAAGTCTTAATTTCTTACTTATACTAGACATGCTTTCGTGAAAGATGTTTATTTGATATCATTTGGGGGTATATATTGATAGTTTCCTCTGTTATACGTAAGTATAGACCTGGCTTCTATTAATATATACTTTAAACTTAAGCAAACACAAGTCAAAGTACTTGCAAAGTCTTTAAAAATAAGATACCTTACAAGGTCGCCAAAATGGTTTGACCAAGTCTGGTTTTGCTTAAACCTGAATCAAGCTATGTCGCTCTGTTGTACGTAAGTACAGACCTATCACCGCTGACTTGATTCTTAAAATTGATTTTCTTATATTCTATGGAAACATGGTCTATGTCTTAAGTTAAGATGTATATCTATGGTGGGAACTACAGCGAAATGCACATACCAATAATAATAAAATACTTCCTAGATGTACGTATAACATGTTTAAGTGGATAAACATACTAATAATCGTTTTGAAATAATTTTTATAAAAAGTGCTTTTAGTATGTCAAGTAAATTTAAAGAGGACAAATATACTGATGATTGAAATAACACTTACTGTTCCTAATAAATGCATGTTATTCCGATATGATCCCTAACCAGACTATATCAACTCCGCCCCCAAAAAGAATGTGTTCATTTTTCTAGTTATAAATTTACATTCTTATTTTCTCTAAGTTAGTGTAATTTTAGTTATTATCCAAGTTACAGTTACATTTTTCAAATTTGAGTACCGAAATCACAACGCGAAAAAATCGAAGAAATCGCAATTTTTTCACTAAAAATGAACTGAGCGTCACTTTCATAAGTGACGCTACCAGTGACGCATACGTTATTGCATCACTCACTTTAGTGACGCAGTAAGTGCCGGGGTAAGCTTCGCTATAAGTGCCGGGTTGAGTGACGGTAGTGGCCATGCGTCACTTACCATAAGTGACGCCTAAAATCAAAATTCGTTTTCCAACCCTTCTGTGTACGGGCTAACTCTATAACGCTTTCGGTTATTTTTCTTTGTATTTTAGCTTACAGATGGCTGAGCTACAGAACTATTACCGCCGCACGAACATCCGTCACAATATAATGGCGTTCTTGGAGTCAACACACGCCAACTCGGCTCCCTTCCGGCCTATGATCGAGTTTCTCCGCCGATCAAGGATTTATTACGCCATTACCGCATCGACTCCGGTTTATATGAACCAAATTGAGGAATTTTATGATCATGCGGTGATCAGAGTTCAGGGTGACGTACCGAGGATTGTTTCAAACATGTTCGGTGAGGAAATCGAGATCACCGAGAACTCGATTAGACGGGTTTTATAGTTCAACGATAACTCTACGATGCCCACTATCTTCCCAACTATATTCATCTACGGGGGACTTCAGAGAATGGGTTATCCAGCTAATCAGCTGTCGGATTTTCGCAAGCAGTTTCTGTGCCGCGTTTGGAGGTATCTCTGCCACATTGTCATTGTATGTTTATCGCCGAGGAAAGGGGGTATGATGCGGCAAGTCATTTGACTTTGTCACTTATGTTAGCCCTAGTGTATAATAAGCCCTATAACTTTAGCGGCTATATTTTTGGGAATATGGTGGAAAACATCAGGGCTGGGAAGGACAAATGGTTGCAGTATCCTCGTTTTGTCCAGTTATTGTTAAATGATCTGAACTTGGATATAGCACCTGACCAGCGTTCTCTTTTGGTGCCAACACCGATGCTTTTACGAGTCTTTAATGACTATAAGCTGGCACCAAAAGGTGAACAAATTTTGGCTGACCGAGAGTTATTCGGGCACATAGTCAACGAGAACTATGTTGCGCCGATTGATGATGGTTTTGAAGATGATGTCATCCCTCCGGTCAATGAGGATGACTTGGTCGACACTGACATTGCTCAGGACCTCGATGATATTGATTGTGTCGACCGGGTCGATGACGATTCCGATGATGGTGGGCCCACTCCTCCTGATTCTGAGGGTGACGTGCCACCACAATCTGCTTTTGACGGTATTCAGCTTGCCGATCCTCGATGCTTCAAGCGTATCTTGAGACGGATCTCTGCAGGCAGGGTCCACGTCCCGAGGAATCCCGGGAAACATCCGGCTGGGTCTTCTCCCTCCTATGCGACTCTACCTTTAAGGAGACGCCAGCGGACTTCGATTGTTCTTGAGGAGCCGACTCAACAGACTTCTCCTCAGCCTGCAACTACTTCTATTCAGCAGGTTTTAGCTCAACTGGAGCTTTTATCAAAGCGTTTTGATGATCAACAGGCGATCATTGCAGCTCAAGCTTCACAGATCAAAGATTTAGAGATTAAAGTTGCTACAGTGGACTCTATCCAGCAACAAATAACGACTATGTCTTCTAGGTTGTTAGAATTGGAGTCAGTCACACTTGTTTCGGGGGAGGATAATCCCAGGGAAATAGAAACAAATGTAACTCCTCCCCCTGAACCTGAAAATGTACAACCTTCTTCCACTATGAATGAAAATATCAGTTTGGATTATTTTGTTGAGGTTCAAGGTCAGGCAAGACCTATTGCGGTTGATTATTCATTTGTAGATCTCACATATTTGCAAAACTTGATGAATGATAATAACACGATGCCTGAGGAAGAGGTGATGGATGATCCTGTAGCAGAGGATTACTTTTTTGAGGAAAATGAGGATATTGAAGTTGAGGGGGAGCAATTGCACAGTGATGAATGTTATGATGATGCTCCCATTATAGAATCGGACTCGTCTGAAGATGAATCAGAGAAGGAGACAAACGAGCCATCAACTTCTACAATAAAACCGGATATTGTGCTTAAACCGATTATCGAGGTACCGGTTACGTGTAAATGCTACAAGGTTAGAACTGATTACACGGGATTGATTAAGAGTTGGAAATTCGATGAGAACAACTCAGTGTTTATGATAAAGAGGAGTGACGGCATTCAGTACTTCAATATGAAGTTTTACAAAATAAGTACTTTGCCGAAGTGTGAGCTTCAAAGGTTAGCTCAGATACCCTTGATCAACCGGTCGCGAGATTCAAGAGCAGATTTCTTTCAGGTGATTATACGTCGTGAGATTAATAGTAAAAAGTACAATTTGATAAACCCGACGTTGGGTATGAGGTACAAGTTTAAGAAGAAGCTAGATCCGGTTACCCGACAACCTATTGTGAAGATGATCTATCCACCAGCAAAGTGTCTACAGAAGATACCTTTGGAGATCATCCCGTTAGATTTTTTGAATAGGTTGGTGTATTGGGAATATGATGATATTACGGGAGAAGCTGTGATAGTTTTTATTCCAAATTCAGAACCAGCTACAGACCCGGAGTCTTCTAATGCAGATAAGGGAAATAACGAGAAAACAGCTTGGGATGCTGTTCAGCCTAAGAAGAGGTCGTTATGGGGTCTTAAGAGGAAAATGTTTTGTGTTTTTGACCCATTAAGTTTGATCAATCTTTCTGCTCAAGATATGAAAAGGTTACATGAAAACAGAATTGAGTTCAAGACGAAAGATAGAGCTGAAGCGTTAAAATTTCAGAAGATCGTGGATATCTGCGTCGCCAATGGAGTACACGCTGGTGGTGTATTTCCAGCTGGCTGGAAGTGAGGACTCGAAGATTTTTGAAGACCAAGCTGAAGACACGGGGGAGTTTGTTGATGCATCTTTGAGTGTCTGTCAGTTGGTCTATTGAGTTGTAATAAGTGTCGTTAGTTACTTAATAGAAATATAGCTTTTGTATAGTGCGACACTCGTGTTTTAGTTTAGGCGACACTTGCCTGAGTGACGCATAGCGACACTTGGTTAAGTGACGCATAGCGACACTTAGGTAAGTGACGCATGAAGGCGGCCACATGCGACACTTCCATAAGTGACGCATGTCGGCTGACTTTTAGTAAAAATACAAACCTACGGGTTTCCGGCTAGGGTTGACGAAACCCTAGCACCATTTGTCGACTAAACCAACTTGTAATCGTTCCCAAACAGTTATACAAGCTAATATACACATTTACATTATTGAATTCCTTGTGTTCGGTTTGTGTTTTGTTAGCCATACAAGCAATTGTTTGATTCCGCCTTACGATTGCTATCAATTGACATCTAGGTCCACGACAAGGGACACTTTCAACAACCCCCTTTCCGAGGTAAGTTAATCTAACATAATTAAGAAAGACACAAGGTTATTATCAACACACAATTTATTCAACTAACTTTGCCCACTGAATTATGTTCTAAATTTAACCTACGCCGTTCATGTGATTTACTTTTATGACTTGAATCAACAAAGTCTATAATAATGATAGTTATCTTGTTAATTAATGATTAATATCTATTATTAACCCTAACCTGTCAAACTCAATCTATTCAGCAATAATTGCTAACCGAAACCGACAATTATCAATAATCTCTTAACCAAATGGAACTCAATATCAATCAATCAAGAAACCACGTTAGACAATCTACAATAATCAATCAATAACCAAGGAATATCAAGTAAACACATAAATATTCATAAAATCCAATATCTTTCGCAAATCAATAATCAAACCATAATCTAAGTATCATCATCTAAGCAAATATATAAATAGTTTAGCTACTCATATCGTTACAGAAACTCAGACCAAAATATGAAATCGAAATCATAATCAAATGAATAGGAATAACGTATTCGAACCGAGAAACCGGAGATTCGAATGAACAAACGAAAAGATTTCAATTCTTCTTGCTTTCTACCTTCAAAACGCTCTGAAAATGAGGCTGGAATGGTTGAAAAATGGCTCAAGAGAAATGCTAAGTGATAACCCTAAAAATGAAGTGAAATTAGGGTTTTATTTGTTTTCTGTCGAAACAATCCATACGCCGTATGGATGCAAAATTCCAACTTTTCACCATTTCGACAATCTTCTTCAAACTTCAACTTTTTAGCTCATTTTCTGATTCTTTTCCGATTCAAGCTCCAATTAACTCCTAAATGCAAATATGAACAAAATCAGTATCTTATTCACACAAATTGCATAAGAATTCAATTAAAAAAGGGGTAAATAATAATATAATCTAGTACATTTTGGCGTTCATCAAACATCTCCCACTTGAATCCTACTTGTTCTCAAGTAAACTATTGATTAAAACTTTCAAAAACTTCAATATGAACGGCAAACAAAAGTGCAAAAGAACTTACATACTACTTAGCATTCCACAATTCAAATTTTTATCTTAAAATTGCTTCTACTATAAAGCTTAGCAATCAAGAAACTCTTCTAAGAAAACAATTTCTAATATATTATTATTAAACATAAAAAGATGATTCACCATGATTATCGATATTGTTGTCCACTTAAACAATCTATAATTCAGAAATTGAGCTCAACTTATTATTATTCTAGTAGGCTTTTCCCTTGATTCTCAATAGAAAACTACCCTCATACAACTAACGTGCTACAATTCTCCACATAATTAATATCCAATTAAATCAATCATTTTTCAAACCAAGACATTGGTGACAGGTCTGTACCTCAGTACAACAGAGCGACATAACTTGGTTTTGGTTTTTCAATTCATGAGTTCTTTGTACTCTTTTCTTTATTTTATTTTATTTTATCAAATATACTGACGGAAACCAGGTCAGTACTTACGTACAACAGAGGAAAGAACACCCAGCATATTCCCAAATGATGATAATTAGGATTCCAAAATTATGGATTATAACACGCTATCATATAAGGATTAAGACTAAGATCATACCTTGCTAAAAGATCCTCTTAGGATAAATCCTACATTATGCATTGTATTTCTTAAAAGCTCAAATAACCTTCATATAGATTGCCTATCAATACATCATATGATGAACTATCTAATATTTAAAATTAAGTTCATTTTATCCTTTGGATTTCCCAAAATATGTTACAAGATTTGCTAAACTTACACAGAATACAATTTTAAAAGAACAATTTAAGCTGAAAAATGACTAACATAGAATGCCCTTTATCTTGAAATCTGACAATATTTACCATTCATATCTTAAGGACAACAGACTTCTTTAGACTTCTATTCCCCCATCCCCCACTTAAAAATATGCAATGTCCTCTTTGCAAAAAGGAACATAAATAAAAGGGAATAGAAAAGAAGTGAACAGAAAAACTCCCCTGAGCTATCTTCAAAATGAAGTCTTCCAACAACATCCTCTTATAAGAGCTTATTAACAAAACAAAAACAAACAAAATAAATAATTAAAAAAAACAACGGGTTGTCTCCCAAAAGCGCTTTTGTTTATCACGTTGGTAAGCTCGACACTTTGCTCCATAACTTAATTGAAATTCATCTCCAAATCCCTTTTGGAGTCCCTTGCATCACCATAATACTTCTTCAATCGACTGCCATTCACCTTGAACGTCATCCCAGAATGACCTTTCAGGTCAACAGCACTAAAAGGGTAAACCTTTTCAACTATTAAAGGTCCTGTCCAACGAGTCTTTAACTTCCCAGGAAACAGATGCAGACAAGAACTGTATAAAAGCACCTTGTCACCTCGTTTAAATGAATTATTTTATTTAATGCGTGAATCATGCCATTTCTTGGTGCGCTCCTTATACAGCTTTGCGTTATCATAAGCATTTGTCCTCAACTCCTCTAACTCCTGTAACTGTGCCAAACGCTCCTTTCCTGCAGCATGATCATCAAGGTTGCATTGTTTCAATGCCCAGTACGCCTTGTGTTCCAATTCAAAAGGTAGGTGACATGCTTTCCCATACACCAGCCGATAAGGAGTAGTACCAATGGAAGTCTTAAAAGCAGTCCTTGCGGCCCATAATGCATCATCCAACTTATTTGACCAATCCTTCGGATTTCCATCAATTGAACGTTCTAAAATACGCTTTAACCCGCGATTAGTCACCTCAACTTGTCCATTAGTCTATGGATGATAAGCAGTAGAAAACTTGTGATTGACTCCATACTTCTTCAAAACTTTCTCCAATTGCGCAATTGCAAAATGCGTTCCACGATCACTAATCAACGCATTAGGTGTTCCAAATCGTGAAAACAACTGTTTAAGGAATTTTATCACTACTCTCGCGTCATTAGTAGGTAATGCTTTTGCTTCTGCCCACTTTGAAACATAATCTACAGCCACTACGATGTATTTGTTTCCATTGCTTGGTGGAAATGGTCCCATAAAGTCGATTCCCCAGACATCGAAAATTTCACTAACCATAATAGGATTTTGTGGCATCTCATCTCTTTTGGAAATCCGTCTAGTTCGTTGGCAAGCATCGTATTCCTTTACACACTCGTATGCATCCTTATAGACAGTTGGCCAATAAAATCCTGCTTCAAACACCTTCCTTGCTGTGTACGATGGCCCATGGTGTCCTCACATAGGACTGTTGTGACACTGACTTAGAATATTCATGCATTCTTCTCCGTGAATGCATCTTCTCACCATACCATCAGCACACTCCTTTCTTTCTTTCGTTATACTTCATCTCGGTAGGAAGAGTTTTTGTAACTAAGAAGTTGGCGTAATCAGCAAACCATGGAAGCTCACTCATGATAACCTTCATCAAACTCTCATTGGGAAATGTATCCTTAATTTCCGATTCATTTAACTTTTCTAACTCCGGATTCTCCAACCTGGAAAGGTAATCAGCGGCTAAATTCTTAGCTCCCTTCTTATCACGAATTTGTATGTCGAATTCTTGCAGCAACATAATCCATCTTAGCAATCGCAGTTTTGCTTGCTAAACAAATACCTTAACGCTGAATGAGCAGTAAACACTACAGTCTTTGACATAATCAAATATGATCAAAACTTATCAAATGCGAAAACAATCGCTAACAACTCTTTCTCTGTCGTAGTGTAATTTTCTTGCGCATCCGTCAAGGTTTTACTCGCGTAGTAAATTGGTTGAAATTTCTTGTCCATCTGTTGACCTAACACTGCTCCAACAGCATAATCACTAGCATCGCACATTAATTCAAAAGGAAGATCCCAATTTGGGCTAATCATAATGGGTGCAGATACTAACTTCTCTCTCAAAAGATTGAATGCATCTATACATTCCTTGGAGAACTCAAACTTGGCCTCCTTCTCTAGCAGTTTATTCATTGGTCGTGCTATCTTTGAAAAATCTTTAATAAAACGTTGATAGAATCATGCGTGCCCTAAGAAGATTCTTACACCCTTGACATTCGTCGAAGGTGGTAACTTCGCAATTGCCTCAATTTTTGCCTTGTCTACCTCAATCCCTACTTTCGAAATCTTGTGTCCTAATACAATCCCTTCTCGGACCATAAAATGGCATTTCTCCCAATTAAGCACAAGATTTGAAATCTCACATCTTTGCAACATTCTCTTCAAGTTGGGAAAACATTCATCAAACTAAAATGGAGAAATCATCCATAAATATCTCCATGCTGTCTTCAACCATGTCATGAAAAATTGCCATCATACACCATTAGAATGTTACGGGTGCATTGCACAGACCAAAAGACATTCTTCTATATGCAAACGTTCCAAATGGACAGGTGATTGTGGTCTTATCTTGATCATTAGCATCGACAGGAATTTGAAAATATTCGGAAAAACCATCTAAGAAACAGTAATATTCCTTTTCCGGCTAGACGTTCGAGCATTTGATCAATGAATGGCAAGGGAAAGTGATCCTTGCATGTAGCATGGTTCAACTTCCTGTAGTCAATGCACACTCTCCACCCAGTGACTGTTCTCGTGGGCATCAATTCATTCTTCTCATTTGCTACCATCGTCATACCTCCCTTCTTGGGTACAACATGAATGGGGCTTACCCATGGACTATCAGAAATGGGATATATCAACCTAGAGTCTAGTAACTTGAAAATTTCTTTTCTCACCACATCCATGACCTTCGGGTTTAACCGCCTTAAAGGTTGCACCACAGGCTTGAAATCGGATTCCATAAGAATCTTGTGAGTGCAATATGAGGGGCTTATTCCATTGATATCCTTAATCGTCCATGCGATAGCCTGCTTGTGCTTCCTAAGCACCTTTAATAAACTTTCCTTTTCTGTAGGTAAAAGAGTTTCCGAAATGATTACAGGCAGATTTGATTTCCCTTGCAAGTATGCATACTCCAAATGAGCTGGTAACTCCTTCAACTCTAACTTCGGTGGTTCTTCAAATGAGGATGTAACTGCAAAAACATCCGATCTTGAACAGGGAATACCATGCATGGTAACACGCGTTTCCATTTTGATGGAGATTCCACTCGTCAAGATTGACTCGTCACTCTCCTTAAACTTGACTCCTTCATCTTCTAACTCATCATCGCACGTTATCTCAATCTCCTCTAGCAGTTTATCGAATTCTTAAATATCACGGATTGCCTCGATGCTTCCCGTCCATCCTTCCAGAATCATCGGATCAAGATCTTCGTCATCCTTTAGACTTTGCAAGAACTCATCATCGTCAGACAGTTCTCTCGCACTAGCAAAGTAACAAGTATCATCCACAGAGGAAGGGTATTGCATGGATTCATTTACATTGAACACAACCTTCTCATCCCCAACTCTCATGGTGATTTTTCTATCGAAAACATCGATCAATGCTCTTGAAGTCGCTAGGAAAGGTCTTCATAGAATAATTGGTACCTTGGGATCTTCTACCATGTCAAGAATCATGAAGTCGCAGAGATACACAAACTTATCAACCTTGACTAAGACGTTCTCAACCATCCCTCTTGGATGTTGGATGGAACGATCAGCTAACTCAATGCACATTCAGATGACCTTAGGTTCTCCTAACCCAAGTCTAGCATACATAGTATAAGGCATGATGGAAATGCTAGCTCCTAAATCCGTCAGTGCATTTGCGATGTCCAATTTACCAATCAGACATGAAAATAGCGATACTCCCTGGATCCTTCATTTTTGGTGGTAACTTATTTTGCATCACAGCTGAGCATCGCTCATTCATTGTTACCGTGGTTGCCTCTGCCAACTTGCTTTTATTAGTGAAAAGCTCTTTCAAATATTTCGCATATTTAGGCATTTGAGCAATAGCTTCCACAAATGGGATGTTGATATGAAGTTGCTTCAAATTTTCCAGAAATTGGTGGTAATGTGCTTCATCCTTCCCTTGTCTCAAAGCTGCGGGGTAAGGTGGAGGTGGCGCGTGATCCTTTGCATATTGTTTATCCCTAGCAATTTGATCATCCTTCGTGTCCACCTTAGGACCTTTGACAACCTCGGCTTCCTTCTCCTTTTCCAACAAAAGCTCAGATACAGGATTCTTAGCAAAGTTGGGGTCTTCGTCCACCTTAGACCTGATCACGTGGGTTGGTTTCGGTGAACCCCGGTAAAGTTCCCGGAAATCTCTCTTGGAGAACCTTAGCTATGCTAGAAACAGTCCCCTCAATTTGCTTGAGTGCGGTACCTTGATTTCGTACTAGCGCTTTGGTAGTATCCATTCGTTGTCCCGAACTGGCAATAAACTGCTCGTTGGTAGTCAAAAACTTCCCCATCAATTCTTCCAAATTAGACTTCTTCTCGGGAAAAGGTGTAGTGGGTTGTTCCTTAGTGTAGAGTCCCGGATGAGTTTGACGGAACTGGAGACCTCCTTCTTGGTACGGTCTTCGGAAGTAATTTCCACCACCTTGGCGGTATCCTGTCTGAGCTTCTCCAAATTTAACTTCCTCGCTGGTTTCTCCCAAATCTTTTTCGGGGAAATCCTTAGCTAAGTGCATTCCTTCACAAATCTCACAACCTACTTGAATTGCAAGAACAGTCTCCGTGACCTTCTTTATGTCTCTCCCCATACTGTCCAGCTTGGCATTAATTGCTGCAAGTCCATCATCTCAAGTGACTAACCTCTTCCTCCTAGAAGTACCATCATCCCATAGCTGAGAATGCTTCTCTTGATCGCGAATGGCCTCTAAGGCATCTCTTGGAATCTTCTTTGATATAGATCCTTGAGCATCGAGTTGTTGTCTTGTAGCACGATCTACTCCCTTGTCGAATACCATCACGATCTGTTGGTCATTCAGGTCATGTTGCGGGCACATATGCATCAAATCCTTGTACCTTTCCCATGCTTGGTGCAGTAAATCATCGATGTCTATCTTGAAATTCCTAATCTCTTCCATCATCTTCGACGTTTTGGATGGTGGACAGTACATCTTTAGAAATTTTATGCGAAGATCTTCCCACGTGGTGATGGATCCAGCTGGTTCATTCGCGATCCATCTCTTGGCGGTTCCCTTTAGTGTTATTGGGAATACTCGGAGCATGACTTGATCACGTGTAATGTTGGGAACGTTGAACATATCGGCGATTTCCAGGATCTTCTCGATGTGCTCATTAGCATCTTCCTTTTCTTTGCCTAGAAAAGGGTTCTCTCTAAGCTCCTTGAGGAACTGTCCCTTGATTTCGAACTCCACTTCTCGCGCAATGGCGGGCCTCAGCACTCCGGGCCCAAGATCGGTGCGCATTCGGCTTGAATACTGCTCGAGAGTCATGTTGGCAATGTCGTCCGCCATGTCGAGATCTAGTTCCGATTGATCGCTGAGATACTCGGTTAGTGGTCTTCCGCGATACTCTCCGTACTCGCCTTCAAAATCTGATTCGTAATTAAAAGCTAAAGGGGTGTAAGGGGTCCTATAAAATTCCTCGTATTCTTCGTTGGGTTCAGGTTCGCGATTCGGTGAATTGGGTGGTGCAGAAAAAGTGTGTAGGTGCCATTATCTCTGATCTAATGGATCGTTTAATCAACCAAACATGCGGAATCCGTATGGTTAGCAATTATTGAACGAATAAACAAACACACGATTTCTATAACGTTTTCTGTATATTAACAATTGAAGTATAAACGTTTACACACACTTTCTCTCTGCCTCACGAACTCTCTCTCACTCTCTAGGGTTTTATCACTCTACAAATGAAACCCTACATGCCTATTTATAGGTGGTCCAACCCTATTGCGACACTAGCCAAGTGTTGCTATATGCGACACTAGCTAAGTGTCGCATAAACACTTATTTTGTGTATATATTCTATTTCACTATTCATTTACAAACTTGCATACACACACTAAACACTATACATATGCAGACTAATTGACTTTAACGATTACAAACGTTTGACCAACTAACTGACACACAAAATGCACCAACAAAGTGCATCTCCTTTGATAAAATGTACGCTCGGGTTCTGCGAATGGAACAGTCAGAACGGTTTCCGAAATTCGGGTCATATACTTCCTACAATAAATTTGTCTAGTAAGTAGAACAGGCTACTAAAGTATCCCAAACAGAGCAAATTAGTCTAAAATCAAACTCCTACCTTCCAAACAAAAGCAAAGAAACAAACTATCAACCAGTAAATCATAAACAAAACAACTATACAATTTAAACAAGTTCAAAATTATTTAATTGAATCAAACCGCTCCCCGGCAGCGGCGCCAAAAACTTGATGTCGTGTAAACGAGGCTTAGTTTTAAAAATGGAAATTACCTTACTTGCTAATACACAACTCAGGCAAGAATACCTGATCGCATAATAGTATAGTATGATAAGTCCGGATCGAACACAAGGAACGGATGTCAATTCTAACAAGATGGAAATTGTTTAAAATGATTAAAATAATAATTCAAATAAAACAAAAGGGGCGTTTTAGTTCCGAACGAACAATTGACTAACAATTATGAAATATGAATAAAACTTTTATTTAAATAAAGCAGAATAAATAAGAATTATAAAAACAATTAATCAAATAATAATATTTGATTCAAATGATGGAAGAAATGTATTCACTTAGATTACTTTCCTTAGATCCCGGTTATCACTTTATTGATTTGCTCAAACAATGGATTTTATTACGATATGACAAATAAGATAACCCCTTTTCCGAGGTAAGTTAATCTAATACAATTAAGAAAGACATAAGGTTATTATCAACACGCAATTTATTCAACTAATGTTGCCCACCGAATTGTGTTCAAAATTTAACCTATGTCGTTTATGTGATTTACTTTTGTGACTTGAATCAACAAATTATATAACTAATGATAGTTATCTTGTTCATTAATGATTAATATCGATTATTAACCCTAACCTGTCAAACTCAATCTATTCAGCAATAATTGCTAACCGAAACCGACAATTATCAATAATCTCTTAACCAAATGGAACTCAATCTCAATCAATCAAGAAACCACGCTAGATAATCAACAATAATCAATCAATAACCAAGGATTATCAAGTAAACACATAAACATTCATAAAATCCAATATCTTTCACAAATCAATAATCAAACCATAATCCAAGTATCATCATCTATGCAAATACATAAATAGTTTAGCTACTCATATTGTTACAGAAACTCAGACCAAAATATGAAATCGAAATCATAATCAAATGAAAACGAATAACGTATTCGAACCGAAAAACCGAAGATACGAATGAACAAACGAAAAGATTTCAATTCTTCTTGCTTTCTACCTTCAAATGCTCTTTAAATGTGGCTGGAATATTTGAAAAACGGCTCAAGAGAAATGATAAGTGATAACCCTAAAAATGAAGTGAAATTAGGGTTTTATTTGTTTTCTGTCGAAACAATCCATACGCCGTATGGATTTTTCATACGCCGTATGGATGCAAAAAGCCCATGGTCCAGGCGTGCGTAACTGCCAGCCCGGCTCACTTAATCCATACGCCATATAGATTTTCCATACGCCGTATGGATGCAAAATTCCAACTTTTCACCATTTCGACAATCTTCTTCAAACTTCAACTTTTTAGCTCGTTTTTTGATTCTTTTCCTATTCAAGCTCCAATTAACTCCTAAATGAAAATATGAATGAAATCAATATCTTATTTACACAAATTGCATAAGAATTCAATTAAACAAGGGGTAAATAATACTATAATCTAGTACATTTTGGCGTTCATCAAATATCTCATCTTAACTCGCAGCCTGTGGGCTTGCGAGTTGACTCGACTCGCAGTCCAGCCCAAGCCTATCTTGACTTGACTCGTTGCTGTACATTGTGAATCCAGATCTCATCTCGCAATACCAAGCCTTACAACCTGAGAACTCATCTCGCTATGAACACTTTAGTTCATTTTCGATATTTGTCTAACATTTTAACATATTTAACAAATATTAATAACAAACTAATATCATATATTTACAAATCGAAACCAATGTATAAGCTTGATAATAATTACACCAGTCCTATTACAAGCTAGATTTGTTGTCACAATAACATGTCTCAACATGTTTTAATTTTAAAATATTCACTCGCACCTTCATCCACCGACACTACTTTCACCGCTGCATTGCGCGGGTATTGTGCTAGTATATTTAATATACATATACAATATTTAAGTTCATTATTATTAAGCATATTCTATTTGCACACCTCAAAATTACTAGAAATACACCCCCTTTCAAATCAATCAATATATTAATTCAATAATTCGTCATTTAGTGTCTTTTATTTTTATTTCAGTATTTATTATTTACTCTCTCCGTCTGAAAATAATAGTTCACCATTCTTTCTTGGGATATCCCAAAATAATTTTTCAATTCTCATTTCAACCAATAGGAGGAGACTTTAGTGGATGAAAATTTATTTGATTGGTTGAAAGGTGTTGTGATCCCATTTTTATTAAGCTGTATATTTTTTGTTGGTGAACAATAATTTTGGGACGAATGGAGCAACTAGTAATTAGAAAATTGAGAGTTTAACTAAATACATCATTTCTTTTATAAAGTACATATCTTTTTAAGAAAAATAAAAGTTTATAATATGTATAATTAATAAGAAAACGTCATGATTTGATGACTACTTGATTTGACTACTTTAAAGTGTATAATCATAATTAGCCGTGAACAAAATTGGTTTTTGAACTGACCCGACCCGACCCGGAAACCCGAACCGGTTTTTGGTCAAAGTCAAAAAACCGGTTCTTGCACAACCCGACCCAAACCCAATCCGGTTTTGGGAGGGGGAAAACACAACCCTATTGTAACCAGTTTTTAACGGTAGGAACCGGTTCGGGTCCAATACCCGGTTCCAAACCGGGTACGGTGTACCCGCCGGGTATCGGTAGTTCCAGCCGGGTACAGAGGCCTGAATCACTGTTGATACATATTAGGTTGTCTGTCAGTTGGTCTATTGAGTTGTAATAAGTGCCGTTAGTCGTATAGTGAAAATATAGTTTTTGTTATATGCGACACTTAAGTTTTAGGTTAGGCGTCACTTGCCTTAGTGACGCATAGCGTCACTTAGGTAAGTGACGCATGAAGGCGGCCACATGCGACACTTCCACAAGTGACGCATGTCGGCTGACTTTTAGTATAAATAAAAACCTACGGGTTTCAGGCTAGGATTGACGAAACCCTAGCACCATTTGTCGACTAAAAACTCTCTGTAATCGTTACCAATACGTTAAACAAGCTGATATACAAGTTTACTTTGATGAAATATATTTGTTTCGGCTTGTGTTTGTTAGCATTACGTGCAATTGATTGATTCCGCCTTTCAATTGTAGTCAATTGTCATCTAGATCCAACATCAAGGGCACTCTCAACTGGTATCAGAGCCATTAGGTGATAATATTGACGTTTAGAAGTCGTTTTGGGTTCATTTCGGTTTTGTTTGAATCAAGAATCAAGATTACATACGGATTTTGGGTTGCTAAGGTGAAATACAGTCGATATTCTTCATCATTTACAGGTTTCGTCCATTAGGGTTCAAGGAATTTTCGTTAGGTTTACGAAAGTTTGAGTTTTTTAGGGTTTTGGGACTTTGCAGCCGTTTTGCGACACTCGATCCGTCACTTACAGCGGCACTACCTAATCCCAAATTAGGGTTTTAACCGTCACTTGAACGCATCACTTGAAGCGTCATTTGAGGTTTATACGACACTTAACTTAAGTGCCGTCCACTCTAATCCACCGTCACTTACGTGCGTCACTGCTGCACGTCACTTGTGTATCAAGCGTCACTTCTATTAGTGACGCCTGTTTGATTTATTGCGTCACTTCCTTTAGTGAAGCCTTTTGATTTATTGCGTCACTTTTAGTAGTGACGTCTACTTGTTTTAGTACGTCACTCAAGTACGACACTTGAGTGCGTCACTTGCCTGATTGAGCGACACTTACTCACAGTGTCATCAGTCACTTCATCCGTCATTCGATAGCGTCACTTACCAAGTGTCGCTAGTCATTGCGACACTTGAGTGCGTCACTTACTAAGTGACGCCTTCAGTACTAATAAGTTTTCGAGTTTTTGTTTTTGAGTAAAATTTCAGGTATATCTTCAATGGCTGCTGTTGCTGATAAAGAAGATATTAGAGGAATCAGAGATATGTTAAAACAGAATCACGATGTTGGTTCTAATAATAAACCTCCTCTGTTTCGGCTGATATGGATTACGCATATTGGCGTGATCGATTTGAACTGTACATAAACTTCCACTGTCCAGAGCTATGGGGTCCACTCAAGGAAAGATATGTAGCTCCCGTAGCCGAAGGAATCTTCCCTGGTATTGCTCCAGTCAAGGTCTACAGGTCCATGACTCCAGAGGAAAAGAAAGACTACGATATTGAGAAAAAGGCACATACGGCTATTTGTATGTGCCTAACCAAAGACGTGTTAAGACTGTTCAAATCACATGAAACCACATATGAACTTTGGAAAGCTATCGAAACAAGATGTGGTGGAAATCAAAGGTATAAAGAAGCTAAGTTAGAACTGATCAAGAAGCAGTATGATCTGTTTGATTCTTTGCCAAATGAAACAGCTTCAGGAGTTTTTACTAGGTACTCATAGTTAGTGAGTGAGTTGACGGAGGGAGGTTATAATTTTCCTCCACTTGAAGTGAATAAGAAGCTGTTGGATGTCTTGCCTAGTTCTTGGGATGTTAAAGTACAGCTTCTCAAGGAGAGTTAAGAATTAGCTACCATGAATTTGGATGAGCTAATTGGTATTCTTCAAGCTCATGCAATGGAGATGAAAAAGAGAGAATGCAAGTCGGGCGGTTTTGTTCAAGACCCGTCCTTATGTGGAGGAAAAGTCAGCACCGGCAAGACTTATGGTGGAATGGCTTTTGTTTCTTCTACGAGCTCTCCACTTCAAGCCCCATTGTATTCTACTGGTGCTCCTCATCCAGTATATGCTTCTGGACCCTCATAGGGGTCACAACAGCAGGTTTCTGTCTCTCCTGCTATTCAAGAGCAGGCTGCTATCTATACAGCCTTTCTAAGCTCTTATAAGGATTTGGTTTCACAACCAAATGCTACTATGGAACTGGCCAAAGAGGATTATGCTCAACCTGATGATGATGATCTTGAGCAGATGGACTTGAACTGGAACATTGCCATGATATCAAGGCGTGTTCAGAAATTCTTGCAACGAACTGGTCGCAAGAGTTTGGAGGGAGATGGCAAAACCAGTTTTGGTTTTGATAAAAGCAAAGTGCGCTGTTACAATTGTCAAAATCTGGGACACTTTGCAAGAGAGTGTGAGAAGCCAAAGGTTCCTCCGTCAGGCTTCACAAAGCCTGATGCTCCTAGAACTTCTGAGAAGGATCAAGTGAAGCAAGCAACAGCTGACGCACTTATCGTTTTTGAGCCAACCAACACAGATTGGAGTATGTATGCTGAGAATTATCAGCAGTGTCTCATGGCTCACATTTCAAATGAGGTACGCAATGAACCTGAAGAACCTTTGAACTGTATCTCATGCATTAAGTTAACTGAATCCTTAAGGTGCTTTCAAGTAGACAACGTAGACTTAAGGAAAAAGGTTGAAAAACTTAGTGAATCAAACAGATACCTAAAAGCAAATGAACAATTGTATGATAAGAAAATAGAGGCTTATCAACAGGACACGCTTAGGTATAAGTCTAAAGTTTTTAGTCAACAGGATGCTATTGATAGTTATCTTGCTGAAATAGACCGTTTGAAAAAGGAACATTCTGATCTTAAAGATGAATATGACAAATATAAAAGTAAGATTCTAGGTTCCTCCTCGTCTACTGTTGCCTTTAATGAAATTCTTAACAAGCAAAGGAAAGATCACAAAACAAAGACGGGACTAGGTTATAATGGAGTCCCGCCTCCTACTGAATACTATCCTATGCCTGTTAAGGAAGGCATCGAAGAGATTCCGGTTGACTATGCATTGTTATACGGGGTCAAATCTAAGGTTAATAAGGTTAACAAACAGGCGAAGGAGAAAACTAAACGGACAGAGTATCCTTCACCTCAGTTTGTTAAATCGGAATGTGAATCTCCAGTTAGTAATGAGGAGATTGTTGAGATTGAGGATATTACCGATGAGGAGTATCCTGGGTTTAAAAGGAATGTTGAAGTAACAGCTGAAAAAGTGTTAAAGTTTGAACCTAAAATTAAGGTTCAACCTAACAAAGAAAAAAATAAGGTTTTAAAATCAAAATCTCAAACTTTACAGTCACCTGTAAAGATTTTGCAACATAAACCTTCTACTTCAACCTCTCAATATAAACAGGAAACTTCTAAGACGTGCACGAAATGTGCATGTTCTAGAAACGTTTCTTCTACTCCGGTGGTAAATCCTCAGCCTCAACCAGCTGTTGAGACTAGAACATGTTTTTACTGCAAGAGACAAGGACATCTAATTCGTGAATGTCCCAAATTGTCTCATCAGAACTATGGGAGAGAAATGCCTAGGACATCTGTTTTTCGAAATTCATTTTCAAGATCTCCTCCTAGGCGTTACTCTGTCTCTCCCAAACCTGCTGTAAAAATGAGTAATGTTAGGCAAAAACCTTTGCCAAAACAAGAAACTGACATTACTCCAAAGCCAAATTCCGAACCATTAAAGGTTTGGAAAATAAAAGAGTCTACTAAGGACTCAAATGTCATCAATAATAACACATCAGATACAAAATCTGATTTGTTTAAAAATAAAGTTTATCTGATGTGCTTATTGTTGATGACTATGGTCGACCTAAGTCTGTAAAGGCTTAGGTCACCGTTTCTCACTAATCTCCTATTTTATGTGTTGCAGCAGTCAGAACGCGTTAAAGACAGTGAATGGTTTATGGATAGTGGCTGTTCGCGACACATGACGGGTGATGTGTCCCTTTTGACGGATGTTAAACAACATTCTGGAGGACACGTTGCATTTGCTGGAGATACAGGGGGAACCATTTCGAGTAGAGGAACGCTAACTAACGGGAAAGTTAGCTTCGAGAATGTGAACTATGTGGCTCAACTGACCCACAACTTGCTGAGCGTTTCACAAGTATGTGATAAGGACTATACAACAGCGTTCACAAAGACGGAATGTGTGATCTTGAAGCCGGGTTTCGTTATCCCAGAGGAATGGGTGCTTTTAAGGGCACCACGGAGAAACGACACCTACGTTATGAATATGCGAACCGTGGAGACTAAAGATGAGTATACATGTCTCCTTTCGAAGGCTTCAGAAAAGGAATCACTATTGTGGCATCGACGAATGGGACACATCCATTTTCGTAAGATGAACTTCTTGATAAACAATGACTTGGTAAATGGAGTCCCTAAACAGTCATTCGCGCTAAAAGATGACTGCGTCGCCTGCCATAAAGGGAAACTTCATAAGAAACCCCACAAGACAAAATTAGTGAATCCCATTGCGGCACCATTGGAGTTATTGCATATGGACCTATTTGGTCCTATTTCTACCAAGAGCATCGGTGGAAGATCTTATTGCTTAGTAGTCACCGACGACTACTCGAGATTTTCATGGGTGTACTTTCTGGGTGCGAAGAGTGAAACACCAGACATTCTGGTATATCTATTAGATAAGTTGGCAAACTTATGCAACTTAAAGGTGAAAAGACTGCGAAGTGACAACGGGACTGAATTCAAGAACTCTACTCTTGAGTTATATTGTGCCACGAAAGGCATTGACCATCAGTTCAGTGCCCCTCGAAATCCTCAACAGAACGGAGTTGCTGAGCGTAAAAATAGGACTATTATCAAGACAGCTCGGACTATGCTGGCAGATTCTAAGCTTCCTATAATCTTTTGGGCAGAAGCAGTCAGTACTGCTTGCTATGTTTTGAACCGCGTGCTCACGGTTAAGAAGAAGAATAAGACATGTTATGAACTCTTCAACAACCGTAAGCCCACTTTGCAGTTTCTGGAACCTTTCGGGTGTCCGTGTTTGATTATGGTCTCCAAAGACAAGGTCTCAAAGTTTGGAGCTAAAGCCGTTGAAGGAATCTTCCTTGGATATTCAGTCAACTCTCCGAATAAACGAGTCTACATCAAATCAACTCACCAGGTGGAAGAGCATTTTGAGGTGAAATGCTTGCGATACACAGATCCTCCTCAAGGAACAGGTCCTGAATGGTTATTTAATTACAAGGACGTGTTCAATTCGTTCGACATACCCGAAGGACATGATGACGAGGATGAGATAGTTACTCTGCTTCATGGTATAAGTTTGTGTCAAGACACTTCTACTTTAAAACCGGCATCTCCACCTACACCAACACCCACTCCATCACCTCCAACACCTAATATAACACCCACACCACTTCCTACTGTTCCACTTTCGGATGTTCCTTCGACTTCAGGAACGACTAATGCAACAGAACATCCAGATGATCCCAACATGCCACCATTAGAGGAAGACGAGGAAGAAGAAGATATGGTCCATTCTCACCTTTTCTCTAATGAAGATGATACAGAACCTCCTGTGCAACCTGAAAGTACTACTGCTCCTGCAACTAACACTGTTCCCGTCACTGAGGGGGACATGAACAATTTGGAGTTAGTACTTGCACCCAATCGAATCCCAGTCACACGTGTACACAGGGATCATCCCATCGATAATATTATCAGTGATCCTAATGCTGTTGTTCAAACAAGGCACCAAGTGCAGCAAAATCCGAATCAAGAAATGTTGAATTTGGTTGCCCGGATAAATTCCTGTCATTTATCCCAAATTGAACCGAAGAAGGTTGATGAGGCCTTAAAAGATCCATCTTGGGTCGAGGCTATGCAAGAAGAGTTGCAGCAGTTCAACAAGCTGCACGTGTGGGATATAGTTCCATTACCCAAAGGTTCTCATTTAACTGGCACTCGATGGGTGTTTCGCAATAAGATGGATGATAGGGGTATTGTAATTCGGAATAAAGCCCGATTGGTCGTTCAAGGATTCAGTCAGATCGAGGGCTTGGATTATGATGAAGTCTTCGCTCCTGTGGCAAGACTTGAGTCCATTCGGATCTTCCTTGCATTTGCGTCTTACAAAGAGTTTTGCGTTCACCAACTCGATGTTAAGAGCGCATTTTTATATGGAAAAGTGGACACTGATGTCTACGTGAAACAGCCTCCTGGCTTTGAAGACCCTGAGCATCCAGAATACGTCTGCAAGTTAAACAAGGCGTTATATGGTCTTCATCAAGCCCCGCGATTATGGTATGAGAGGCTTACTACCCATTTAGTTAAGCATGGATTTGTTAGTGGGAATATCGACAGTACTCTATTCATCCGCAAAGAACGGACTGGCGCTCGAGAGGATATGCTACTCGTGCAGGTGTATGTGGACGACATTATTTTTGGCTCTACAAATGAAGCGATGTGTAAGCACTTTGAGGAAATCATGAAATCTGAGTTTGAGATGAGTGCGATGGGGGAGCTCAAATTCTTTTTAGGTGTACAAGTTGAGCAGTCTCCAAAAGGTATTTATATTCATCAGTCAAAGTATGTCAAAGACATGTTGACTCGATATGATCTGCTCAATTGTAAAACCTACGGGACTCCCATCGAGCTTAATCACAATCTCAGACTTGCTAACGATGAAGAAGATTGCAAAGAAAAGGACTATCGATCAATGATAGGTTCTTTGATGTACTTGACTGCTTCTCGACCGGATATTGTGTTTGCGGTATCCGTATGCTCTCGCTTTCAAGCCAAACCAAAGGTGTCTCATATGAGGGCAGTAAAGCAAATCTTTGGTTATCTCAAACATAGACCCAATCTTGGTCTATGGTATTCAAATGAGAAATCATTCGCTCTTTCTGCCTATTCGGATTCAGATCATGGCGGCTGCAGCATAGACAAGAAGTCAACCACTGGTGGATGCCAATTCCTAGGAACTCGACTAGTATCATGGCAGTGCAAGAAACAGACTACAGTTTCTCTTTCAACTGCAGAAGCTGAGTACGTTGCTGCTGCGAGTTGCTGCTCTCAGGTTCTATGGATACAGCATCAACTGCGCGATTACGGGTTACTTCTTTCTATGACTCCTATTCACATAGATAATACTGCTGCTATATCTATCACACGCAATCCCGTACAGCACTCTAAGACTAAACACATTGAACTTAGGTTCCACTTTATACGGGATTGCTATGAAAAACACCTGATAGACCTAGTCCAAATAGACACCTTAAAGCAGAATGCCTACCTTTTCACTAAAGCCTTTACGCGTACTCGATTTGACGAACTAATCAACATGATTGGTTTAAGATTCTTTATTGCTAAAAAGTAATTTGTAACTTGGAACGTTATTATTTTTGTGTATGACAAAAGTCTTAATTTCTTACTTATCCTAGACATGCTTTCATGAAAGATGTTTATTTGATATCATTTGGGGGTATATATTGACAGTTTCCTATGTTATACGTAAGTATAGACCTGGCTTCTGTTACTATATACTTTAAAATTAAGCAAACACAAGTCAAAGTACTTGAAAAGTCTTTAAAATTAAGATACCTTACAAGGTCGCCAAAATGGTTTGACCAAGTCTGGTTTTGCTTAAACCTGAATCAAGCTATGTCGCTCTGTTGTACGTAAGTACAGACCTGTCACCGCTGACTTGACTCTTAAAATTGATTTTCTTATATTCTATCTGTAAATGGAAACATGGTCTATTTCTTAAGTTAAGATGTATATCTATGGTGGGAACCACAGCGAAATGCACATACCAAAAATAATAAAATACCTCCTAGGTGTGAGTGTAACATGTTTAAGTGGACAAATATACTAATAATCGTTTTGAAATAATTTTTATAAAAAGTGTTTTTAGTATGTCAAGTAAATTTAAAGAGGACAAATATACTGATGATCGAAATAACACTTAATGTTCCTAATAAATGCATGTTATTCCGATATGATCCCTAACCAGACTATATCAACTCCGTCACCAAAAAGCATGTGTTAATTTTCTAGTTGTAAATTTACATTCTTGTATGCGTTTTATTTTATCTAAGTTAGTTTAATTTTAGTTATTATCCAAGTTACAGTTACTTTTTCAAATTTGAGTACCGAAATCACAACGCGAAAAATGATAAAATCGCAACTTTTTCACAAAAAGTGAACTGCGCGTCACTTTCATAAGTGACGCCACCAGTGACGCATACGATATTGCGTCACTTACTCTAGTGACGCAGTAAGTGTCGGGGTAAGCTACGCTTTAAGTGCCGGGTTGAGTGACGCATACTAGGGTTGGTGTATAAATACTCCTCCCCACGACACTCAACCTCACCACTTTTCAAACACTTATACCGTCACTTGCTCTGACATACCGACACTCATACTGTCTCTGCGTCACTTCGACTGTGCGATTTTCGTTGATCTGTTCGTGATTTTTAGAGCTTGTTCATGCATTCCATTGTTATATCTTTGTTCCCCTCATTCCCACGATCTATTTGGTACTAACCTTAACCTTTATCGTTCATTATTCATGCTGTAAATTTGAATTAGGGTTACGGTTTGGGTTTAACATTGAAAATTGATTGATTTAGTGCTTGTTTGATAATGTTTTCGTGTAAGAAAGGGTGTGTACTAATCGTTTTTTTACATACGCACAACTTGGTAACTTCGATTTTGAAAAACCCCAATTATGAAATCTGGGTATGAACAGTGACACGATGATCTTCATCGTTGCGTCACTTCGTGCGTCACTTCTCAAGTGACGCTACTTGATAATTTTGAACGCCCATACCGTCACTCAACAAGTGACGCTTATTCTTGCGTCACTTCTTAAGTGACTCTTGTAGTGACGCATATACTTGAATTATTTGTTAAGCCGTCACTCATCCAAGTGACGCCCCATAATGCGTCACTCCCTTAAGTGACTGTCTAAGTGACGCCTATGTCAATACGTCACTTACACCGTCACTTCTTAAGTGACTGCCTTAGGATACCGTCACTATGTTAAATGTCGCATGTTCTTCACCCGTCACTTCTTAAGTGTCGTATACTTTAACTCACAAAATACAAACGTCACTTACATCAGTGACGCTTGATAGCGTCACTTACCATAAGTGACGCTATACTTTAATTTTAATTTTGAGTACTGTATAATACGACACTTCCTAAGTGTCGGTAGTGGCCATGCGTCACTTACCATAAGTGACACCTAAAGTAAAATTTCGTTTTCTAACCTATCTGTGTTCGGGCTAACTCTATAACGATTTTGGTTATTTTTGTTTGTATTTTAGCTTACAGATGGCTGACCTACAGAACTATTACCGCCGCACCAACACCTGTCACAACATCACGGCATTTTTGGAATCAACGCACGCCAATTCGGCGCCTTTCAGGCCGATGATTGATTTTCTTCGCCGTTCCAGGATTCATTATGCTATTACCGCATCGACTCCGGTTTATATGAACCAAATTGAGGAGTTTTACGATCATGCGGTGATCCGGGTTCAGGGTGATGTTCCAAGGATTGTCTCAACAATGTTTGGTGAAGAGATCGAGATCACCGAGAATTCTATTAGACGGGTTCTCCAGTTTACTGACAACTCTACGATGCCCACTATGTTCCCAACCACGTTTATATATGGGGGACTTCAGAGGATGGGTTATCCAGCGAACTAGCTATCGGATTTTAGGAAACAGTATCTCTGTCGGGTCTGGAGGTACTTGTGCCATATTATTATTGTATGCTTATCTTCGAGGAAAGGGGGATACGATGCTGCTAGCCACCTCACATTATCTCTCATGTTGGCCCTCGTCTACAATAAGCCGTACAACTTCAGCGGTTACATTTTCGGCAACATGGTGGAGAATATCCGAGCTGGTAAGGATAAATGGCTGCAGTATCCGAGGTTTGTGCAGCTTTTACTGAATGATCTGAACCTCGAGATTGCACCGGATCAGTGATCTCTTTTGGTACCGACACCCATGCTATTGCGAGTCTTCAACGACTGCAAGCTCGCGCCAAAGGGCGAGCCGGTTTTGGCAGATCGCGATCTCTTCGGGCACATAGTAAACGAAAACTATGTTGCGCCGCGCGATCATGGCTTTCTGGATGATGTCGTTCCTCCGGTCAACGAGGACGACTTGGTTGATGCTGATATTGCTCAAGACTTAGATGACATTGATCGTGTTGACCGAGTCGAGGCTGATTCTGATGATGGTGGGCCCACTCCACCCGATTCTGAGGGTGACGTGCCCCCACAATCCGCTTTTGATGGTATTCAGCTTGCCGATCCTCGACGCTTTAAGCGTATATTGAGACGGATTTCTGCTGGCAGGGTCCACGTCCCGAGGAATCCGGGCAAACGTCCTGCTGGGTCTTCACCCTCTTACGCTGATTTACCTCACAGAAGACGCCAGCGGACTACAGTGGTTATAGAGGAACCGACATCTCAGCGACAACAACCACCACCACCGTCTGACATGCCACCACTACAGATGATTTTGGCTCAGATGGAGCTTTTGCATAAACGTTTTGATGATCAACAGGCAATCATTGCAGCTCAGGCATCTCAAATCAAAGACTTAGAGCTTAAAGCTGCACAGGTGGATGAGTTGAAGCTACAGGTCTCCGAGTTAGATTCTAGGTTGTTAGAATTGGAGTCTTTTACTGTTGTTTCGGGGGAGGAAAGTCAGCGTGCCTTGGAAACAAATGTAACGCCTCCCCCAGAACCAGAAAATGTACAACCTTCTGCAATTAATGAAAATATCTCTTTGGATTACTTTGTTGAGGTTCAGGGTCAGGCAAGACCAATCGCTGTTGATTATTCGTATGTAGATCTTACATTTCTGCAAAATATGATGAATGAAAATACATCGATACCTGAGGAAGATGTGATAAATGATCCAGTGGCAGAGGATTATTTCTTTGAAGGAAATGATGAAGTTGAGGTTGAGGGGGAGCAGCTCCAAAGTGATGAATGTTATGATGATGCTCCTATTATCGAATCAGATTCTTCAGAAGATGAATCAGGTCATGCTTCTGAAACAGAAACTAATGAGCAATCAGCTTCTACAGCTCAATCTTCAATGATAAAGCCTGACATAGTGCTTAAACCTATAGTTGAGGTACCAGTTACGTGTAAATTTTACAAAGTCAGAACTGATTACACGGGTTTGATAAAAAGCTGAAAGTTTGATGAGAATAATTCGGTATTCATGATTAAAAGGAGTGATGGCATTCAGTACTTCAACTTAAAGTTTTATAAAATAAGTACTTTGCCAAAATGTGAGCTTCAAAGACTATCTCAGATACCCTTGATCAACCGTGCTCGAGATTCACGAGCAGATTTCTTTCAAGTGGTTATTCGTTGGGAAATTAACAGTAAGAAGTATAATCTGATTAAACCGACATTGGGTATGAGATATAAGTTTAAGAAGAAGTTGGATCCGGTTACACGACAACCAATTGTAAGGATGATCTATCCACCAGCAAAATGCTTACAGAAGATACCTTTAGAGATCATTCCTTTGGACTTTTTGAATAGGTTGTTATACTGGGAATATGATGATATTACTGGTGAAGCTGTGATTGTGTTTATTCCAAAATCAGAACCAGCTACGGATTCGGGGTCTTTAGATGCAGATTTGGAGAATGAAGAGAAAACAGCGTGGGATGCTGTTCAACCTAAAAAGAGGTCTATGTGGGGTCTGAAGAGAAATAGATTTTGTGTATTTGACCCTTTGAGTTTGATTATTCTTTCTGAACAAGATATGAAAAGACTACATCAGAACAAGATTCAGTTCAAAGAGAAAGATAGAGCTGAAGCTATTAAATTTTAGAAGATTGTCGATATCTGCATAGCCAATGGAGTACACGCTAGTGGTGTATTTCCTGCTAGATGGAAATAGTTAAAGACTCAAAGATTTTTGAAGACCAAGCTGAAGACACGGGGGAGTTTGTTGATACATATTAGGTTGTCTGTCAGTTGGTCTATTGAGTTGTAATAAGTGTCGTTAGTCGTATAGTGAAAATATAGTTTTTGTTATATGCGACACTTAAGTTTTAGGTTAGGCGTCACTTGCCTTAGTGACGCATAGCGTCACTTAGGTAAGTGACGCATGAAGGCGGCCACATGCGACACTTCCACAAGTGACGCATGTCGGCTGACTTTTAGTATAAATACAAACCTACGGGTTTCAGGCTAGGATTGACGAAACCCTAGCACCATTTGTCGACTAAAAACTCTCTGTAATCGTTCCCAATACGTTAAACAAGCTGATATACAAGTTTACTTTGTTGAAATATATTTGTTTCGGTTTGTGTTTGTTAGCATTACGTGCAATTGATTGATTCCGCCTTTCAATTGTAGTCAATTGTCATCTAGATCCAACATCAAGGGCATTCTCAATCACTTCTATTATAAATCTCCAAACAGTACCCGTCGGGTATCCATAGTTCCAGTTGGGTACAAATGCCTTGATCCAACATTTTTGACCATTTCGCACAAAAATTTGTACCTAAATCCAAATGGAAAAGTGTTTTGGGATGTCGTTTACAAAAACGTACCCAAACGTCATACCTAGTCAAGCATTCCAAAATATCCAAACAGAAAATTAAAGTACTTAAATAAACCGTTATCAATTTATCTAGAAAAGTGTCTGAATCACATGAGGCACGCAAGCACTCAAAATGGGGAATAGTCATAGGGGAATCCACGCTTCTCTTGCTCTCTCTCCTGCTGCCTTCGATACTCTTCCTGCAGCTCTGCCAAGGCGGAACCCTCGTCATAAACCGGTGGTGGATAGCTTACTCCAGGCTGACCCCACATGGGTGGGTAGTTGTAGGCTGTAGGCCGGTAGTTGGGCACCACTTCAGAAAGTCTAGAAAAGTGTCTGAACACCCCCAAATTTATTGTTTGGCGGAAGCATACTTGGGGTGCTACTAATCAATAATCACAAGCACATAAGATAAAGTGAACGACTCTATATGCATCGTTTTAAAAAAATACATTGATTTTAATAAAGGTTTACAATGGTTATAAGGATTACAAAAGCTCGGTATCCTGATCTGAAAGATTCTATGGCATTACTACTTATACAAAATATAATAATGCAGAAAAATCTCTTGTTGTTCGTGTTTGCATGCGACTCGAGCTATATAATTCCTGAGTAGTCCTACTACTGTTGTGTACCTGAGAATACATGCTAAAAGGTCAGCTAAAAGCTGGTGAGCTCACAGGTGTAAATGATGAACATAATGTATGAACCACAAGATTTAACAATGTGTTTGAAATTAATCAAATAAATGTGTATATTACTGCCATGAATCCATAGTTTGAGCTTAACTGAGGGGTCAGGATCCGCCTTTAAGGACCTGAGCGAGGTGCCTCTGAGCGAGTGCCTAATCTACACTCGTGTGAACAAATGATAATGTGTCCGTTTGACATCACAATCAAGGTAGCGTGACTACCCCGGACAGGGATTGTCAATCCGATATGGTACCATACACTAACATTCACGCTAAATCCATACTAACAAACTATGTGGTGGAGGACTTTATGATTAGTGAAAACAACTCATGCAGTCAATATATCGTGTTTTGTACTTGTGTTCACATGTAAAACAAATATGGGCATGTATTCCCACCCCGTGAGTAAAAGCAGTAAAATGCGAGGCTATGAAACTCATCTAAGTCTGATGCATTTATCTCAATAAACGTGCGTTGTTAAACAAAGCAATGATGTCCGTAGAATGTAACCTGAGGGCGTCCAACACGCGCGTTGGTTAATACGTGAGTAGGTATCTCAAAAGATCACATATGCTAGTTTTTCATCCAACTAGTTATGTCCAAATACATTGGTTTGTTTGATTGTTTGTTTATGTTTTGAAAACATGTACGGCCCGTTGGTGAAGGTTTGTAATAATAGTCTTACATCCTTATTATTATGTGTTGTATCGTATATAAGTTTTGAAGTTTATGTGTATCATGTACGAGTACATCGTATGTGGTTCAAAGGTTGTAAATGTTTGACACGCATTGTATAAAGTATTTCCAAACTTTAATGACGGGGGTCCGGGGGCAGCGCCCCTGGTTAGCGGGGTTCCAGGGGTGGCAACCCCAGGCGGAGTCCAAGGGGCAGAGCCCCTGGCTGGGGTCGAGGTCCCAGGTCAGCTTGAAAAAATTTTATTTCTACTATATTGCTTTAGTGAAAAACGCATCTAAAATCTGAATTTGGGTAACGTAAGTGATAAAATTTCGGGTTTTGACACTTAGTAAAAATCTGCATTTTCAAGGTTCTGATTTGTACGACACTGGGTGCGACACTAGGTGCGAAACCAAGTGCGACATAGATTGTTGTGTCGCAGGTCATGACTGCGACATAAGTCATTGTGTCGCTATGTGCGACGTCCGCAATTTAATGCGACATAGGGTGTTGTGTCGCTGTATGCGACATCCGAAAGTCTTGCGACATAAACATTTGTGTCGCTATATGCGACATAGGTAATGGTTCTGCGACATAGGGATTTGTGTCGCAAAGGCTCCAGGCCTTGTGCGACACAAAGGGTCTGGTCATTTTTCAAGGCTCGGGTTTGTGGTCAAACAACCTCGGTTTGACCTGAAACTTTCACACAAGTCTTAGAATAGTTAGTAGAGCTTGTAAAAATTATCAGTTTGTGTCGAGAGTCATTCTAGGTGTCGATTTTATAAAAATGGCCAAAACCGACATTTTCCAAAAATGTTTCGAAATCAAGTTTTAAGCATAGATTTGGACATTACAAAGCTAGATGAACAACAATCAAGCAAGAAAAATTGAAATGCAAGAGTTTTTGAAAGTGTCGAGATTCTTACAACTTAGTGCGAGAGAATTCCGAAAAGATGGTTGCGTAGCTCTTGTTCTCATGATTCTTTTTCTCCAAATGAGTGAGATGATTTAAGGTTTTTAAATGGTAGTTTTTGGTGGTGTTTGGGGGCTGATTTAGAGAGAGAGGGGAAAGGAGGAGAGAGGTGGAGTGTTGGTGATGAAAGAGTAAAGTGGTGAATGGAGTGTGTGTGTGGGTTTGGTAAGTCAAAGAGAAAGGGAGGGAAAAGGAAAGGAGGGGAAGGGGGCCGGCCAAAGGGGCCTACAAGGGAGGGGAAATCTCCAATTTTTCATTCCCTGCGTTTGCGATCCGTGCGGTATTCGTTTACCCGATCATTTAAGTGTTTAATTATCGTTATACGTTTTAATACGTGTGTTTTGTTAACAATTTAAATCACATTTTTTTCATTGGAAGTATTATTCTAAATACTCTATTTCAAGTTACTAAAACGTTGTTGGGTCTCAGTTTGCGTGTTCGTTGCGTAATTGTACATTTATCTAACTCATGTAACATTTTTTTAAACGTTTTATTTGTGTGCGTGTAATCGTAATATTTTTACTTGAAGTATTTTATCAATATACTTACTAATGAATTATAAAAATATAATTTGGGTTATTTCATTTGTCGGGAGTGTTTCGGGCATTTAGGTCGCGTACGGTTAGTTTTAGACGATACAAAATACGTTTGTATATATTATCCAAATAATATATAATGAAAATGAGTTAATTTAATGATTTTACATAATTTAATAAATTGTTCACCAACGTTCGTATTGTGATTGTGTCGGATTCCATCCGATAATGAAATGCACGATTTAAATAAATCGCGTACGTGTGTATATATAACAATATACAAAATGATACACATAATTAGCCCTAAACATAACTAATTACATGTATTAATACAATGATTAGGCACTAAGTACTAGCTCTATTTTGTCGGGTGTCACAGTAGCCCTGTGCTCCAAGCTCATACCTGACTTCCTGCAAAAAGTTATCTTGGCTAACCAGAAGGCCCTGAATACCCTGCATAAGATTCAGCATGGATGGCTGTGCTGCGCCCTGCTGCTGGAAACCTCCCTGCTCGTATGCAGCTTCTTCCTCTTGATGTTGTTCATGTTCCACTTGCTGATGTCTTCTTCTTCTCGGTGGCTGAGCCAGTTGCTCCTTTGGTGGTGGTTCCTGATAGGGCACGAAATTATTATTAACAACTGAGATAGCTTGTGCCCCCTGAAACTGAACTAACCCTACTATTTTATGCCTAGCCGTCACTCGCTCTAAATTTTCAAAACTGATGTTGAAGGACTTGGCAATCTTAGTCACAAATTGTCCCCCACAGATAGGGGATGACCCTCTAATCCCGCTGACATTATGATGTAAATACCAAGCAATAAGTAGAGCATCAATAGTGTTCGTTTGATTACCATCACCCATATTCACTAGTGTTCGTTTGATTACCATCACCCCTTGCCCGTTTATGGTTTTCTTCTCCTAAACTATTAAATAAGTTAATCATTGGATCGCGAGAGGAAGATGAACCAAACATTGTGGAAGCCGAACTAGAACAAGCATTTGTTGAACCATATTTTTGAAAATAATGACCAAATAAATCTTTAAAACATTTGTTAAAATGGTCTTTTATATTTTGTGCAAAAAATGGGTCCTTGTCATTCAATTCCAAATAATGACCAAAATATTTTTAATATGCTTTAAGTTCTCTTATGTGCAAAAAAGTCGGTTATCTTTTGAATAATGTCTCAATATTCGATTGGAAATTCGTTAGCATAACCCCTTTGGACAAGTTGAAAATGAAAAGCTTGTAAAGTCTCACGTTGGTGTAAACCACATACAAACATGTTGTAAGTCGAATTCCATCTTACGGGCATGTCCCAATTAGGGGTTAAAAAAATGGAATCCGTTTCCTTACACAATCTCATGTAATGTTTGTATCTAGACTTACCCTTTCAAAATATATCTTGTAACATAGTTTTATATGCGTCTTTTACTACACTTATTTGTGGAACCGCTAATCCGTCTTGCACAACCAAGTTAATGATGTGTGCAACACATCTACTTTGGTAGAAAATTCCTTTCAAAGGTGGTGCGTATTTTAGTATTAATTTTTGAATGGCATTTATGTTATTACTCGCGTTATCAAACGAGATAGAAAAAACCTTTTGTTCTAATTTAAACATTCATTACATCTCGTAACATGCAAAATAGATTTTGACCCGTGTGAGGATAGTCAAAGTTTTCAAAAGCAATGGTACGTTTCATCATTTGCCAAGTTGCGGGATCAACCCAATGCGCGGTAACACAAAGGTACGAACCGGGCAAACCATGAGGAGCTGACCAAACATCGGTTGTTAATGATACACTTGTAGTTAAGTTTTCAAAACCGGTTATTAGTTGAATTTTAGCGTTTTTTCACAACTTAAGTGCATCACGTCTAAGGGTAAGACGACTTACATGATTATATCGGGGTTGAAGAGTATTTTGAATAACCTTAGTAAGACGAGGGTTGTCGAAGTGGTTGAACGGCAAAGCTTCTTGAATCACAAAGCCGGCAAATGCTTCTCGACACCGCTCCGCTTGGTATGTGAAAATACCTCCATCCTGTGACATGGTTGCTTAACCCTCCTCCGGATTAGTTTTGTTTGAACTACAATACTTTAAAGTATGTTTGTTCAACGTTGAGTTGGAGTCAGCTTTTAAAAAACTCCCACATCATTTACAATGTGCCTTAGTCGAACCATCCGACAACAACACTTTGTCAAAGTTACACCAAATCTCCGGATTACGTTTTGTTTGCAAAACCTGAACAATAGTTGGTGCATTTGACGCATTTGACGAACCAACAAAATCGTTAGTTGAGGAACTTTGAGTTTCCATTTTGAGAGCGTTTTGAGAGGATGAGAGTAATGTTTTGAGAGTTTCGTATGTAAATCGTAAGCGTTTTGAGTGTTTTTTCACTAGAATGAGTGAGTTTGAGTGTTGTAACTAACCCAAACCCAAGGTATCTATTTATACTAGGCTTAGGATGGCAAAATGGTAAAAAAAAAAAGTAAAAAAAAAAAAACGAATATAAAACGGCTAGGAGCTCAAACACAACGGCTAGTGAAAAAACCGGGTTCAAACCGGATTTTAAAACCGGTTTGGATACTACCCGATTTGCAACGTCTGGGGGTGTATCCAGTTTAGTACCCGGGGGGTACTAGTAAAACTCGAATCGGGTATGGTCAACCCGGGTATTGACCGGGTCGGGTTTCCGGGTATTGACCTGGTCGGTTTTACAACCCAATTTTTTTGGTCACCCCTAATCATAATATATGCTATAAGATAAAAGAAAAAGACGAGTTCACATCTTAAATGGTGGGCATTTAGAAATTAGGAGTTTGTAAATAGTATACCCTGATGATTTATTAGTCAATATGACATAGATTTTAATTTCAACTGAATTGTTAGACCATACGCAGTCGTAATACCATAACACCCATTATTCCGTCGCCACATCAGCATAACACCACAACACCATTTCATCACAAACAATCATAACACCAGAACGCCCATTATCCCCCATGAGCCCCACTATTTTCCACATAATTTTCAATACTTTACTCACAAAAGCAACAAAATTACAGATAAAACATTTAAATATGCTTTGGGTCCAGCTTGATCTTGTTCTCGCCTCGTTCTCCCAAAACGAACGCTGCAGAACGCCCCACTGCTGGCATTCTGGGCGTTATCGATGTGCAAAACGCCCGTTTGAGCTCCCATTGCGGGTGGTCTTATTGCCGCCGTAGAACTGACGATGAGAGAATTTATTTATATAATCTAATCATTTCACTAAATATATACGTGTATATAGAGGCTTTATTAAAAAGAAATATATACTAATTAATAATAAATGCCATATAGATATAATTTTAATGATCAGTTAATTAAGTCTACCTTCTATTGAGTTAAAATGTACAAAACTCCATCTCGATTTGATAGTTCATTATTTTTTAACATTTTAAAATAATTTTCTACTTTTTACTTTTAACCGGTTAACAAGTGTTCAAATGAAAAATGGTGAATTCTTATTGATCAATTGGACTTTTGTTTTACTATTTTTAAAACTGTGTGCAAATCTGTAGGAAAAATTTAATTTGAAACGAAATGAATACTGAAAGATGATTTTGTGTTCTATTGACCATTTCCTCAAAATTGTATAACGTGAGCAACCTTCATCCCTATATTGTAGAGCATGTTTCAATAACTTGATGATTGTACGAAGATCGATGATCAAATAATGGTTTTAATTAATTGTTTACGATTGTGATTACAAATTGATATGAATTACATAGATACATCTTGACTTACTAGCATAATACCCGCGGAATGCAGCGGAATATACTATTTTATTGTAAATAGTGCTTTAAGATAGTTACATGATTACCCGTGATAATTAGTTGATAGTGGTAGTTTGCTTATACGTTGAGTTAAAGATTCGAGATACAATAGCTATAAATTGTAAAAATGTAAATTTTATATAGTTTATATTGTAAAATGAAAATTACACAAATTATAAAAAGAATTGTTGAGTCTTACTTCTTAAAATTTTCTAAAAATAGAATAGCAATATGCTTTATAAGTAGTTATAGATAAATACATCTTGTCATAAAGTATATTGATAATAATTAAAAATGAGTTTTGTTAAAATGTGTCCCTGACACATGATAAGATGTATTTAATGACGTCAAAATTTACTTAAATAGTAACATTTACATATAATACAGATTAAATCAATCAAACGTTTACCGTTTTTATGCACATGTCAATTACAAATTATAATATTTATAGAAAATTATGGTTCATTAAATGCACTTTAACTTGTGTCACAAAGGTACACACATTAGTCAAACCCATTAAAAATTATGATTTATGGAATTCATTTGTTTTTTTTCTCCAAAAGCTCTCCCATTCGTGCGTTATGAGCAAAAGATTAAGCATATCTTTGAATTATCACAATTTCTTAAAGAGGGAGATATAATTTGAGCTAATCTAACGCGATTTAACTATAGATTTAGAATTAATCAACACTTTCCATATTTCTAGGAAAATGTTCAGAAAAAGGTATAGTAGTATAATTTTTACTTATGTATAGAACTTTAACTATTTTAATTAGGGGTGAGCAACAAAACCGAAAAACCGAGCCATAACCGAATTAACCGATTAACCGATCCAAATTAACCGACCCAAACCATTAACCGACGTTCGGTTTTAGATTTCCGATTAACTGATTAAAACGGTTATAGTTACGGTTATTGTCTCAAAACCGACCCAAATTAATCGAACCGCCCCACTTATAATTTAATATTTTTATTATGCTTATATACATATACATATATATGTTTGTAATATATACATTATAATAATAATAATCTATAGGTTTATTTTATATATACTTAAAAATACATATGGTTAACGCTTACGGTTTTTGTTTATTTTCAGGACCAACATAAGGAAAAAATTAAATAAGAATGATTGACATTGTTAGGCCTTACAGCCCAAACCTTTCTTAACACCAATATCATTCATTCGTAAACACTCATATGTCATCATTTACCCTTCCCTGTACTCTTCTTCTTCTTTCTTTTCTTACTGAAACCCTAGCCGTTTTCTTCTTTTTTCTTGTTATTCCATGTTCTCTTAAGAAAACTAACTACACACAGGGTGCAGTAACGCATGGTGGTCGATAACGGTATAAATAAAAAAAAGATGTTGTTGACAAATAGCTAAACGGAGATATGTTTTAAACACGTTCCTCACATTTTTTCTATCATTTTTGTAATGTTTTTTGATTCCATAAAAACCGATGGTTAACCGCTTAACCGAACCGAACACAACATGAAAACCGATTAACTGACCCGCTATTAACCGAAACCGATCGGTTTCTAAAATGCATTAACCGAAATTTCAGTTTTGGGTTCGGTTTTGGGTCATAACCGACCCATACTCACCCCTAATTTTAATTTAAAGTATCGAACAATTAATTTGTATTCAAGTTAGGACGTGAATTTCATAAATGACGAGTTATCACTGAATTACTTCATTATAAGTAACATATCTCTTTATACTCAATATATTTTAGATTTGATCGAGAAATATTAATCGATTAAGAAGATATATAACATATAAAGAAAAATTTCGATGACAACTCATCATTTGTGAAATCATGTCCCTAAATAGATTGCACATTAATAGTTCGATACTTTAAATTAAGAAATATAAAGTTGTATACCTTAAATAGAAATAAGTGAAAAATATATTACATTTTAATGTATTTTTCCCTTCTCGTAAAGGTGACTAGAAAATCTTAAAATTATTTATAGTCAGATTATGATTTTTAATATATTTAAATTCTTTCCTCTAGTAACATCATCGCATTGTCCAATATCACTAATTTGAGTATTCGCATGGCGTCAAACCTTTGAAAAAACTTTTTGTATGTTCAAGGTTATACTATCGTTTGTGTTAACAAATTTTCTTTTTAAAAAAATACACCTAAATCAAAACTCACAAGATTGCAAACATCAAAAGCAACCGACTTAAACCTTTCTAATATGAAATAAAGATTAGACAATAAGATGTGAATTAGTGATTGATGATGTAGACGAAATTCAACTAGTTACATCTGAACACGAATTCAAATCGTCTTACATATTTTAATGATAATGATGATGATGACAATTCAGCAAATAGAGACAGTCGGCGATTCGATCAAAACTCAAAACCCAAATAAGAATTGATGATAAAATAGATACAACCATCAAATTGTATAAATAGAGTTAATGGTGCAGATAGGTAACAAACTTTACCTTTTTTTACAGGTTTAAGTTCAAAAATGATAACGTGTCAATCAAAAACTTACACTTTACGATTTTATTTACAACATACATGACATTTTAAAAACTGACACGTCATCATTTTTGAACTAAAACCGGTCAAAAAAAAGTGTGCTACCTAAATCGACACAAAATTTGAAAGTTCATTACCTACCAGAGTAATAAATTGAGTTCATACTCTATTCCGATTAAAACGATAAAGTTCGTTACATATCTGCGCCATTAACCCATATAAATACTAAAAAAGTTAATAACGTCTAAATCAAGAATTGAGTTAATGAAATAGAACTGAAGAATGTGAGAGCGAAACCAAGAAACTAAAGCGATGTTGCGCGTGAAGGGTTTTAAGATTTGAAATAAGCAAAAAGAGTAAAGATAATATAGGGATGAAAGGGCAAAATGGTCAAAGAACAAATTTTGATTGTGTATAGCAAAAGAAAAATTGTTAAAACAAACGATAGTATAACCTTATTGCATTTTTGATCCTATGATTGACCAAAAATGCAATTAAAATATTAAGTCCAGTTTTAGGTCTATCTAAGATCACTTCCAGCCGTGATTTCATCGCTTCTTTCGTCAGTTGTGCCAAATCAACAAATAAAAAAAATGACGAAAGACAGACACAAGGGTGCCACTGATGGTTTCATCACTTCAATTTTTGAGCCTAACATCTACCAATATACCTACATTATCATATACTAAATTAAAAATAACAATACATTAAATATAATATGGGGCCCACATGTTTTTTCTTTCTTTGGTTTACCGAAGAATGAAAATGGATGAAACAAGCGTACAAGTGGTGCCATCAATATACTTTCGTCACTCCAAACCGAAGAAAGGAAGGAGGAAACTGATGGGATCGGTTTAAGTAGGTCTATTTAGCACTACTTTAATAAAAAGGAAGTGGTGTACAAATTACCTCCCTATTTGTGAATAGACCAGTGTATCCTAAAGCTTTGATTTTGGGCAAAATGGTCACCAAATAACTTTTAGTGGTGTATGATAAAAAGGAGGTGGTGTATCCTAAAGCCTTGATTTTCTTGTGTCTCCATAAAAGCCATAATAAAAGTCACCTTGACTCCATACCTAGAAATCTAGAAAAGTCCATATATAGAAATCTGCCAACTTATTTCGGTTGAATTAAAAACATATCTAGAAATCAAGAATAGTTCATATATAGAAATCAGCCAAATTATTTCGGTTTAATAAAATTCAACTAGTGTCGTCGTTACATACGTAACCAGGATTCATTCACATGGTTCTAATTTATCGCGATGAACGTTATGGATTAACTTAATGTACGTTTCAAAAGGATTTTTTTTTTTAAAGGGTAAATTGCATTTTTGATCCCTATGATCGACCAATTTCACTCATTTTGTCCTCAAACTTTTTTTCCAGAATATTTATCTCTGAAATTATTCCATGTTGCAATTTTTTGTTCTTTTACTAAAACCTGTTAAATTAATTTGTTAAACCACATAAAATGATTAAGATACCCTCATCTTCTTCATGTTACTTCTACTATACAACACAAAAATAGATAACAAGAATCAATATGAAATTAGGGGATCTAGCACGAGTGTACCAAACGGAATTTCTTGGCAATTAAGTGCATTTTCCCGATGAACACTAACGAAAACTACCATATTTTAAAGTTTTTCCGAGTAGGTTCGGTATAAGCAGGTCCAATGGCATCACCGTTGAGCAACTTGACTTTGATGCAATTCTGGCGACTAACCTACAACTCCGGCCGATGTGTTTCGTCTTCTCCATTTTAGGTCTGGCCGATTTTTCATGTTTCGTCTTTTGCAATTTGCTGCAATTCCGATAGGGGTTTATTTTAGGGATTAAGAAATCGATTAAATGATAATCATGAAATGACACTAAAGAACTTTTATGTAACACCTGGTCAAAAAGTCAATTTTCGCGTCAAATTTAAACTTCGAATAATGGTATTTTTATATGCAAACAAATCACATTTGAAAGAACGCTGGATAAAACGTCTGAATTTCGGTGACAAAATTTCATAAATAATATTTTATTAGTTGCAATAAACATTATACATTGGAGGAAATATATTAAACATTCAAAAATGTAAGTCGTTCTAATTTAAAACGCATTCTGGTTATCTGAAACCACGCGAAAACAATCTATTAAATTTTAGTTTCAAAATAGCATTTTTATAAAATACTTCAACTCGAAAATATTTCAAATTAATATAAATGAATTTTAGAATTTAAAATACTATTTTAAATTACAATCGAGTACAAAAACACGGGCATTTTGTACTGTGGTTGGAGATCACAGCCCCTAAGATGGGGATCTGAGTTTTGACAAAAACCCAAACCCCCACCTCATTTCACCATCTTTTTCTTCTTTTTCATCTATCCTTCTCTCTAACACTAACAACAACAACAACCAACAATAACAACAACATCATCATCACCATCATTTTCGGAATCGTCATCAACAAGAGCAACAACAAGCATCCATCACCATCATCTTCATCTTCTTCATCTTCAAGATCACCATCATCATTCTCAAACCCTTGATCTTCAAATCGTAAGGAATTACACGTTTTTCTTTGTTATTTCTTGTTAAAATCACTTAATATATCATGTATTAACATTATAATAACAAGATTCGGCCTAAAAATGGGCTAAAATTATGTTTTTGGGTGAAAACCCGTCGAACAGACGGAAGTGTCGCCCACAGACCAGCAGCGCAACGTCACTTGCCTAAGTGACGCATGTGAGTGTCGCATGTGAGTGTCGCTTGTAAGTGACGCCTCATAGTGTCGCTAGTAGTGACGCTATCACTAATGACGCCACCTGTCCAATGACGCCTGTAGCGTCACTTCCTAAATGACGCCAATCTTAAGTGTCGCTTATAGCGCACTAGCCTAGTGTCGCTAAAAACAGAAAGTACACAACTCGCTTAGACAAACTGATTTGTCTCGTACTCATATAACCTCACGTGTTTAGGACACTAGGAGGTTACCCATCGGACGACGCGCGTATCGTAGGATCGCTAACTCCTCAGGTGAATTTCATAGCCCCGCTATTACAACTGTTTTACTGTTTTCGGGGTGAGACGCATGCTCAACTACTATTTTCGAATTATAATAATAACTTTTTATAATTCACACTTATCTATATTATTGCCATGTAATACGAAATGTGTAATACTTAGGAATTACACCCATCATATTGTTTTGGAACAATATCAATACTTAACCTAGATAGGTAATAACCACACACTGTTAGATTGTTGGCAAACAATTATCACTACATAACTTGACTAAGTTATCAATTATACCCGGATCATATTGTCACGGGACAATGCTATCAAACACACTAGGACTGTTTAGTCCTACCTACTCAAGATAACAACTAGGCTTTTACAGGATTAGTCTTCCTCTTAGGAGCTAAAACTGCCCATATATATTCCATGACTTTTAAATTGGAATTGAACACAAGTAAACAACAACCAAGGATCTCAACATACTTGCTAGGCTGAGGCTAGGAGTATACATTAGAAATATACGTTAGTATGGATCTCTTATACTAATACCAAAACAACTAGGTGATGATTTGTCATACCCAGGCTTATTGCGACACAACAAATAGTTAAGTACTGTATATACATACTTAGCTACAATAAATCAATTTCATGTGCTACATGATACCCGATCTGAGGTATTTATTGGTTCAATTTATATATATATATATATATATATATATATATATATATATATATATATATACATACATGCTTGTACTTCATCTTGAGCACTTGGTGTCACCTACAATTTAGTTATGTATATATGTATACATACACGCATACAAACACAATCAAATTAGTCGGGCATGTCGTAGTACTGCCGGCTCTCATTTACACTAGTCGAACATGTCGTAGTACTGTCGGCTCTCAATTACTCAAGTCGGACATGTCGTTGTACTGTCGGCTCAATTACTCAAGTTGGGCATGTCGTAGTATTGCCGGCTCAATTACATACATTGCTTGCGAGCAATCCGATCGATGCTAGATGGGCACAAAACGATGCCACGGTGAGAAGTGGGCACAAAACGATGTCACAGTATTGCAGTGGGCACAAGTACGATATCGCGGTAAAGCGATACACTCGATGGATGGGCGAGCTTATGCTCGTGATCCACACACATATACGGATGGGCGAGCTTATGCTTGTGATCCGTACAATTAATGGATCGGCGAACTTTCGCACGAGGCCGTCAACTCAGTATTTGACTAAATACTCAATCATAGTCTGTGGGACTACGATTATGTTGCTGGATGCAACACGCTATGCTAAGTGGCACACCAATTATTACACAACATGATATGACGTGGTCATACAATTACCTGATAGTCCTTAAGCATGTATTGCCTCACATTGATAGATTTACTTAATACCTGATAGGTATCTAGGCACGGAATGCCTCAAATGTTTATGTACTTAGGTACACATCACGGTCACTTAGGTATGAGATACCTTGTAGGATGTATACACATTGGTGTTACAACTTCAATACAATACATATCAAAATCGTAGATTTTGAACTACTTTTCAAAACATATAAGGTTTTATACTTTATGCTTCAACTAACAATCCTATGAACTCACCAGCTTTATAGCTGACTCGTTTTAGCATGTGTTCTCAGGTGCCCAGCAGGATTAGGATTGATACAAGCTTTGCTAGCTCGAGTCGCATGTTTTCAAACAACTGGATTTCTCTGCATAACTTTTGTATTACAAATTATGTATTGAAATTATTTTGCGAACTCGCAACTTGTATACACTTTTATTTTGAGAATTTATAATTATTTTCAAACGTCTCATTTAGAGTCGTTCATTATTTACCTTGGTACTTGTGATATTTGATTTGGTAACACGCGACCCGACCGTTTCCGCAACCCGAAATTTGAGGGTGTTAAATTTTGTGATGGAGATATGAACAAATTGGGAAGAATAAAAAAAAGGGTTAATGCTCGTGGAAGAAGATGATGGTATCTTGATCTTTTTACGTGAGTTAACATATAGAGTTGGTGAAAAAGATAAAATTTGTGAAATTAGATAATTTCAAGGATGAAAATTGCGAACAAAATGTTCAAGTATAAAATCAGTGAAAATGGTCAACCGCGGGGGAAAAAAAAAATACAATTTACCCTTTTTTAAAACAAATTATGTAATACTTTCACGTCCCAATAAATTTATCGACTATAATCTTTGTTAAACTTATGATAGATTGATTAGATTTCAGTTTTCTTTTATATTCAAGACAAGTTTTATTATTTTCATTTAAGAAAATAAATAATTAAAAGTAATAAATTGAGATGTAATGAGAATTTTAATAATTTTTAATAGTTATTTTCAAGAAGTAAATGGTTGTATTGATATAGAGAAATAATAGTAGATAGAGAATTGATAATGACTACTCTAAAGAGTTGTCAATAAGAGAGATATAATACATTTATTAAATCTAAAGTTTTAATGAATTAAATGTAAATGATCAGTGTATTAAGTATAATTTTGAGTAAATTAGAAAATTAAATTTAATATATACACTATATTTATGTTACTTAGTCATTATCAATTCCCAAAGGAATATAAATTTTAAATAATGAGAATATATTAGCTACATGTAATTGTAGCCCATTTCCTACATATCTTGCTAATAAAAATGACTTTAATACAATTTGACTTTTTTTTGAATAAAATGGTTTTCTACAAATTTCATGTATATTCTAATATTTTAGTGAAACTGAAATTAAAAAGATACTCCCTCCGTTTCAAATTATTTATCACCAGATAAGAAATACACAGTTTAAGAAAAGTGCATTTATTACTGTTGACCATCAATAAAATTTCATCTTTACCATTTTTAAACATTTTAATTGGTTGATTTTGAAAGATGACAATCATTTTGGAACATACTAAAATAGAAAGATGGACAAATAAAATGGGATGGAGGGAGTATATATCTTCCTAATTCGGTATAATTTACTCATTTAAAGATTTTTTATAGTCTAAATTTGTTATGCTTTTGATATTTTTGTAGCCAAGTAAATTACATGAACTTGTAGCGATGTTAAGATCATAAATAATAGGGAATATATTAGCTACATATAATTGTAACCCATTTCCTACATATCTTACTAATAAAAATGGCTTTGAATACAATTTGACTTTTTCTGAACAAAATGGTTTTCTCTTCTAATTTTCATGTATATTCCAGTATTTTAGTGAAATTAAAACTAAAAAGATATATCTTTCTAATTCAGTATAATTTACTCATTTTAAGATTTTTTATGGTCTTAAATTTGTTATCTTTTTGATAATTTTGTAACCAAGGAAGCTACGTGAACTTCATAAATAATAATATTAAAATTATCAATTACGTGAAGGTTTTATATTTTTTGGAACACGTGATTCTTGCAGGCGACGTGGCAGTTTTACTTGAATTCAAGAATTACAAAATGTTTAAAAGTCAACTTGCTATTTCAATTCACATGTATGGGCCGGGGTGACTTCAATGCACAACTTTATGCACATTAATGACATTGAGATATCAATAATTAAGTCGTAATCACTAATTAGAAATCTATAATGCATACATCCTAGCTATATATCCAGATCAAATTAAATCAACACACAAACTAACTCCAATGGATCTTAAAGCTTTTCTAACACAAAACTTTTCATCCCCTCTATTCATTCTATCAACACTTATTTTCCTTCTACTAATAATCATCATACAAACCAAAAGACTATCTTCGAATAACATCCAAAATCTCCCACCCGGTCCTCCAAAGTTTCCAATCATTGGAAACTTACTTCAGGTGGGAGATAAAGTTCATGTTTCATTAGCGCAATTCGCCCAAGAATATGGCCCTCTCATATCTCTTAAATTAGGCTCACAAATTGTCGTTGTGGCTTCTTCTCCTGAGGCAGCTATGGGAATCCTCAAGACTCAAGACCGTTTTCTTTCATCACGTTCGGTACCTACCGCACTTGATCATAAATCGCTACTATCTCATTCAATCTTTTGGTCAGATTGCAATGAAATTTGGAGAACATTAAGAACCCTTTGTCATACTGAAATCTTCTCACCGCAAGCCCTTGAGACCCACTCTAGTTTAAGAGTGGAAAAGATACATAAAATGTTGAGTTTCTTGAAGAGAAAACAAGGAGAAGTAATTAACGCTCAAGATATACTTTTTACTACATTGGGTAATACTCTAAGTTGCATTATGTTTGGCAAAGACTTGCTTGATATAGAAAAAGAAAATGGGACTTGTACAGGATTAAAAGCTTCCATATTTATGATACTCGAGTATGGAGCTCGTGTAAAGGATATTGGTTCATTTTTTCCGATGTTTAACGAATTGGATCTTCAGGGAATAAGGAAAGGAGGGAGGAAACATATACAAGAGGTGTTTGACTTTTGGATAAACATTATAGAAGATAGAAGAGCTCATATAAGATCTACAACTTGGTCGTCGGAACAAGCAACAACTTTCGTGGATCGTTTAATTGATGTTGGCTTCACGAATGACCAGATCAACGAATACATTACTGTAAGTCTAGCTAGTTACTATCAACTTACTTAAAGTATATCTCATAAAAGAAAGGCACTACGATCATCGTAGAGAATTAAATAAATTGATATACGACACCCATGACTAATTTTATGTTCAACCGTGGAAGAATTTAGTTTAATTCTTATTTTCTTTGAATATAAACATTTCATATCAAAATTATAATCTTAATTGCTTTCTTTGACCACAACTAAAAACAGTTGTTTCGTGTTTCTAGGAAATATTCATAGCTGGAACAAATACTACAACCACTTCAGTGGTATGGGCTATGACTGATCTGGTAAGAAACAAAGAGGTGAAGATGAAAATTGAAGACGAGATAAAAAGAGAAATTAAAACTGATAAGATCAGTGAATCTCAACTATCTAAATTACCCTACCTCAAAGCATGTGTCAAAGAAACTTTGAGATTACACCCACCCGTCCCTTTTCTTCTGCCGCGCCTAGCGAATCAAACTTGTGAGGTGATGAATTATACAATCCCTAAAGATGCGAGGGTATTTGTCAATCTTTGGGCAATGGGTCGAGACCCTAAAGTTTGGGATGAACCTTTATCTTTCAAACCCGAAAGGTTTCTTGGCTCAGATGTGGACTTTAAAGGCCACAATTACGAGTTACTACCATTTGGTTCAGGAAGAAGGATGTGTCCTGGCTTACCTTTAGGTAGCTTGGATTTGGAATTTATATTAGCATCTTTAATTCATGAATTTGATTGGGCTCTCCCAAACAATGAAGATCCTAGGAAACTTGATATGAATGACATGTTTTTACTCACTTTGAGGAAAGAAAAACCTCTAGAACTCATCTTTAAAAGTAAATGAGGTTCTTCATTTTTTCGATATGTATTTTTTATCTTGCATTTGGAAAAGGCGATTGTTGATTTCAGTGTCAGTGTCATTCTTCTTTCGCATTCAAATATTTGTCCTACCTAATGAATACATGTGCATTATTGATGTTTAAAATTGAATGTGAGTTATTGTCCATCGTTCGGTCTTCTTGTTTTAAAAGGCAGACCAGGATATTTTGTTAAGGGGGCTGTTAAATATTAACGATAAATTTTTGATAATTTAAATAAAAAAATATAATTTTCATAACATCAATCGAAGTTTCGTTTATATAAGATCTAATTTTTTTTTATTTTTTTTTGTTGTTGTTGTCAAAATCGATTCCCAAAAACTACCATGTTCGTCATTACTACTAATATCAGTTTTACCCTACTATGAATATTAGTTATTTTGTCATTTTATGATATTTTTAGCATATCCTTTTGTGATTTAAGAAAAAATTAATATTAATGATAAATTAGTTTTTAAATAAATGATAAAACAAAAATTATTAATTTTCACCTACTATGAATAGTACCTTTTGTGATTTAAAAAAAAAATTAGTATTAATGCTAAATTAGTTTTTTAAATGAATGACAAAACAAAAATTATGAATAATATATTGTTTGGCCTTTTGTGATTAATTATTTTTAGTATTAATGATAAATTACCCTTTTAATAAATTTTATAACAAAGATTATAGTTGGATGATGGTAAAAAAGTTGGAATGTAAATTTGGTGGCTAAATTTGACTAATGTTCTATTCCTATTTTCTTGGTATCTACATATATTCCTTTATATATATATATTGATTAATTATAATTTTGTTATTTACCTTACAAGCGTTTTGAATAACTTTTCTTTCTTTTCAAAATACATTAATCTCCTAAATTGTTATACGTTATATGACTAAAAAAGTTGGAGTTTAACTCTAATGACTAGATTTGACCCATGTTTATTTACTCTCTGGTATATATATCATCACTTAATATCACTTTTAAACAACTATTGCCGCTTCATATTTCAATGTTGTTTGAATTTAGTAAAAGTAAGTTGAAAATATTACATTAAGTACAATACTGTAATAAAAAATAACAAATAAAAGATGATATTGGTGGTTAGGTTGTTTCTAATTTGTTCAAGCTCTAACTCACCGTCAACTATATATGTTTATTTTTTTTCTTCGTGTTTCTCAAACTTTCAAAATAACATATTAGATTATAGAACTTTACATTTGTCATAATAAACCTTGACGTAGTATTATCATTATCATTATTATTATTAATTTAAATATATATTAATTCAACTGGCAATGCATGTTCGTACTAAATTTTTTATGCTTCAAATATTATATTACTTATGTATGTATGCATCGATCAATCACATATAATACTAATTCAATAATGTATGTTCGTACCAAATGGTATTAAATTCTTACATTTTAAACATATAAAACAAACTTAAGATACTACTAATTAGCCTTTTATTATTTGGTATTTCTTTGAATATTTACATATTTTGCTTATTCTCTCAAAAAACTCAAATTTGACCATTATTTCTTTACTTTGAAAAACTTTATATGTGAATTATTGCATATTTTAGATTTTAGTTCAATAGGATTTAATTGAATTTTTGTTATAAAAATTTGTTAATCATTAAACAAACTTTTAATTCTTAACATATACGTAGTATATCATTATAAGTTCTTATGAATGTACGGTTACTACGGAGTATAAGCTAACATGCATATACATTGTTAAAAAAAAAATTAAATACACAGATATAAAATATAGGTATTTCTCGATAGTAAGCACGGACGATGAAATAACTTATTATCATCATCATCTCTTTAACACACATACATATGACTTACAAATATAATTTAGTGATGCTAGATATATCCCGTCTCAACGCGAGGTCATATCATATCTTGTTGGTATCAATTTTTTATGTCGTGACCCCTAAACATAAGAGAAATTCGATGATATAGGCACCCAATAATTTATGGGTTAAGTACCCGGAAATGTATCCAACTTGTCCTGAATGTCTATTGTATGTGTCGCACCCCCAAATTCGGATTGCGGAAGCGAATCGGGTCGAGGCGCGACTATTCAATAATCACAAGTACAAAGATATAATGAACGACCACTATATGCGTCGTTTACAATTTCATTGATTAAATAAAAGTTTACATCAAAATATAGTGTACATTAGCTCAGTTCTTGAATTGAGAGATTTACATTACATAATTAATCTATACAAAATATAATAATGCAATTAAATCTCTGATTGTTTGAATGCAGACTCGAACTAATGATTCTTGATTGGGTAGCCAACCTACTGCTGTGTACCTGTGATACATGCTAAAATTGATCAGCGAAACGCTGGTGAGCTCACAGTTTGTATGTCAGCACATATTAGTATGAACCGCAAGATTTAATTAAATTTAAAATGCAATTAATCAAAATAAAAGTTATATAGCCATGAGCACATAACTTGAGCTTAACTTGAATGTCAGGTCCAATTAAGGAAACCCAACGGAGGTGCCTCCTACGAGTGCCTAATCTACACTCGTCTTCTCAAATGCTAATACGTCCGTTTGACCAGTTAGTGCATGCTAACCCGGACGAGGATTGTCAATCTGATATGATATCATATACTAACATTCACGCTACAAATGTATTACCAAACTATTTTCTGGAGGGCTTTGAAATGATTAGTGAAAACAACTCATGTAGTATTTGATTTTGAATTGTACGTGCGTTCAACTTGTAAATAAAACGAGCAATGTAATCACACCCCTGATGAAAACCGTAAAATAGGGGCTATGAGACTCACCTGAGCCTTGAGTGTTTATCGAAATAAACTTAAATTGATTAGCTGTGAATTGATGTCCGAAGACTTGTAACCTGGGGGTGTCTGATGGGCGTCCGACCGTCGCAAGCGCGAATGATCACAACGCCAATCGGTGGGTGTTTTAAATTTATATTTGCTGGGGTCTAATAATGACTTACTAATACTGAACCAAGGGCTAGTAGATGGTAAGTATGACCTAGAGTCGTTCTTAAAGAGAAACTGAATTGAAACAGAGGTGATCCAATCAATCGTTACTTTCTAGTACAGGTTTTTTAAAAGAGTGCGTTGGGAGTTTTGTTCAGTTAACTAAGTAAAGTAAATAAAGCGAATAAAATGTAATAATAAATCAGATAATAGAAAGTAGTATTTGTTATGAGTTCATTAGCTAATAATATGGGATGATGACTTTCATGGGAAAAATGATTAACTAAATTAGAATTATTTGCAAGATTCTATAACTTATGGTATAACCAATAGATTCCCTATTAGTCGGTTATCAACTAATATATCACGAGGAACTAAGGTGTCATGATTCTGGTTAGACAGACGATGCTCAACTCTCCACACTCTCCTGTGAGGGAGTCAGTGATCCATATTATTGAATGCATTTGCTCGTGGGCGAAGGAATAGAGTAGCAAGTCCATAATACGTCTAATCGTTCTTCATACTATAAAGATTATGAGTCTTGTAAACAACTAACTTAGGGTTTATGTTCGGACTTGTTTACCAACTCCTATTAGTAAAACTTAAGAGTGATAAGCGAGGGAAAACGTTTAGGTTTCTTGCATATCTTCTTTTAGGGTTTTACCGGTTAGAGAGGAGTATAAGTTTAGATTGGATTTTAAACTTGCCTTTCTTGATATAATTAACAAATCCCTAAGTTTTCGTAAATGGTTATTTAGCCTATAGCCTACCTACTCTAATCAAATTTAAACTAATCTAATTAAAATGTTGACGGCTTTTTGCAGAAAGTTAAACCCATACCATGTCAGAAAATGCTATGGTAGTTCAGAATGTATTTAATCGTTTACCAATGTTTTCGATGTGAATTTAATTGTTTCGTGATGTGTACATGATAATTACATTGTGATTGGAAGTGTACTATATTCATGGTAATTCCACATAATCACATTTCTTTTTATGATGCTTGCATGATGTTACAATTAAATCATAGTTTTGACGCAGATAATTATTGACCAAGTATTAAGGTTCGTGACTCCTCTTTACAAGGTTACAATCACATTTGTTAATAGAAAGGAGAATGTAAGTTTTAGGTTTATGATCACACGATAAGTCCGTTCATAAAGTTTCCATTTTTATAACGTCGATCCATAATACAACTACCTTCGGTCGTTTACCGGCTTCCATACGTATGTACTTTGCTTAAAAACATTTCCAGCACTATACCAAGTAAACAGTCGAATATGGGCCGTCATATTATTTCATGATGTATTTAAAGTCATCCCATAATTATATATGCTAACTACATCACAACAAATACAATTGTAATCTACTCGCTAATCATGGCACAAATTTATTCTAGCATAATTAAAGCATACATATTTAATTAAGATAGAATAGGAAAGAAAGAACCCGGATTAGAATGCGAGAAGGAATAGACTTGAATTAATAAGGGTAATTCCAAACGTACACCCAAGATTACAAGATGTTCCTTGCTTTCGTTCTACTCTAAACAAGCTTCCTAACTAGTCTAATACTAATTTTGAAGTAAGAAAATAGAATGAGAAAGTAAGAAAGTAATATCACTAATGCATATAGTGTTTAGAAGGTGTTTCTAAGGTGTGTGTTGAAATGAAGCCTCATGCCTCCTATTTATAGGAGAAATACGGCTCATGTTAGCATCTTGAGGAGCACTTTAGCAAAAGGTGGAAAAGGTGGTGCACCAGGTACGTACAATCGCGCAAAGGTGTGGCACTGGGTACGTACAATCGTGTAAAGGTGTGGCACCGGGTACACGAAAGGACCAAAAAGCGGAAATGAGATGGGGGAGGGGTGGCCGGCGGCGGCATGGTGGTGGACGGCGGCGGCTGGCTGCCACCCATCCCGGTTCGCCGTCTTTTGCTTCGTTTCTTAATTCGCGCATGTTTTCTTCGTTATACGTCCGTTTTCGTTGATTCTTTTTTTGTTTGATTAATTTTTCAAAAAATAAGACTTTGATGAAAATTAATCCCAAAATTGAGCTTCCTATCTCCAGATATTGCGTACGAATCATTTGAATATTTCGGCGGACGTAGAATCTTCATTCTTTATCCGTTTTTGTTGATTCTTCTTCTGTTAGACTCGTATTTTGAAAACGAACATCTTGGATAAGATGGATGTTGATGATGGGCACTTTAGTCTTTAAATCTTGTTTTGATGCCTTGAATCTTCAAACGTGCGTGGAATCTTCATTTTTCATCCGTTTTGCTTGATTTTTATCGTGCAACCTTGTTTTGACCTTCTTGGCAGATTCTCATTGATTTGAGTGTTATTTGAGTTCAAATGCAAAGAATCGTTCCAGAATGAGAGAGATATCGGTAGTCTAAACGTGACTTTTTACGCGATATCAAGTATCCCACACTTAGAACTTTGTTTGTCCTTAAGCAAACTCGTTTCAACATGGTTAAAGATAAGCAGATAATGAAATATTTTGAGGCGGAACTTTTTACTAAAGGGGGGTTTTGGGAAAAATGAAATATTTGTTCTTTGAAAAACAAGGATTTCTAATCTTTGAGAGCATGCTTTTGATCTTTGATCTTGGATACATGACTAGGCGATCCTCTCAAGGTGGTCACTCCAATCACTCAAAGTGTTTAGGGTTTCCTATTCTAGTATAATCAATCACTCTGAACGCCAGTCATGTATCGTTTATCGTCATAGGCTTGATCGAGGATCAAATCGTTAACTTTTTGGTGAGCGCGCAGTCGATCTAGCCACAATCATTCTAAGGGAAGTGATGTAGGGTTTTTGGGCTGAAGTGTTGGTGATGTGAAAGGGTGTTTTGTTGGTTTTTCATTGGTTTCTTTTGTTTTTGTGAACTTGGAATTTTCGGGAGGATTGACGCCTTTTTCTTTTGGTGTTTACAGAAGGAGTCTTTTTCTCCAATTGATTTTCTTTTCTTCGAATTTTCTTGGGTTTTCTTCTTTGACGTCATATCCCTGTAGCTTCTTTTCTTTCATCATTGGGACTTACTATGTAGTTTGAGGGATGCTTTCGAGAAGGTAGGGATAACGTATTTATGGATGGGTTTAAGAATGAAGTGATTCGATCTCCTCTTTACTCACCAATCCGGATTTGAAATGCATCACAGGAGCAGGTTCTGATTCTAAACGCATACATCGGCACACTCAAGAATCGAAAAAGTGAAGCATTAAAAATGAATGCTTTATATGGCTCAAGATACCTCACGAATCGAAAGTTGATTTGTTGTGTGCCTAGTCATGCGGTGCTCTTTATGGGATTGCTAAACTAATTTTTCAAAGGAATTCATATTTCATTTATCCTTCTTCCCCAAAATAAATCATTCTTCGTCTAAAATATTTCATTTTCAACATATTTTTAACTCAATTTTGAAAAAAAAATCCGAGTTACTTTTTGGAGAAGGATGGTCTAAAGAGCAACGATTTTAGAATCAAGCATATACCATTATCCATTTCTCAGTAGTGCAACTACTGCTATCTCACACTTAAAGGAACATCATCCTCGATGTTATTCTAAGCTCTGTCCGAGGTGAAAATCCCACACTTAGGAGTTGAAACATCTAAGACATATTCTTTTAGTGGTGTGTGTTGGGTTTGAATCCCACACTTAGTGATAAGCATAATGGACATGGTATATTTATAACGAGTGAAAGAGACGGTATAGAAGTACTCCTCGGTAGTTGCAGTGTTCCTTTGCTTGCATCTGCCGGACTTCATCTTCATAGGTGCATTCTTGATCAAGTCTTCTTGTGATTGGTCTCGTAGGTGTGAACACGTCGGATATACAATTCTTCGGGTGTTGATACTTTCTTGCAGGCTGGGGCATATATGATCCGTGTGTGAAAGATAGTCGGAGATTCCATCACTTATTGGAAAGTAAAATATGCAGAAATTTAAAAAAGACACGGGTTGCCTCCCGAGAAGCGCTCGTTTAAAGTCGAGAGCTTGACTTAGTCCTTTCTTCTTCAGATGATGCTGGATGCGTTCCTCGTGCTGGAGTGGTCACTGTGGATTCTAGGTAAGGCGTATCTTAGAGGAAAGTATTGGAGGAATTGCTCTGTCATGTCGGCAATAAGATTTGGTGGGTTGGTGGATTCCATTCTGAAGCTTTTGAAGTGGTCAGTAGCCAATCTGTCGAGGATTGCCATCCCGTAGCTGATGTATGTAACTGACCGTGTAACTAGTCTGTTAGGGTCAATTCTGGTGCAGGTGTAAGTTCGGACAACCTCACACTGGGGGTGGTTTCGACCTATCGAGGCGATTAAAGCCATAAACTCAGTTCTTACTTCTTCAAATTTACTAGCCATAGGATCTCCTCCAAAGGATCTTGTTGCTTGGCATACTTGTCTGATGATTTGGTGTTGTTCACGGTTGAAGGGAAAATCCGAGTCTGTGAAGATGTAGATTAACTTGCTGAATATTTCGCGATATCCATTTCGGTAAACGTCAAGTTCTACGTCTTCTTCTTGGTACATTCCGTGCAGTCGAGTCGTCACATAGGTTGCTAGGTTGATTCGCGACATGTGTGGAATGAATCTTGGTACCTCACGAGTTTTTCTTCATATGCTGACTCGTTCAGCTCATCAATTATTAGTTCAATGTGATGACCAATGGTGGAGTGAATGACGATCCTGTAATTTTCCGAGGCTGTGAGATGTTCTCCAGTTTCGTTGAGATCTAGAAGGGTTCTAAGATCTCCCACCATTCTGATGTCGGCATAGTTTCGTGGGTTTCCAGTAGCTCTTTCAAGATTTGTTCTCATTTATGCAAGTATAGCCTTCTAACTAGAAGAGTAGGGAAAAGCATATCCGGCCAAGGCACAATACACTTTTTGGTATATTTGCTTTTGGTTGCTGTAGAACTTGACTTCTCCCATCGGGTAGTGGAGTCTTTCTGGCTGTTGAGCTTCTCTGGTGATTTGTGCTTGAAGGGAATCGGAGAAATCTTGAATATATCCTCGAAGAGCGTGGGGTTCTGGTTCTCCATAATTAGCGAGCTATGAATCGTATTCTCGTTCGATTTCCCTTATCAGGTGCCTTTGAGCGGTGTTGTAGTCATTGGTTGATTCTTTGATAGCTTCTACGATGAGGCGAACATCGTCATTTTCATCAATCAAGTCAATCATCTCTTGGTGGGTATCTATGAGAGGGATTTTCAATATCTCGGTTGTGGTGATGGGAGAATTTGTTGGAGTAGGGGGAATAGAGCGTTCGTCGAGAGTGACGTCGATACAATTTTCGTCATACTCGATTTCTTCTTCAGAATCTTCATCACGGGAATCTGGAAAATGGTGGAATTCTTCATCCGAGGGGGCGTTATTGAAAGGTTGAGAACTGTCGACTTCGATGGTCCTAACTTCCGTGGTTGTTTCTTGAAGGTTTCCTTCATAAAAGCCACCTTTTTGACTTGCCTTATCTGCAGCAATTTTCTGATAGAGTGCAGTATATAAGTCTGGGTGCTTTGATGATCGGAGTTCTTCTTCAAACATATCTATATCTCAGAGTCGGGTTCGGGTGAAAGGTTTCGATGGGTCGAGATAAGAGTCAAGAATGTTTCCCATTCTTCAGATATGAGTGAACTTTAGTTCTTGTCGGAGGGTTTCATAATCAACGGATTCTTCTGATGAAGAGTAATCTTCGAAGTTTTGTATCCTCTTGACTTCAGCCATCTGTGGTGATTCAACGTGATCTTCATCGTCCTCCATTTCTTCGTTCATTTCTTCCTCTTCGTCAGTCTCTTCTTCTCCTTCGTCCTCAGGTTTTTCGTCTTCACATTCAACTTCTTCCTCTGCTTCTTGAAATTCTTCTTCCTCTTCTGGTTCATACTCAGAGTCAAATATAAAAACTGACGATCGGGTGAAAAGTTGTTCTTCTTCGGGCTCTGTTTCATCATTATAGGTAATTTTGCCTGTTGATATAGCACAACATTCTTCTTGTTCTGGGGTGCACTCTGGTTGGTCGATCTTGTAAGTGATGCTTTCACTGTGTGAGCGTAGGACAATCGTGTGGTTGTACACATCGATCACTGCTCTAGCGGTGTTCATGAATGGTCTTCCAAGGATAATCGGGATGTTTATGTCCTCGTGGATGTCCATTACCACGAAATCCGTCGGAAAGAAGAATTTTTCAACTTGGACTAGGACATTCTCAGCTATTCCTTTTGGGTATCTTACGGTTTGGTCAGCTAGCTGGACGGTCATCTTAGTGGGTTTCAAGTTTTCAAGTTCTAGCCTCTTAAACAGTGAGTAGGGCATGAGGTTAATGCTAGCTCATAGGTCAGCTAAGGCGCTTATTTCTCCGGATTGGTAAATAGAACAAGGGAGTGTAAATCTACCGGTGTCTCCTAAATTTTCCGGAAGGCTATTCTTAAGTAGGGTTGAGGTTTCAGAACTAAGGGGAATGTTGTTTACTTCAGGCAGTTTATCCTTAGTGGATAGCAGTTTTCTGATGTACTTATTACAACCGAGAACTCTAGACATGGTATCAAAGAATTTTCCATCTAACTTAAAGGATGATAATTTCTTAGGTAGGACCTTAAGTCTAGCGAGGTAAGGGATTCTAACCTCCTTGTTCATGGTCGGAGTGATTTCCACAGCTGGTGTCTTACCCGTTTGTTCTTCCTTTACTGGGACAGCAACAGGTGGTGGAGTGGCTGCTTCCTTGGTGGTGGTAACTTACTTTGCCTCCTCAATATGTGGGTTGTGAACCGTGTTGCTAGGCAAACTTCCTCTGGGTCTGTTCTCAAGACGTAGTGCCAATTGTCCAATTTGAGCTTCCAAGTTCTTCAATACGGCTAATTGATTTCTCATGAAGAGATCGGATTGTCTTGCCTAGTGGATGTCTTTTGGTTGAGTATGTGTTGGCCTTGCATGAACTGGGTAAAGGCGTCTTCTGAACTTGAAGCTGGGGCATTTGTCTTGTTGGGTTGTTCAGAAGTTTGGTTTGTGTCGGAAGTGGGTCCAGGAAGTGCGAGGGGTTGGTTGTAGGAAAGTTGTTGTTGTTATGGGTAAGGTGGGTATCTAGGTGGGTATCGGGGTTGGAAAGGTTGGTTGTTTCTTTATGGGAATGGAGGTCCTCTAGGTTGGTTGTTGTTTTGGTTAAAACCGGGTGGAGAATTCTGTGGTCGAGCGGGGTATTGAGCATAGTAAACGGTACCGTCTGTCAATTCATATTCAACTTGATATTCACCGGGTGGTTACAAGTTGGTGCAGTTTTGACAGGCTTGTACTTGGTGTACTTGATGCTGTTGCTTTTTAAGTTCTCCGAACTGCTTGACAAGCGTGTCCATCTTTTCTATTAATACCTTAATTGCTTCGACTGAAATTGGATTTGATGAGGCGAGAGGTGCTGAAGATGTTGAGTGATCTCCAGAGTTCCAATCATGGTGATGCATAGTCATATTTTCTATAAGATCTCATCCTTCTTCGTCTGTCTTTGTCATAAATCTTCCTTGTGCGGCAGTGTCGAGGGTGGTTCGGTGGTTAGGGTCTAAACCATTATAGAAGGTACACAATTGTGCAGATTTATCGAGTCGGTGATTAGGGCATTTCTTCAGCGCTCCTTTAAATTGTTCCCATGCGGTGTATAATGACTCATCAAAAGCTTGGTGGAAGTTCATGATGTCATTTTGGAGTTTGGTTTGTTTAGAGGGCGGAAAATACTTGGTTAGAAACTTTGTTTTCATTACCGTCCATGAAGGGATAGAGTTGGTTTCTATACCTTCAAACCATGTTTGTGCATGATGCGTGAGTGAATAAGGGAAAAGATACAAGCGGATTGTATCTTGGCTAACTCCATTTTGTTTGTAGGAGTTTGAAAGAGATATGAATTGCCGAGGTGAGAGTTTGGATCATCACTTGGTAATCCATGGAATTGACAGTGGTTTTATATTAGTTGGATGATGTGATGCTTAAGCTCTAATGATTATCCTGGGGTTTCTATGTAGAGAATTGGGCCTCCTCTTCCTTCGATAGAGGGTTTACTGTTGTCAGCGAGAGTGATGCGTTCAGCCATTGCTTGTCTAATTGCAGATTGCTTCTTTTCTCGTCGAATAGTGTGTATTATAAATTATGGATCAGGAAAGTTAAAAAGCGGTGCAAATCTACGGGAACAGGTCATACACTAACTAAAAACAGATAATAAAGAAAATAAAAAAATTTTTATAAGGTTTTATCCTATGGGTATACTAGAAAACATGATTGGTTGGGCCTCTGTATCGGACAGTTAGTCTCCCCGACAGCGGCGCCAAAAACATGATGGGCGTTCGACCGTCGGAAGCGCGAATGATCACAATGCCAATCGGTGGGTGTTTTAAATTTATATTTGTTGGGATCTAAGTATGACTTACTAATACTGAACCAAGGGCTAGTAGATGGTAAGTATGACCTAGAGGCATTCTTAAAGAGAAACTGAATTGAAACGGAGATGATCCAATCAATCGTTACTTTCTAGTACAGGTTTTTTAAAAGAGTGCGTTGGGAGTTTGGTTCAGTTAACTAAGTAAAGTAAATAAAGTGAATAAAATATAATAATAAATCAGATAATGGAAAGTATTATTTGTTATGAGTTCATTAGCTAATAATATGGGATGATGACTTTCATGGGAAAAATGATTAACTAAATTAGAATTATTTGCAAGATTCTATAACTTATGGTATAACCAATAGATTCCCTATTAGTCGGTTATCAACTAATATGTCACGAGGAACTAAGGTGTCATGATTCTGGTTAGACAGATGATGTTTTACTCTCCACACTCTCATGTGAGGGTGTCAGTGGCCCATATTATTGAACGCATTTGCTCGTGGGCGAAGGAATAGAGTAGAAAGTCCATAATACGTCTAACCGTTCTTAATACCATAAAGATTATGAGTCTTGTAAACAACTAACTTAGGGTTTATGTTCGGACTTGTTTACCAACTCCTATTAGTAAAATTTAATAGTGATAAGCGAGGGAAAACATTTAGGTTTCTTGCATATCTTCTTTTAGGGTTTTACCGGTTAGAGAGGAGTATCAGTTTAGCTTGGATTTTAAACTTTCCTTTCTTGATATAATTAACAAATCCCTAGGTTTTCGTAAATGGTTATTTATCCTATATCCTACCTATTCTAATCTAATTTAAACTAATCTAATTAAAATGTTGACGGCTTTTTGCAGAAAGTTAAACCCATACCATGTCAGAAAATGCTATGGTAGTTCACAATGTATTTAATCGTTTACCGATGTTTTCGTTGTGAATTTAATTATTTCGTGATATGTACATGATAATTATATTGTGATTGGAAGTGTACTATACTCATGGTAATTCCACATAATCACATTGCTTTTTATGATGATTGCATGACGTTACAATTAAACCATAGTTTTGACGTAGATAATTATTGACCAAGTATTAAGGTTCGCGACTCCTCTTTACAAGGTTACAATCACGTTTATTAATCGAAAGGTGAATGTAATTTTTAGGTTTAAGATCACACGATAAGTCCGTTCATAAAGTTTCCATTTTTATAACGTCGATCCATAATACAACTACCTTCGGTCGTTTACCTACTTCCATACGTATGTACTTTGCTTAAAAGCATTTCCAGCACTATACCAAGTAAATAGTCGAATAGGGGACGTCAAATTATTTCACGACGTATTTAAAGTCATCCCATAATTATATATGCTAACTACATCACAACAAATATAATAGTAATCTACTCGCTAATCATGGCACAAACTAATTCTAGCATAATTAAAGCATACATATTTAATTAAGATAGAATAGGAAAGAAAGAACCCGGATTAGAATACGAGAAGGAATAGACTTGAATTACTAAGCGTAATTCCAAGCATAAACCCAAGATTACAAGATGTTCCTTGCTTTCGTTCTACTCTAAACAAGCTTCCTAACTAGTCTATTACTAATTTTGAAGTAAGAAAATAGAATGAGAAAGTAAGAAAGTAATATCACTAATGCATATAGTGTTTTGAAGGTGTGTGTTGAAATGAAGCCTCATGCCTCCTATTTATAGGAGAAATCTGGCTCATGGTAGCATCTTGTGGAGCACTTTAGCAAAAGGTGGAAAAAGTGGTGCACCAGGTACGTACAATCGTGAAAAAGTGTGGCACCGGGTACGTACAATCGCGTAAAGGTGTGGCACCGGGTACACGAAAGGACCAAAAAGCAGAAACAAGATGGGGGAGGGGTGGCCGGTGCCGCCACCATGGTGGCCGGTGACGGCATGGTGGTGGCCGGCGGCGGCTGGCTGCCACCCGCCCCAGTTCGCCATCTTTTGGTTCGTTTCTTAATTCGCGCGTGTTTTCTTCGTTATACTTCCGTTTTCTTCAATTCTTTTTATGTTGGATTCGTTTTTGAAAAACGAAGACTTTGATGAAAAGTAATCCCAAAATTGAGCTTCCTATCTCCAGATATTTCATACGAATCATTTGAATCTTCCGGCGGGCGTAGAATCTTCATTCTTTATCCGTTTTTGTTGATACTTCTTCTGTTAGACTCGTATTTTGAAAACGAACATCTTGGATAAGATGGATGTTGATGATGGGAAATTTAGTTTTTAAATCTTTTTATGATTTCGAAGACACGCGATGGTTATAACGTGACTTTTTACGCGATATCATTGTCCAAGACACGCGATGGTTATAAACATGAGTAGGTATCTCGAAAGACCACCTTTGTAGTTGTTCGTACAACTAGAATGTCCAAATTACTACGATTTGGTTGATTAAATTGTCCAAATTACTACGATTTGGTTGTTTAACTTTTCCAAGTTACTACGACTTGGTTGATTGGATTATGTTTTGAAAACGTGTACGGCCCGTTGGTGATTGGTTGTAATAATAATCTCATTATTAGTATTATGATTTCGAAGTGCTCATGTTCAAAAACGTATCCTGATGTGTTTAAAAAGTCGTATCGTATAAGTGCTTGAAGTTACATAAGTTTGACACTTAGTAAATATCCATATTTTCATGGTTCTGATTTGTGAGACACTGGGTGCGACACTGGATGCGACACCAAGTGCGACATAGGCTAATGTGTCGCACGGCAGGACTGCGACATAGGTCTTTGTGTCGCTATGTGCGACATCCGCAATTTAATGCGACATAAGGTATTGTGTCGCTATGTGCGACGGAAATGAGTTCTGCGACATAGTGTTTTGTGTCGCTATATGCGACATCCAAAAGAATTGCGACATAGATATTTGTGTCGCTATATGCGACATCCGTGATGTGGTGCGACATAGAGGTTTGTGTCGCTACATGTGACATAGGACATGATTTGGCAACATAAGCGCTTGTGTCGCAGGTGGCCTGGAGCCTCTGCGACATAACGGGCTGTTGGCCGGATTTTGAGCTGAAAACGTGTTTTCCGGTTTCCGTTTGGTCTGAAACTTTTACCCAACCCATGTATGGACATTTTAAGCATGGAGAAACAACAAACAAGTGAAAACATATGAAATCGAAGGGTTTCGAGATTTGTCGGAAACTTACAAACTTAATGCCGGTGAAATCCGAAAAGATAGAAATGAAGCTCTTGATGAGGTGAATGTTTTTCTTCAAAAAAGCGAGACGATCTGAGTACGTTTGGTGGTGTTATTTTTATGATCAAAGAGATGGTGGTGGTGGTGGTTTTCTAGAAAGAAAAGAGAGAAAGAGAGTGAGGAGAGTGAGAAAGGTTTAGTGGAAATGAGGAGGGAAAGAGGGAGGTGGGGGTTTTGGTGAAAGCCTCCCCTCTTTAGTCTCTGCCTTTGTGCTCCGTGTGGTGTTCGTTTTTCTTTTTTTAAACGTTTAAATAATTTTATTTACATTTAATTATAAGTTTTAAAATTCAAATATTTATTCAATGTTTTTCTTGAAGTATTTCATCAAATCCTTTTATTTGAGTTATAAAATATAACTTATCCTTGTTTCGATCGTTTGCGCATTTATTATTTTAATCGCGTAATCCTTGTTTGTACGATACGAATTTGAGTTGAAATATTATCTAAATAATATTTTGGATAAAATTGAGTTATTAAATAATGTCATATTATTTAATAAAATTGTTCACCAACGTCCGTATTAATTGAATCGAATTGCATTCAATTTAAAACATGTACGATTTAATCAAATCGCATACTTATATATTCATCAATATATATTTCGATCCATCAATTAACCTAACACGGAACTAATTACATGTATTAACAAATTATTAGGCACTAATTACTCGTCCTAATTTGGTGGGTGTCACATTCTCCCCCTGTTAGAAGAATTTCGTCCCGAAATTTAGTTTGAAGTTATGTTTGAAGTAGCTTCAGTGAATAACTGAGGGTACTTGAGTCGCATTTGATCTTCCCGTTCCCAAGTGAATTCCGGCCCACGCCGCGAATTCCACTTGACCTTGACGATGGAAATTTGACTTAGTTTGAGTTGTTTGACCTCACGGTCCATGATTTCAGCGGGTTCTTCAATAAAGTGAAGTTTGTCATCGACGCGTATCTCGTTGAGTGGAATAATAAGTGTCTCATCAGATAGGCATTTCTTCATATTAGAAATGTTAAACGTAGGGTGCACGCTGATGTACTCGGGTGGCAGCTGCAATCGATATGCCACTGGACCAATCCTATCGACGATTTCAAAAGGTCCGATGTATCTAGAGTTCAGTTTTCCTCATTTACCAAATCAAATTACACCTTTCCAAGGTGAAACTTTGAGTAGCACTCGATCCCCAACCTGGAACTCGAGTGGTTTGCGTCTCACGTTAGCATAACTTTTCTGATGATCACGTGCGGCTTTGAGTTTGTTTTAGATTTCGAAGATCTTTTCAGTAGTTTCGTGAATGATCTCAGGACCAGTGAGTTGACTGTCTCCCACTTCGGTCCAACAGATAGGTGAGCGACACTTACGACCGTACAGTGCCCCGAAAGGTGCAGCTTTAATGCTAGAGTGATAACTGTTGTTGTACGAAAACTCGCACAACGGTAACTGTTTTCTCCAGTTTACACCGAAGTCAACTACGCAAGCCCGTAGCATGTCTTCCAGTGTTTGAATCGTTCGTTCACTTTGGCCGTCGGTTTGAGGGTGGTATGCGGTACTCATGTCAAGACGGGTAACCAATGATCGCTGAAGCGATTGCCAAAAGTGAGATGTGAAGCGACTATCCCTATCAGAGATAATCGAGATTGGAACACCGTGTTGAGAAATAATTTCTTTGATATAGATTCGGGTAAGGCGTTCCATTTTATCGGTTTCCTTGATCGGAAGGAAATGGGCAGATTTTGTGAGACGATCGACGATCACCCAAATGGTATCGCAACTGCTCGATGACTTAGGAAGTTTGGTTATGAAATCCATGGAAATTTTTTCCCATTTCCATTCAGAGATTTCGGGTTGTTGGAGTAAACCAGAAGGTTTCTGATACTCAGCTTTGACTTTCGAGCAAGTAAGACACTTGTTGACGTATGTGGTGATTTCAGCTTTCATATTCGGCCACCAATAAAATTCTTTGATGTCGTGGTACATTTTATCGGATCCCGGGTGAATAGAATATTTGGACTTGTGAGCTTCATCCATCACCAAGTCTCGCTGGTCTCCAAAACTGAGTAACCAGATTCGGTAAGAAAGGTACCTAACTCCGTTAGGTTTGATTTCGAATTGTTTATCCATGCCTCGCAAGGCTTCGTTTTTGATGTTATCGGGTTTCAGAGCTTCAAGTTGAGCAGCGAGAATCTGAATGTTTAGATCATTGTGAATGGTCATACTGAGGGCTCGGACTCGAAGTGGTTTCAATCGTTCCTTTCGACTGAGGGCATCGGCAACAACATTTCCCTTACCCGGATGGTATTTGATTTCGCAATCGTAATCGGTGAGCAACTCGACCCATCGACGTTGCCTCATATTGAGAACCTTCTGATCGAATATGTGTTAGAGACTTTTGTGGTCGGTAAAGATTGTGCACTTAGTGCCATAGAGGTAATGTCTCCAAATTTTGAGGGCAAAGATGACAGCCCCAAGCTCAAGATCGTGAGTGGTGTAGTTCTTCTCATTAATTTTGAGTTGTCGCGAGGCGTAAGCAATTACTTTGTCCAGTTGCATCAACACGCAACCGAGACCTTGGTGAGAAGCATCGCAGTATACCACGAAGTCATCGGTGCCTTCAGGTAAGGATAGAATCGGAGCACTGCAAAGTTTTTGTTTCAGAAGTTGAAATGCTGACTCTTGTTTATCAGTCCAATCGAACTTTTTATCTTTCTGATTCAGTGTCGTGGTTGGTTAGGCTATTTTTGAGAAATTTTCGATGAACCGACGATAATACCCCGCCAATCCTAAGAATTGGCGTACCTCGGTCGGAGTGGTTGGCGATTGCCAATCTTTGATAGCCTCGATTTTTGATGGATCGACATGGATTCCTTGACTATCGATAACATGACCAAGGAATTGGATGGTTTGTATCCAGAACTCACACTTAGAGAATTTGGCATAAAGCTCCTCGTACTTAAGTAGTTCTAGGATGGTTCTGAGGTGTTGCGCATGTTCCTGTTCGTTGCGCGAGTAAATGAGAATGTCGTCAATGAAGACAATGATAAACTTGTCGAGATATGGCTTGCACACCCGGTTCATAAGATCCATGAATACGGCTGGTGCGTTGGTTAGACCGAATGGCATCACTTGAAATTCGTAATGCCCATACCGGGTTCTGAAAGCGGTTTTCAGGATATCGTAGTCGCGAACACATAGTTGGTGATAATCTGACCGGAGATCGATCTTTGAATAAAAACTCGACCCTTATAGTTGGTCAAATAGGTCATCAATACGAGGAAGTGGATATCGATTCTTGACGGTCAACTTGTTCAACTCTCGGTAGTCAATACACATTCTGAATGAACTGTCTTTCTTTTTCACAAATAAGACCGGAGCTCCCCAAGGTGAAGAACTCGGCCTAATGAATCCTCTTTCTAGGAGTTTCTGTAATTGGTCGGACAACTCCTGAAGTTCGGATGGGGCTAAGCGGTATGGTGCTCGGGCCACAGGTGCGGCACCTGACACAAGTTCGATTGAGAACTCAACCTGTCTTAGTGGTGGTAGACCAGGTAGTTCTTCGAGAAAGACTTCTGGAAAGTCTCGGACGATGGGCACATCCTCAAGTCGCTTCTCCTCCGACTTTTTCTCCATGATGTGTGCGAGGATTGCTGGATAACCCTTTCTTAGAAATTTCCAGGTTTTCAAACAGGATATGATATTGAGTCTCCTCCCACCGGTCTCCCCCTGTATGACCAAGGTTCTACCGACGGCGAGAGGAATACGATCGATTTTATCGTAACAAATAATTTCGGCGCGATGCTTGAACAACTAGTCCATACCAACGATGACCTCGAAACTTCCGATTTCTACAGGTATAAGTTCGATTGAGAAAGTCTCGTCGGCTAGGTTTATGGTGCAATTAGGTATCACACTATCGGTTTCTATGAGTTTACCATTTGCTAGTTCTACGGTGTACTTAACATCTAAAGCAATAGGTGTGATATCAAGTAGGGGGCAAAACTCATCAGAAATAAAGCTTCTATCGGCACTAGTATCAAACAGAATAGAAGCAGATAAGTTGTTGAGGAAGAACATACCCATGACCACATTCGGGTCCTGACGGGCATCCCCGGAGTTAAGTACGAACGTTCTTCCTCTTGCGTTGTTGTTGCCCTTGTTCTTGTTTTTTAACATTCATTTCTGAAGTGTCCCGCTTCCCCACACCCAAAGCAGGATTTGGGTTGTCTGGCATTGTTGTGAGAGGTGTTGTTGTTGGATTTGGGGGCTCAGCAATATCGGGTCAAGTGCCCGTAACTCCTGCAGTTATTACAGGGAGTACTGCATGGACCGTCGTGGTGGTAGTTCCACTTGGAATAGTATGGCCTGTCTCTAGTGTAGCTACAGTTGGGCTCAGAATTGGTAGTGTAAACTTAGATGACATTGGATTTCATATTCTGGTTGTTGTGGTGTTCAGAGGATTTGCGTCTTTTGTTGTTGGAGGAGGATGTGTTGGGTGTCTCACGACTGACAACCATGGCCATGAGTTCATGAGCTATTCGGATCGCACTCTCAACAGTGTTTGGTTTGGATGAGGCAACGTTCCCCTGGATATTCTCCGGGAGGCCGCGGATATATCTCTTGATGCACTTCTCCTCCGGATTAACCAAACCCGGGCATAACAAAGAGAATTGTTGGAATTTGGTGGTATATCCAGCAATATCAGTTCCCTGCACTGTCAAGTGTCAGAATTCTTCCTCCAGACGGTGCAGTTCTTCTTCGGGACAGTATTTTTCCCTAAGCTTTTTCTTCAGTTCAGCCCAAGGAAGCTGGTTTGCTATCTCGATGCCCACAGAGTTTGCGTGGGTATTCCACCATGTAAGTGCACCTTCCTGAAAGGTGTAGGCATCAAACTTGACATTGTTATCCTCTATACAGTTGCAGAGGTTGAAGAAGGATTCCATACGTTCAATCCATCTGATTAGACCAATAGCACCTTCCGTGCCTTTGAAGTAGAGTGGTTTGCAGCTAAGAAAATCCTTGTAAGAGCATGTCGCACCGCAAAATTCGGGTTGCGGAAGCGAATCGGGTCGGGGCGCGACTAATCAATAATCACAAGCACAAAGATATATTGAACGACCACTAAATGCGTCGTTTTACATTGTATTGATAAAACCAAAGTTTACATCAAAAATATTGTTTACATTAGCTCAGTTCCTTGAAATTGAGAGATTTACATTACATAATTACTTTATACAAAATATAATAATGCAACTAAGTCTCTGATTGATTGAATGAAGACTCGAGCTAATGAATCCTGATTGGGCAGCCAACCTACTGCTGAGTACCTGTGATACATGCTAAAATGGGTCAACGAAACGCTGGTGAGCTCACAGGTTTGTATGTCAACACATATTTGTATGAACCGCAAGATTTAATTGAATTTAAAATGCAATTAAGCAAAATAAAAGTTATACAGCCATGAGCATATAGTCTGAGCTTAACTTGAGTGTCAGGTCCAATTAAGGAAACCCAACTAAGGTGCCTCCTACGAGTGCCTAATCTACACTCGTCTTCCCAAATGCTAATACGTCCGTTTGACCAGTTAGTGCGTGCTAACCCGGACGAGGATTGTCAATCCTATATGATATCATATACTAACATTCACACTTCAGATGTATTACCAAAATATGTTGTGGAGGGCTTTGAAATGATTAGTGAAAACAACTCATGTGGTATTTGATTTGTATTGTACTTGCGTTCATATTTTAAAACAAAACGAGCAATGTAATCACACCCCTGATGAAAAACCGTAAAATTGGGGCTATGAGACTCACCTGAGCCTTGAGTGTTGATCGAAATAAACTTGAATTGATTAGTTGTGAATTGATGTCTGAAGACTTGTAACCTAAGGGTGTCCAAGACACGTGATGGTTATAAACATGAGTAGGTATCTCGAAAGACTACCTTTGTAGTTTTTTGTCCAGCTAGAATGTCCAAATTACTACGATTTGGTTGTTTAACTTGTCCAAGTTACTACGACTTGGTTGATTTGATTATGTTTTGAAAACGTGTACGGCCCGTTGGTGATTGGCTGTAATAATCATCTTATCATTATCATTATGATTTCGAAGTGTTATGCTTGAAAACATGTTCCAATGTGTTTTAGAAGTCGTATCGTATAAGGGTTTGAGGTTATAGAAGTTTGACACTTAGTGTGAAAAAGAGTTGCAAATGTTCATTTTTAGCGTCACTTGATGCGACACTTAGGGGTTTAGGCGACACTTAGGAAGTGACGCATAAAAAATGTTAAATCTGAGTTTAGGGCGTCACTTAGGGAAGTGATGCATGGCGAGGCGTCACTAAAGCGGTGTCGGTTATCAGTGTCGGGTAAGGGATCTATGCGTCACTAGGGTCAAGTGTCGGATGGAATTAGAGTTCAATTGTATGCGACACTTAGACAAGTGTCGTTGGAAGTGTCGGTAAGTAGTGTTGGGCGTCACTGGACAAGTGACGGATGTAAGTGTCGGGAAAAAGGGGTTTTATGCGGCACTTAGGCAAGTGACGCAAATTTAGGGTTTTATGCGGCACTTAAGTGACGCACGAAGTGACGCTATACTGGTCCGGCCTATGCGACACTTATGTCTGTTCGACGGATTTTGAGCCAAAAATGAGTTCGATATCCATAGCATTAAGTCGTTAATCGTGACGGTGTAGCCTAGTGGCTAAGTCCGACAAAGTGGAGGGAGTGGGGTATGGGTCAGCTCGAGGCGACCTGGTGTCCCTTGTGAGTGCCCCTGATGATGGATCTAAGTGATGATCGACAGCGATTGAGTGGCGGAAACAATCAATCACACAAATAACTAATAAACGTAAACCGAAACGATTGATTAAACAAATTAAATAAGTTTATTAGCTTCAATAACGTATTGGAACTGATTACAATTGAGTTTAGTTGACAAATGGTGCTAGGGTTTCGTCAACCCTAGCCAAAAACCCGTAGGTTTGTATTTATACTAAACTAAAACCGGCAGACATGCATCACTTGGTAAGTGTCGCATGTGGCCACCTTCATGCTTCACTTACCTAAGTGTCGCTATGCGTCACTTAGGCAAGTGTCGCCTAAACCAAAACTTAAGTGTCGCTAGGTACAAAATCTATATTTCTGTTAAACGACTAATCGACACTTTACAACTCGATAGACCAACTGACAGACAAACTGATATGCATCAACAAACTCCCCCGTGTCTTCAGCTTGGTCTTCAAAATCTTTAAACTTCAAAATTTTAATCAACACCAACCTTCTGGGAATGTTCCTCCTGCATGGATTCCCACTTTCAAACAAATCTCGACCACCCTCATAAACTTTGAAGCTTCCTCTAAATCAACTTGATTATACTGAAGTTTATTCTTGTAGAGAGCTTTCAAATCTTTCTTTGTCAGATTTATCAGGCTGATCGGATCAAAAACTCGAACAGACTTTCCTACAAATTCCTTACTTGGCCATTCTCCCCATTTACCCTGTGTCTGTACCACAGCAGTCTTGGTAGAATGTTCAATTACAGCTTCTTGGGTGACAGGATCAAACCACCAATACTTTAAATCTCGTAAGAAATCCAGTGGTAACTCCTGTAAGGGAACAGTCTAGAGACTAGCAGCTGGTGGATAATGATATTTCACAATCGGTTGTTGAGTTCTTAGATCAATCTTTTTCTTGTAAGAATACCGAACTCCCAGCTCTGGTCTAATCCATATATATTTCTTGTTGTAGATTTCTTTTCTCAGAATTTTCTGAAAGAGAACTCCTCGAGTATCTTCAGAATGATTTACAATATTCAACTGAGCAAGACGATTAAGTTCGACCTTTGGCAACGTGCTGATATGATTGAATCTAGGCTTGAAGTATTGCACGCCATCGCTTCTCTTGATCAAAATGAGAAAGTTGTCAACATCGAATTTCCAACTTCTGATTAAACCAGTCAATTCACCTTTAACTTGATAAGTTTTGCAAATCTTCAAATCATGTGCAATTGGTGCGTACACTACTTGTGGTTTTGAACTTCCTGAAGATGTAGATGCAGGAACTGATTCATCAGCAAGTTGTTCCATTGCAGGTTCTGCCTCGTCTTCAGAAGAATCTGTCTCAATAACCGGAGCATCAAAATTGTATGCTTGAGCAGGTTGTCGTAACACTGGCTCTGGTTCACGTTCAGGCGCCGGTTCTTGATTTGGATTATCCATATATTCCTCATCCGACCCTGGAACCTCTGTATCCATTTCAACATCATCGCTATCAACTGATCTATCTACTTCATCAAATTGATTAACCAAACTCTGCAGATATGTCAGATTGACATTTGAATAGTCAGCTGCAATCGGAGTCGGTTGTCCTGGAACATCAACGAAATAATCTAAAGCAATATTTTCATAGATTGTTGAATCAAGATTTACATTTTCGGATTCTGGAGGAGGCGTTACATTTGTTTCCAAGGTACGCTGACCTTCCTCCCCCGAAACAACCGTAACAGACTCCAACTCTAGTAATCTAGAATCTAACTCAGACACCTGTAGCTTTAACTCATCCACCTGTGCAGGTTTAAGCTCTAACTCCTTGATCTGAGAAGCCTGAGCTGCAATAATCGCGTTCTGATCATCAAAGCGTTTGCTCAATTGCTCCATTTGGCTCAAAAGCTGTTGAATAGATGGGAGCTGTGGTTGTGGTTGATGTTGTGGATATTGTTGTTGTTGCTGAGGCGTTCGCTGACTAGATTCCTGAATAATGATTCATGTTCTCTGGCGTCTCCTCAAAGGTAAATCTGAATAGGATGGAGAAGACCCAGCTGGTCGCTTGCCAGGGTTCCTCGGTACATGAACCCTCCCTGCAGAAATCCTTCTCAAAATACGCTTAAAGCGTTGAGGATCAGCAATCTAAAGCAGTTGGTGGGGGCACATCACCCTCAGAATCGGGTGGTGTGGGCCCACCATCATCTGTATCTTCATCAACACGCTCAACACGATCAATATCGTCCAAATCCTGTGCAATCTCGGTGTCAACCAGATCAACCTCATTTACCGGAGGAATCACATCATCCTCAAATCCGTTATTTATCGGCGCAACATAGTTTTCATTGACTATGTGCCCGAACAGTTCACGATCGGCCAAAACTTGTTCACCCTTTGGCGCTAATTTGCAGTCATTAAAGACGCGTAGAAGCATTGGCGTTGGCACCAAAAGGGATCGTTGATCAGGAGCAATCTCAAGATTCAAATCATTTAACAGCAGCTGCACAAACCGTGGATATTGCAACCACTTATCCTTCCCGGCCCTAATGTTCTCAACCATGTTGCCAAAGATGTATCCGCTAAAGTTATACGGCTTGTTGTAGATCAAGGCTAACATGAGAGATTGAGTCAAATGACTCGCAACATCATATCCTCCCTTCCTCGGAGATAAACAGACGATCACAATATGACACAAATATCTCCAAACCCGGCATAGATATTGTTTACGGAAATCGGAAAGCTGATTTGCCGGATAACCCATACGTTGAAGTCCGTCGTAGATAAACGATGTCTCAAACATAGTCGGCATGGTATGGTTATCGTTGAATTGGAGAACCCGACGAATAGAGTTCTCGATGATCTCAATCTCCTCACCAAACATCTTAGACACTATTCTCGGGACGTCACCCTGAGTTTGAATAAAAGCATGGTCATAAAACTCCTCGATCTGATTCATGTAGACCGGAGTAGATGCAGTGATAGCATAATGAATCCTCAATCGTCTTAAGAACTCAATCATAGGTCTGAAGGGAGCCGAGTTCGCATGCGTGGACTCCAAGAAAGCTGTGATATTGTGACGAGTATTGGTGCGGCGATAGTAGTTTGTAAATCAGCCATCTGTAAGCTAAAATACGAAACAAAGATAACCAGAAACGTTATAGAATTAGCACAAACACGCATAACCTAAAAAACAAAATTCTGATATAGGCGTCACTTAGGAAGTGACGCATAAACACTACCGACACTTAGGAAGTGTCGCAGAAAACAGTGCTCAAAATCAGAAATTAAGTATAGCGTCACTTAGGGTAAGTGACGCTATCATGCGTCACTGGTGTAAGTGACGTTGCCAAATCATGCGTCATTAGATACGACACTTAAGAAGTGTCGGGTCAAAAGTATGCGGCATTTAGCATAGTGACAGTATAAGTGTCGGTATAGACAAGGGCGTCACTGAATGAGTCACTTAAGGGAGTGACGCATAAGTGGACGTCACTTAGATGAGTGACGGGCTAACAAGTAATACATGCAAATGCGTCACTAAGAGAGTCAATTAAGAAGTGACGCAGTAATAAGCGTCACTGAAGAAGTGACAGTATGGGTTCTAAATTACCAAGTAGCGTCACTTGCTGTAAGTGACGCATGAAGTGACCCAACGATGAAGATCATCGTGTCACTGTTCATACCCGGAAACCAAATTTGGGGTTTTTGAAAACCGTAGTTACCACAATGTGCGCGTGATAAAAACGAGTAAAACACACCAATTATTAACTGAAAACATTAACGAATTAATCCCCAAATCGTGTGATTTCTGTGAAACCCAAAACCCGTAACCCTAAAACACGATTAAAGCATGAATATAGAAAGATAAAGGTTAAAAGTAGTACCAATAGATTCGTATGAATGAGGGGAACAAGAATAGCACGGGCTAATGCACAACCAAAGCGTGAGAAGTCACAAGCAGATCGAAAATCACGAGCAGAAAAAGTGACGCAGAGACACAAGTAGTGACGGTATGTCAGAGAGAGTGACGCTAAGTGAATTTGAAAAGTGGTGAGGTTGAGTGTCGTTTGAAAGGGTATTTATACGAAAACCCTAATATGCGTCACTCAACCCGGCACTTGTAGCGTAGCTTACCCCGACACTTACAGCGTCACTAGTGAAAGTGACGCAGTATCGTATGCGTCACTGGTAGCGTCACTCATGAAGTGACGTATCAAGTCACTTTTAGTGAAAAGTTCGCGATTTTATCGATCTTTGTGTTGTGATTTCGGTACTCAAATTTGAAAAGGTAACTATAACTTGGGTAAAATCAAAAATTAAACTAACTTAGAGAAAATATAATAACACATAAAGGAATGCAAATTTACAGATATAAAATTAACACATTCTTTTTGGTGACGGAGTTGATATAATCTGGTTAGGGATCATATCGGAATAACATGCATTTATTAGGAACAGTAAGTGTTATTTCGATCATCAGTATATTTGTCCACTTTAAATTTACTTGACATGCTAAAAACACTTTTTATAAAAATTATTTCAAAACGATTATTAGTATATTTATCCACACTAAACATGTTACACTCACATCTAGGAGCTAATTTTATTATTATTGGTATGTACATTTCGCTGTGGTCTCCACCATAGATATACATCTTAACTTAAGACATAGACCATGTTTCCATTTACAGAGAGAATATAAGAGAATCAAGTTTAAGAATCAAGTCAGCGGTGACAGGTCTGTACTTACGTACAACAGAGCGACATAGCTTGATTCAGGTTTAAGCAAAACCAGACTTGGTCAAACCATTTTGGCGACCTTGTAAGGTATCTTAATTTTAAAGACTTTGCAAGTACTTTGACTTGTGTTTTCTTAATTTTTAAGTATATATTACCAGAAACCAGGTCTATACTTACGTATAACAAAGGAAACTGTCAATATATACCCCCAAATGATATCAAATAAACTTCTTTCATGAAAACATGTCTAGCATAAGGAAGAAATTAAGACTTTTGTCATACATCTAATGATGTTGTACCACTTGAAATAAACAATTAATTATTAGGCTTCTTAAGAAATCTCAAAGAGTTTTGCATAACATGCCTACTAATATATCGTATGATGAAGACAATGTTTATAAAAACTGTTTTCAACACGTCAGATAAATCTACTGACACATCCAAGATAAACTATAAATTCCATTTTGTGCATGTCACCCGATGTACTATCATATCCCAAGTTGTTTACAGACATAACTTCAACGTCTATTTTAAAATGTAGCAACGGTGCATTTCTTTAATACTAAAAAGTATAAAGAGTGGCTGTTGCGTTTTTTTTTTAAACACACATAAAAAGAGATAAATTACGTTCCAAGTTACAAATTACTTTTTGGCTATAAAGAACCTTAAACCAATCATGTTGATTAGTTCATCAAATGGAGTACGCGAAAAAGCTTTTGTGAAAAGGTCGGCATTCTGCTTTAAGGTGTCTATGTGGACAAGGTCTATCAGGTGTTTTTCATAGCAATCCCGTATAAAGTGGAACCTAAGTTCAATGTGTTTAGTCTTAGAGTGCTGTATGGGATTGCGTGTGATAGATATAGCAGCAGTGTTATCTATGTGAATAGGAGTCATAGAAAGAAGTAACCCGTAATCACGCAGTTGATGCTGAATCCATAGAACCTGAGAGCAGGAACTCGCAGCAGCAACGTACTCAGCTTCTGCAGTTGAAAGAGAAACTGTAGTCTGTTTCTTGCATTGCCATGAGACCAATCAAGATCCGAGGAATTGGCATCCACCAGTGGTAGATTTCTTGTCAATGCTGCAGCCGCCATGATCCGAATCCGAATAAGCAGAAAGAGTGAATGATTTCTCGTTTGAATACCATAGACCAAGATTGGGTCTATGTTTGAGATAACCAAAAATTCGCTTTACCGCCTTCATGTGAGACACCTTGGGTTTGGCTTGAAAGTGTGAGCAGACGGATACCGCAAACACAATATCCGGTCGAGAAGCAGTCAAATACATCAAAGAACCTATCATTGATCGATAGTCCTTTTCTTTGCAATCTTCCTCATCCTCAGCAAGTCTAAGGTTGTGATAAAGTTCGATAGGAGTCCCATAGGTTTTACAATTGAGTAGGTCATATCTAGTCAACATGTCTTTGACATATTTTGACTGATGAATATAAATACCTTTTGGAGACTGCTCAACTTGTACACCTAAAAAGAATTTGAGCTCCCCCATCACACTCATCTCAAACTCAGATTTCATAATCTCCTCAAAATGCTTGCACATCGCCTCATTTGTAGAGCCAAAGATAATATCATCCACATATACCTGCACAAGTAACATATCTTCTCGATCCCCAGTATGTTCTTTACGAATGAACAGAGTACTATCGATATTCCCTCGAACAAAACCATGCTTGATTAAGTGGGTAGTAAGCCTCTCATACCAAAGCCGCGGAGCTTGATAAAGACCATATAACGCCTTGTTCAACTTGCAGACGTATTCTGGATGCTCAGGATCTTCAAAACCTGGAGGCTGTTTAACATACACATCCGTATCCACTTGTCCATATAGAAAGGCGCTTTTAACATCGAGTTGGTTAACACGAAACTCTTTGAAAGAAGCGAACGCAAGAAAGATTCGAATAGACTCAAGTCTTGCCACAGGAGTGAAGACTTCATCATAATCCAAGCCCTCGATTTGACTAAAACCTTGAACAACCAATCGAGCTTTATTACGAATCACTATACCCCGATCATCCATCTTATTTCGAAATAACCATCGAGTGCCGGTTAAGTGAGCACCTTTGGGTAACGGAACTATATCCCAAACATGCAGCTTGTTGAACTGCTATAACTCTTCTTGCATGGCCTCGACCCATGATGGATCTTTTAAGGCCTCATCAACCTTTTTGGGTTCAATTTGGGATAAATGGCAAGAATTTATCCGAGCAACCAGATTTAACATTTCTTGATTTGGATTTTGTTTCACTTGTTGCCTTGTTTGAACCGCAGCATTAGGATCACCAATAATATTATCGATGGGGTGATCCCTGTTTACATGTGTTACTGGGATTAAATCCGGTGCAAGTACTAACTCCAAATTGTTCATATCCCCTTCAGTGACGGGAACAGTGTTAGTCTCAGGAGCAGTAGAACTTTCAGGTTGCACAGGTGGGGCTGTAAGACTCACCTGAGCCTGAAGAGTTTATCTAAATAAACTGGAATGGATTTTCCAAGAATTGAAGTCCAACGACTTGTAACCTGAGGGTGTCCATGACACGCGATGGTTATAACATGGTTGGGTATCTCAAAGATCACCCTTGTAGTTGTTTGTTCAACTAGTAAATGTCCAAGTGTTTGTTTAGTAATCCGTTGGTAATTTGAAAACAAATAAGGGCCGTTAGTGACGGTTTGTAATAATAATCCAAAGTATTATTATTATATGTATCGTTGTATCAGGTTTCATTATCTGTAAGTGTTCGACACTTAGTGTGAAAAGTATTTACAAGTTCCTGGATGACGGGGGTCCGGGGGCAGCGCCCCTGGTAACGGGGTCCAAGGGGCGGCAGCCCCTGGTGGGGTCCAAGGGGCAGAGCCCCTGGCTGGGGTCGATGATCCAGGTCAGCTTGAAAAATTTTTATTTCTACTAAATTGCTTTGGTGAAAAATGCATCTGGCCTTGAATTTGGGTGAAATCGAGTGATAAAATTTAAGGTCTCGACACTTAGTAAAATTTGTGTTTTCTTGGTTCTGTTTCATGCGACATAGCGTGCAACATAGTCTGCTGTGTCGCAGCTCACCTCTGCGACGTAAAGGCTTGTGTCGCTAAGTGCGACATCCGCAATTTATGCGACATAAAATGTTGTGTCGCTATATGCGACGGAATTTGGTTTTTGCGACATAGTCACTTGTGTCGCTATACGCGACATAAGTGAGGGTTTAGCGACATAAGGGCTTGTGTCGCTATCCTGCGACACAATTCAATTTATGCGACACAAAGGCTTGTGTCGCAGGTGGCCTGGAGCCTCTGCGACACAACGAGCTGTTGGCCGGAAAATGAGCCGAAAAGGTGTTTTCCGGCCTCCGTTCGACCTGAGACTTTTACCCAACCCATATTTGGACATTTTAAGCTTAAAGAAACAACTAGAACTTAAAAACACTTGAAATCGAAAGGTTTCGAGTTTTGTCGGAAACTTACAAAGTGGTGAATCGAAATTCTGGAAAGGTAGGAGTGTAGATCGTTGCGTGGTGATCGTTTTTCTCTAAATGAGTGTGATGATTTGTGGTGGTTTGTTGATGTTATTTGGCGGTTTTAGATGATGGTGGTGGTGGTGAAAGTTGAGAGGAAAAGGAAGAAGAAAGAAGAGAAGGAGAGAGAGTGAGAATGGAAAAGTGAGGGTGAGGGAGGTGGTGACCCTCACCTTGGCTGATTTTCGGTGGGGGCCCACCGGGTGTGGGTCTCCACTTTACTCCCATGCAATCGCGCTCCGTGCGGTGTTCGTTTCCTCGTTCGTTTAAACGTTAAATAACTATCTTGTACGTTTATTTATATGTTTTAAAATACAAATGTTTATTTAACATTTTTGTTGAAGTATTTTACCAAATACTTAATAATTTAAATGGTTTCGTTTGTTTGTATGTTAAATGTGCAAATCACGTAGACGTTTGTTATATGACACAAAATGTAATTGAAATATTATTAAAATAATATTTGTGACATAAAAGTGTCCTTAATTAATATTACATTATTTGATATAAATGTTCACCAACACCCGTATGATTTGAATCGAATTACATTCGATTTGAAATTCGTACGATTTAAACCAAATCGCATATTAGTATATATTCAACAATATATATTTTGATACATTAATTAGCCTAGTACTACACTAATTACATGTATTAACAGTTAAGTAGGAACTAATTACTAGTCCTATCTTGGCAGGTGTCACAAATCGTTCCTGAAGTCGAAGGAGCATCCGAAGGTGGGATAATAGGAGATGGTGTGGGTGTAGTAGGTAATGGTGTGGGTGTTGGAGGTGATGGTGTGGGTGTTGGAGTAGATGGTGTGGGTGTTGGAATAGATGGTGTGGGTGTTGGAGTAGGTGTGGTTGTAGGTTTTGAGGTAGATGTGTCTTGACACAGACTGATGCCATGAAGTAGGGTAACTGAAAGTGAGTATTGCTAGGATCTAGATGACAATTGACTTACAATTGAAAGGCGGAATCAATCAATTGCATATATCAACAATAAACACAAACCGAAACAAAAGTTATTCACTAAGTAAACAAAGAAATCGACTTGTATATTGATTTGGGAACGATTACAGAGATGCTATTTCGACAAATGGTGCTAGGGTTTCGTCAACCCTAGCCTAAAACCCGTAGGTTTCTATTTATACTAAAAACACAGCCGACATGCGTCACTTGGGTAAGTGTCGCATGTGGCCGCCTTAATGCGTCACTTACCTAAGTGTCGCTATGCGTCACTTAATCAAGTGTCGCTATGCGTCACTCAGACAAGTGTCGCCTAAACCAAAACACGAGTGTCGCATTAACAAAAACTATATTTCTATTAATTAACAAACGACACTAATTACAACTCGATAGACCAACTGACAGACACTCAAAGATGCATCAACAAACTCCCCCGTGTCTTCAGCTTGGTCTTCAAAATCTTCAAACTCTTTTGAATCTTCACTTCCAACCAGCAGGAAATACACCACCAGCATGTACTCCGTTGGCTACACAAATATCAATAATCTTTTGAAATTTAATCGCTTCAGCTCTGTCTCTTTCTTTAAACTGAATTCTATTCTGATGTAATCTTTTCATATCATGTTCAGAGAGATTGATCAAACTCAACGGATCGAATACACAAAATATCTTTCTTTTAAGACCCCAAGTAGACCTTTTCTTATGTTGAACAACATCCCATGCTGTTTTCTCTTCAACCTCCGATTCTACATTCATAATCTCCGAATCCGTATCTGGTTCTGATTTTGGAATAAATACAATTACAGCTTCACCAGTAATATCATCATATTCCCAGTACTCCAACCTATTCAAAAAATCTATCGGAATGATCTCCAAAGGTATCTTCTGTAGACACTTTGCTGGTGGATAGATCATCTTCACAATAGGTTGACGAGTGATCGGATCTAACTTCTTCTTAAACTTGTATCGCATACCCAACGTCGGCTTTATCAGGTTATATTTTTTACTATTCATCTCTCGACGTATGATCACCTGGAAGAAATCTGCTCGTGAATCTCGTGATCGGTTTATCAAGGGTATCTGCGCTAATCTTTGAAGCTCACACTTCGGCAAAGTACTTATTTTATAAAACTTCATATTGAAGTACTGAATGCCGTCACTTCTCTTAATCATAAAAACTGAGTTGTTCTCATCAAATTTCCAACTCTTGATCAATCCCGTGTAATCAGATCTAACTTTGTAGCTTTTACACGTAACCGGTATCTCGATAATTGGTTTGAGCACTATATCCGGTTTTGTTGTAGAAGTTGATGGCTCATTAGTTTCTTTTTCTGATTCATCTTCAGACGAGTCCGATTCTATAATGGGAGCATCATCATAACATTCATCACTGTGCAGTTGCTCCCCCTCAACTTCAACTTCATCATTTTCCTCAAAGAAATAATCCTCTGCTACAGGATCATTCATTTCCTCTTCCTCAGGCATTGTATCATTTTCATTCATCAAGTTTTGCAAATAAGTAAGATCTACGAATGAATAATCTACCGCGATAGGTCTTGCCTGACCTTGAACCTCCACGAAATAATCTAAACTGATATTTTCATTGATAGGAGAAGAAGGTTGTACATTTTCAGATTCAGGGGGAGGAGTTACATTTGTTTCTAATTCCCTAGGATTATCCTCCCCCGAAACAAGTGTGACTGACTCCAATTCTAACAACCTAGAAGACATAGTCGTTATCTGTTGCTGGAGAGAGTCCACTGTACCAGCTTTAATCTCTAGATCTTTAATCTGTGAAGCTTGAGCTGCAATGATCGCCTGTTGATCATCAAAACGTTTTGCCAAAAGCTCCATCTGAGCCAAAACCATCTGAAGAGATGGCATGTCAGATGTTGGCGGTGGTTGTTGGCGTTGAGAAGTCGGCTCCTCAATAACCACTGTCGTCCGCTGGCGTCTATGAAGAGGTAGATCAGCATAGGAGGGTGAAGACCCAGCAGGACGTTTTCCAGGATTCCTCGGGATATGTACCCGGCCAGCAGAAATCCTGCGCATAATACGCTTAAAGCGTTGGGGATCAGCCAATTGAATCCCATCTAAAGCTGACTGTGGTGGCACATCACCCTCAGAATCCGGAGGAGTGGGCCCACCATCATCGGAATCAACCTCAACCCGATCAACGCGATCAATATCATCGAGATCCTGAGCTACATTGGCATCAACTAAGTCGTCCTCGTTGACCGGAGGCACGATATCATCCAAAAATCCATGATCGTGCGGCGCAACGTAGTTTTCGTTTACTACGTGCCCGAAGAGTTCACGATCTGCCAAAACAGGCTCGCCCTTTGGTGCAAGCTTGCAGTCATTGAAGACTCGCAGAAGCATGGGTGTTGGAACCAAAAGAGACCTCTGATCTGGTGCAATACCGAGATCCAGGTCATTTAGCAGAAGCTGCACAAAACGAGGATATTGTAGCCATTTATCCTTCCCAGCCCTGATGTTTTCTACCATATTCCCAAAAATATAACCACTAAAGTTATAGGGCTTATTATATACTAGGGCTAACATAAGCGATAAAGTCAGATGACTAGCCGCATCATACCCTCCCTTCCTCGGAGATAAGCAAACTATAATAATATGACACAGATACCTCCATACCCTGCAGAGGTACTGTTTCCTGAAGTCCGAGAGCTGGTTTGCTGGATAACCCATCCGTTGAAGTCCCCCGTAGATAAACGTGGTGGGGAAGATGGTGGGCATCGTAGAGTTGTCATTGAATTGTAAAACCCGTCTAATCGAGTTTTCGGTTATCTCGATTTCCTCCCCAAACATATTCGAAACTATGCGAGGAACATCACCCTGAACCCGGATCACGGCATGATCATAAAATTCTTCTAGTTGGTTCATATATACCGGGGTCGATGCCGTAATCGCATAAAAGATCCTCGATCTGCGTAGAAATTCGATCATAGGCCTGAACGGCGCTGAATTCGCATGAGTAGACTCAAGGAATGCCGTAATATTGTGTCGGGTGTTGGTACGGCGGTAATAATCCTGTAACTCGGCCATCTGTAAGCTAAAATTACAAAGAAAAGTAACCGTAAACGTTAGAAAGTTAGCCCGAACATTGAAAGGTTAGAAAACAAATTTTGACTTTAGGCGTCACTTAGGGTAAGTGACGCATGGCCGCTACCGTCACTTAAGGAGTGTCGTAATGTACAGTTAAGAAAATTAAAATCAATTGTTAGCGTCACTTGTTGGAAGTGACGCTATCAAGCGTCACTGATGTAAGTGACGTTTGAATTTTGTATTTTAAAGTATACGACACTTGCTAAATAACGGGTGAAGAACATGCGACACTAACCGTAGTGACGGTATCCTAAGACAGTCACTTAAGAAGTGACGGAATAAGTGACGTGTAAAGCAAAGCGTCACTTAGACAGGCACTTGAAGTAGTGACGCATAAAGAGGCGTCACTATGAAGAGTGACGGATAAACTTGATTATGCGTCACTACATGAGTCACTTAAGAAGTGACGCAAAATCAAGCGTCACTTGTTAAGTGACGGTATGGGTTACCAAATTACCAAGTAGCGTCACTTAAGATAAGTGACGCTAGAAGTGTCGCAACGATGAAGATCATCGTGCACTGTTCATGTCCAGATTCAAAAATTAGGGGTTTGCAAAAACAAGGTAACCAAGGTGAACGCTAGGGTTGGACGAGTAGAACACACCATTTATTACATCATAACATAAGCATATAAGCAGTTAATCGAAAGATTTTGCACATAAAAACCTAACCGTAACCCTAACTCTAAAATACAGTAAAAATAAGAAGATTAAAAGGTTAAAAGTAGTACCACTAAGTTCGTAGGAGTAAGGAGAACAACGAGGTATGAAAAGAACACAAAGAAAAACCGTGAAGCTCGCTAATCAATCGACAAGAAAACGTGCAGGGGAAGTGACGCAGGGACAGAACGAGTGTCGGTGTGTCAGTGCAAGTGACGGTATAGGAATTTGAAAAGTGGTGAGGTTGAGTGTCGTGGGGAAGGGGTATTTATACACCGACCCTTGTATGCGTCACTCAACCCGACACTTATAGCGTAACTTATCCCGGCACTGACTGCGTCACTTGAGTGAGTGACGCAATATCGTATGCGTCACTCGGAGCGTCACTTATGAAAGTGACGCACAGTTCACTTAAAGTGAAAAATTTGCGATTTCTTCGATGGTTTCGCGTTGTGATTTCGGTACTTAAATTTGAAAATGTAATTGCAACTTGGATAATAACTAAAATTACACTAACGTAGAGAAAATAAGACATATACAAGAAAATGTAAACTGACAATTATTCTTATAACTGATACCACATGTAGGTATTGAGGTAACGATCCGTTAGAGCAGAGATAAGGGAACCTCTTCACTTTAAATTAACCACTTAGAGAATTAACACATTCCTTTTGGTGACGGAGTTGATAAAGTCTGATTAGGGATCATATCGGAATAACATGCATTTATTAGGAACAGTAAGAGTTATTTCAATCATCAGTATCTTTGTCCTCTTTAAATTTACTTGACATACTAAAAACACTGCTTATAAAAATTATTTCAAAAACGATTATTAGTATATTTGTCCACTTAAACATGTTATACGTACGACTAAGAGGTATTTTATTATTATTGGTATGTTTATTTCGCTGTGGTTCCCATCATAGATATACATCTTAACTTAAAACATAGACCATGTTTTGATTTACAGATAGAATATAAGAAAATCAATTTTAAGAATCAAGTCAGCGGTGACAGGTCTGTACTTACGTACAACAGAGCGACATAACTTGATCCAGGTTTAAGCAAAACCAAACTTGGTCAAACCATTTTGGCGACCTTGTAAGGTATCTTAATTTTTCAAAGACTTTTCAAGTACTTTGACTTGTGTTTGCTTAATTTTAAAATATATATTAACAGAAACCAGGTCTATACTTACGTATAACAAAGGAGACTGTCAATATATACCCCCAAATGAAATCATATAAACATCTTTCACAAAATCATGTCTAGTATAAGTAAGAGTTTAAGACTTTTGTCGTACATCTAATAATGTTGTACCACTTGAAATAGACAATTATTGATTAAGCTTCTGAAGACTTCTCAAAGTGTTCTGTATAACATGCCTACTAATATATCGTATGATGAAGATAATGTTTATAAAAACTGTATTTAATACGTCAGATAAATCTACTGACACATCAAAGATAAACCTTAAAAATTCCATTTTTATGCATGTCACCCGATGTACTATCATATCCCAAGTTGTTTACAGACACAACTTCAACATCTATTTTTAAAATGTAGCAACATTGCATTTCTTTAAAACTATAAAGTATAAAGAGTGGCTGTTGCGTTTTTTTTTTTTTTTTTTTTTTTTTTTAATAATAAAACAGTACTTTTATTATATATCCAAGTCACAAATTACTTTTTCGTGGTAAAGAACCTTAGACCGATCATGTTGACTAATTCATCAAATCGGGCTCTTGAGAAAGCCTTAGTGAATAAGTCAGCATTTTGTTTCAGGGTGTCAATATGGACAAGGTCAATGAGGTGTTTCTCATAGCAATCCCGTATAAAGTGAAACCTAATCTCTATGTGTTTGGTTTTAGAGTGTTGTACGGGATTGCGTGTGATAGATATGGCAGCAGTGTTATCAATATGTATAGGAGTTAAAGTTAAGAGTAACCCGTAGTCGCGCAGTTGGTGCTGAATCCAGAGAACTTGAGAACAGCAGCTAGCAGCAGCAATGTACTCGGCCTCAGCTGTGGAAGTAGAAACCGTAGTCTGCTTTTTGCATTGCCATGACACCAAGCGGGTTCCAAGAAACTGACATCCCCCTGTCGTAGACTTCTTATTGATGTTGCAGCCACCATAATCTGAATCGGAGTAGGCAGAAAGAGTGAAGTTCTTCTCATTGGAGTACCATAGACCTAGTGAAGGTCTATATTTGAGATAACCAAAAATCCGCTTCACCGCCTTCATATGAGAAACCTTTGGTCGTGCCTGATATCGTGAACAAATGGAGACAGCAAAAACGATATCAGGTCTTGAAGCAGTGAGGTACATAAGAGAACCTATCATCGAACGATAATCCTTTTCTTTGCAGTCCTCATCATCCTCAGCAGGTCCAAGATTATGGTTGAGTTCAATAGGAGTTCCATAAGGTTTACAAGTGAGCATATCATATCGTGTCAACATGTCATGGACATATTTTGACTGATGAATATACATGCCTTTGGATGACTGCTCAACTTGCACACCTAAGAAAAAGGTAAGATCTCCCATTGCACTCATCTCGAAAGCTGATTTCATGACCTCTTCAAATTCTTTACATAGAGCCTCATTCAACGATCCAAAGATGATATCATCGACATATACTTGAATAAGTAACAAATCATCGCCTTTTCCTTTTGTAAAAAGGGTACTGTCGATGGTGCCTCGTGTAAAGCCATTGTCCACCAGATGAGTAGCCAGCCTGTCATACCATAGGCGTGGAGATTGATGAAGTCCATACAATGCCTTATTGAGTTTGTAGACATAATTTGGATGCACCGAATCTTCAAAGCCTGGAGACTGTTGAACATAAACTTCCGTATCAATTTTACCATAAAGGAAAGCGCTTTTAACGTCAAGTTGCTTGACGCGAATCCCTTTAAATGATGCAAATGCTAAAAAAATACGGACGGACTCCAATCTGGCGACAGGGGCAAAAACCTCATCATAATCAAGTCCTTCAATTTGAGTATACCCTTGAACAACTAGTCTTGCTTTGTTCCTCGTGACAACTCCTCTATCATCCTTCTTGATGCGATATACCCATCGAGTGCCTTTCGGATCGGCACCTTTGGGTAAGGGAACAAGCGTCCACACTTGCAGCTTGTGAAATTGCTGCAGTTCATCTTGCATGGCCTCGACCCAGGATGGGTCTTGCAAGGCCTCCGCTACTTTCTTCGGTTCAGTTTGGGAAAGATGGCAAGAGTTGACGGTTGCTATAAATCCCAGAACCTGATTAGCTGAAGTATCCGTATCTTCAGCAGTTTGCTTCGCCTGACGTCTAGTTTGAACAGATGAAAGGGGATCACCAATGATGTTTTCAACAGGGTGATTCCTATGTATCCTAGTAACTGGAATAGCATCTGGCACAAGATTTAATTCCAAGTTATTCAGATCCCCTTCAGTGGCAGAAGCATCTTCGTTTTCTTCATTAGAGAAGAAGTGAGAATATTCCATGTCTGCTGCATCCTCCAATGGAGGCATATTAGGATTATTCGGAAGATCCTCGGTATTAACGGGATTTGAAGCAGATGGAATAGTGGTTATTTGTGGTGAAGGTGTAGTAACAGATGTAGGAGTAGTAGTGGATGTTGAGGCAGGCATATCTGGTGTTGGAGTAGGTGAAGGAGTGGATGTTGTATCAGGTATAGGATTGGATGTAGAAGAAGAAGATGGTTGTTGAAAAACATCGAGTCCATGAAGCATGGTGATTAAATCTTCAGTGACATCATCCTCCGGAACATTAAAAGAGCTGAAAAGATTCCCATAATTAAAGAACCAATCCGGACCCTTTCCTTGAGGTGGTTCCGTATACCGTAGGCATTTGACCTCAAAGTGTTCCTCGATCTCGTTCGTTGATTTGTTGTATACCCGTTTGTTTGGAGAGTTGACCGAATATCCGAGAAAAATTCCTTCAACGGCCTTATCGCCAAACTTAGGGACACGATCTTTAGTAATCATAATCAAACACGGACATCCAAAAGGTTCCAGAAACTGCAGATTCGGCTTGCGATTGTTGAAAAGCTCATAGCAAGTCTTATTCTTCTTTTTAACTAAAAGAACCCGATTCAATACATAGCAAGCAGTATTTACTGCTTCAGCCCAGAAGATAATAGGTAATTTGGAATCCGCTAACATGGTGCGAGCGGTTTCAATAATTGTCCTATTCTTCCGTTCAGCAACTCCATTTTGTTGAGGTGTTCTCTGAGCACTAAATTGATGTTCAATACCTCGAGAAGCACAAAATAACTCAAGAGTTGAGTTCTTGAATTCGGTTCCGTTATCGCTCCGCAGCCTCTTCACTTTTAAGTTGCACAAATTTGCCAACTTATCCAACAAATAGACTAAAATACCCGCTGTCTCATCCTTAGTTGCGAGAAAGTAGACCCACGAAAAGCGTGAGTAGTCATCTGTTACCACTAAACAATAAGAACGACCACCTATGCTCTTGGTAGACACAGGACCAAAAAGATCCATGTGCAGTAGTTCTAACGGAGCATTTATGGAATTCACTACCTTAGACTTATGGGACTTCTTATAGAGTTTGCCCTTGTGGCAAGAAACACAGTCATCTTTCAAGGCGAAAGACTGTTTCGTAACTCCACGAACCAAGTCGTTGTTGACTAGAAAATTCATTTTACGGAAATGAATGTGTCCCATACGTCTGTGCCAAAGGAGTGATTCCTTCTCTGAAGCCTTCGAAAGGAGACAAGTGTATTCGCTGGTAGACTCCACAGTTCGCATATTCATTACATATGTGTCATTTCTTCTTGGAGCACGCATTACTACCCATTCCTCCGGAATAACGTACCCTGGCTTCAATATGACACACTCGGTTTTTGTAAACGATGTGGTATAATCCTTATCACAAACTTGTGATACACTTAACAAATTATGCTTAAGCTCGGACACATAGTTTACATTTTCAAAGCTAACCTTTCCATTGGTTAGCGTACCTCTCCCTGAAATTGTTCCTCCCGTATCTCCAGCAAAGGCAACGTGACCTCCCGCATATGGTTTAATATCCACTAAGAGAGACACATCACCCGTCATGTGTCGCGAGCAGCCACTATCCATGAACCATTCACTATCTTTTATTCGTTCAGACTGCTGCAACACAAAAAATGAGGAGATTAGTGAGAAACGGTGACCCAAGCCTTTACAGACTTAGGTCGACCATAGTCATCAACAATAATCACATCAGATAAAACTTTATTTTTAAACAAATCAGATTTTGAATCTGATGTGTTATCATTGATGACGTTTGAGTCCGTAATAGACTCCTTTAACTTCCAAACCTTTGATGGTTCGGGATTTGGCTTTGAAATAGTGTTGGACTTTGGTTTTAACAAAATATTTTGTTCAACACTAACAACTTTCTTTGCCGGCTTGGGAGAGTCAGAGTGATGCCTAGGAGGTGATTTCGAAAAAGAATTTCTATAGAAAGATGTCCTAGGCATATCTCTCCCATACCGCTGATGAGAAAGTTTGGGACAATCACGGATCAAATGTCCTTGTTTCTTACAATAGAAACAAGAACGAATCTCATGAAATTGTAGAGACGGAGGGTGTACTGGAGGATGTGACACAACATTTTTAGAACATGGACAGGCTGTACATGTTTTAGAAAGTGCTGGTCTTGGTTTAGAGGGTGAGGCTAAAGTTTTATTAACCTGAACTTTTTCACTTGTCACCTTATGTTTTAAAACATTTGTTGGTGACTTTTGAAGTTTCTCATTTAAAAACTTATTTTCCCTTTTATATTGAACCTTTGTTATAGGTTCAGTTTTCAAGATTTGTTTTGCAGGTTTAGCCTCAACCTTCTTAAACTCAGGATATTCCTGATCAGTAATATCCTCTATCTCAACAATCTCATTAGTTTGAATTTGAGACTTAGCTTTAACAAACTGAGGCAATGGATACTCTTGCCTCTTGGTTTTCTCCGTTGTCAGTTTGTTAAGCTTGACTTCTTTGGCCTTAATACCATATAACTTGGTATAATCGACTGAAATCTCCTCAAGGCCCTGTTTAGCAATTGAGGGACAATATTCAGCATTAGAAGGTGGTGGTACTTGGTTATAACCAAGGTCTTCCTTCTTTTTGCCGCTAGTCCCTTGTTTACTAACTATCTCATTAAAGACTTGTGTTGCGGAGGTTGAACTTAAGATTTTACTTTTATGATTCTCAAACTCATCTTTTAAATCAGATAATTCTTTTGTCAACAATTCAATCTCAGTTAGATAACTTTTAATTGCGTCTTGTTGACTAAAGACCTTGGCCTTAAAAGTTTCGGTATCTAATTTATGAGCTTCAAGATGTTGTTCATAAAGTTTTTCATTTTCTAATAAAAATTATTGGATTCATTAAGCTTAACTATCTTGTCCCGCAAATTTTGATTGTCTTTTTGATAGACCTCTAGGGATTCAGTCAGATTAATGCACGAAACACAGTTAAAAGGCTCAACAGGTTCATTTGTTACCTCAGGAGTGATGTGAGCCATTAAACATTGAAACTTTTCAGCTTGTGCACTCCAATCAAAGGTAGTTGGCTCAAAAACGATCAAGGCATTGTCTGCAGCCAACGAATTTGCTTCCTCTTTCTCAGTTGCTTTGGGAGGATCTGGCTTTGTAAAACCTGATGATGGCATCCTAGGTTTCTCACATTCCCTTGCAAAATGACCAAGGTTCTGACAGTTATAGCATCGAACCTTACTTTTATCAAACCCGAACCCAGTCTTCCCATTTCCTTCCAAACTTTTTCTGCCCGTTCGCTGCAAGAACTTTTGAACTCTTCTGGAAATCATCGCTATGTTCCAGTTCAAATCCATCTGCTCCAAATCATCATCATCCAGTTGAGCATAGTCTTCTTTGGTCATCTCCAATGTAGTATTTGGTTGAGTAACCAAATCCTTATAAGAGCTAATAAAAGCTGTATAAATCGCAGCTTGCTCTTGAATTGCTGGTGATGCTGAAACCGGTTGTTGGGTTCCTTGATTTGTGCAAGCAGTACCGGAAACATACGCCGCATGAGTCTCCACAGCTGAATATGATGAAGGATTCGTATCTGACATAAATGCCATTCCTCCATAACTCTTACCCGTATTTACTTGGCTTCCATACAGAGAAGGATTTTGTACAAATCCAGTTGACTTGCATTCCTTCTTCTTCAATTCCATAGCATGGGCTTGAAGAACTCCAATGAGTTGATCCAAAGTCATCCCAGATAATTCTTGATTTTCCTTCAAGAATTGAACTTTCACATCCCATGCACTTGGTAAAACATCCAATAGCTTTTTATTAATCTCCAGTGCAGTGAGAGTATATCCTCCTTCAGTCAATTCACTCACAATTTGTGAGTATCGAGTAAACAGTCCAGCCGTCGTCTCATTAGGTAAGGAGTCAAACAAATCATACTGTTTCTTAATTAATTCCAGTTTTGCCTCCTTATATTTCTCATTTCCTCCACACCTGGTCTCTATCGCTTTCCATAAATCATAGGTTATGTCATGAGTTTTGAACAATCTCATGACATCCTTTGTCAAACACATACATATGGCTGAATGTGCTTTCCTTTCCAGTTGATAATCTTTCTTCTCCTGAGGTGTCATAGCAGTGAAAGATTTTGGTGGAGGAACACCACGATAGTTTCCTTCAGATACAGGAGCCTCATATCTTTGTTTCAATGGACCCCACAATTCCGGACAGTGAAAGTCCACAAACTGTTCAAATCTATCCCTCCAATAAGCATACTCCATATCTGCGGTAAAAAGAGGAGGTTTATTATTTGAACCAATATCATTGCCCTGTTTTAACATTTCTCGAATTCCCCTAATATCTTCCTTATCCGTTGCCATTGAAGATATACCTGAAAATGTACGCAAAAACAAGAACTCGAAAAATATTAGTACTTAAGGCGTCACTTAGTAAGTGACGCACTGAAGTGTCGCAACGACTAGCGTCACTAGGTTAGTGACGCTATCGAGTGACGGGTGAAGTGACTGATGACACTAAAGGTAAGTGTCGCTCAATCAAGCAAGTGACGCACTCAAGTGATGTACTTGAGTGACGTATTAAACAGAGCGTCACTAAAGGAAGTGATGCAAGAAAACAAACAGGCGTCACTAAAGGAAGTGACGCTAAAAAGTCAAGTGACGTGCAACAGTGACGCACGTTAGTGACGGTGGATTAGGGTAGACGACACTTAAGTGAAGTGTCGTATAGACCTCAAGTGACACTTCAAGTGACGCGTTCAAGTGACGGTATAACCCTAATTTGGAATTAGCTAGTGCCGCAGGAAGTGACGCGTCTAAGTGACGGGTCGAGTGTCGCAAAACGGCTGTAAAATTCCAAAACCCTAAAAATTCGAATTTTCGTAAACGAAACTCAAATTTCTTGAACCCTAATGGACGAAACCTGTGAATGTTGATGAATTTCAACTGAGATTCACCTTTGCACCTCAAAATCCGTATTAATTCGCAATTCTTGAATCAATCAAAAACCGAAATCAATTCAAAATAGCTTCTAAAACGTCAATTTGATCACCGCAAGGCTCTGATACCAGTTGAAAGTGCGTATTGCTAGGATCTAGATGACAATTGACTTACAATTGAAAGGCGGAATCAATCAATTGCATATATCAACAATAAACACAAACCGAAACAAAAGTTATTCACTAAGTAAACAAAGAAATCGACTTGTATATTGATTTGGGAACGATTACAGAGATGCTATTTCGACAAATGGTGCTAGGGTTTCGTCAACCCTATCCTAAAACCCGTAGGTTTCTATTTATACTAAAAACACAGCCGACATGCGTCACTTGGGTAAGTGTCGCATGTGGCCGCCTTAATGCGTCACTTACCTAAGTGTCGCTATGCGTCACTTAATCAAGTGTCGCTATGCGTCACTCAGACAAGTGTCGCCTTCCAAAACACGAGTGTCGCATTAACAAAAACTATATTTCTATTAATTAACAAACGACACTAATTACAACTCGATAGACCAACTGACAGACACTCAAAGATGCATCAACAGTAACCAACTCCTCCTCTTCATCATCTTCTTCGGGTATGTCAAAAGAGTTAAATACATCCTTATAAATAAACAACTATTCTGGACCCGTTCCTTGAGGAGGATCCGTGTAACGCGGGCATTTTATCTCAAAATGCTCTTCCACCTGGTGTGTTGATTTAATGTGGACTCTTTTGTTTGGAGAGTTGACTGAATAACCAAGGAAAATCCCTTCAACAGCTTTAGCTCCAAACTTCGAGACCTTTTCTTTTGGGATCATAATCAGACACGGACACCCAAATGGCTCTAGAAACTGCAAAGTTGGCTTACGGTTATTGAAAAGTTCATAACAGGTCTTGTTCTTTTTCTTAACCGTGAGCACGCGATTCAGAACGTAACAAGCAGTACTGACTGCTTCTGCCCAAAATATAATAGGAAGCTTAGAATCGGCCAGCATAGTCTGAGCTGTCTCGATAATAGTCCTATTCTTACGCTCTGCAACTCCATTCTGTTGAGGAGTTCTTGGAGCACTGAACTGATGATCAATGCCTTTCGTGGCACAATATAACTCAAGAGTTGAGTTCTTGAATTCAGTTCCATTGTCACTTCACAGTCTCTTCACCTTTAAGTTGCACAGATTTGCCAACTTATCCAACAGATACACCAAAATATCTGGTGTTTCACTCTTCACAGCAAGAAAGTATACCCACGAAAATCTGGAATAGTCATCGGTGACTACTAAGCAGTAAGATCTACCACCGATGCTCTTAGTGGAAATAGGACAAAAAAGATCCATATGTAAGAGCTCCAATGGTGAAGCAATGGAATTCACTACCTTCGACTTATGGGACTTTTTGTGGAGTTTCCCTTTATGGCATGCAATGCAGTCATCTTTTAGGGCAAATGACTGTTTTGGAACTCCATTTACCAAATCATTATTTATGAGAAAATTCATTTTGCAAAAATGAATGTGTCCCATCCGTCTATGCCAAAGTAGTGATTCCTATTCTGAAGCCTTTGACAGAAGATAAGTGTACTCATCTGTAGTCTCCACAGTTCGCATGTTCATCACGTAGGTATCGTTTCTCCGTGGCGCCCTCATAAGCACCCATTCTTCAGGGATAACAAAACCTGGCTTCAGTATCACACATTCTGTCTTTGTGAAAGCAGTGGTAAAATCCTTATCACAGACTTGTGAAACGCTCAGCAAGTTGTGAGTAAGTTGAGCCACATAGTTCACATTCTCAAAGCTAACTTTCCCGTTAGTTAGCGTTCCCTTTCCGGTAATTGTTCCTCCAGTATCTCTAGCAAAAGCAACATGTCCTCCGGCGTGTGGTTTAACATCCGTCAGAAGAGACACATCGCCAGTCATGTGTCGCGAGCAGCCACTATCCATGAACCATTCACTATCTTTAACTCGTTCTGACTGCTGCAACACATAAAGGTAAGGAGATTAGTGAGAAACGGTGATCCAAGCCTTTACAGACTTAGGTCTACCAAGGTCATCAACAATAATCACATCGGTTAGAACTTTATTTTTTAACAAATCAGAATTTTTATCTAATGTGTTATTGTTGATGACGGAAGAGTCACTAAAAGACTCCTTTCGTTTCCAAACTTTAGATTGTTCGGAAATTGGTTTGGGAGCAATGTCGGGCTTTTGTTTTGGCAAAGGTTTTTGCCCAACATTACTTGGCTTCTCAGCAGGCTTGGGAGAGATTGAATAACGCCTAGGTGGAGATTTTGAAAATGAATTTCTATAAACTGCTGTCCTAGGCATCTCTCTCCCATAGTGCTGATGAGAAAGTTTGGGACATTCACGAATTAAATGTCCTTGTCTCTTACAGTAAAAGCACGAACGAGTCTCAACAAATGGTTGAGGCTGAGGACTTACCACAGGAGGAGGGGAAACATTTCTAGAACATGAACATTGCGTGCACGTCTTAGAAAATGCTTGTTTTGGTTGAGAGGTTGAAGTGGAAGGTTTATCACAAAAATCTTTTTCACGTGTAACTTTATGTTGCAAAATCTTTATAGGTGACTGTAAATTTTGAAGTTTTGCGTTTAAAACCTTGTCTTTTCCCTTTTTAGGTTGAACCTTAATTGCAGGTTCAACCTTTAAAACCACTTTTTCAGGTTTAACTTCAACCTTCTTAAATTCAGGATACTCCTGATCAGTAATGTCCTCAATCTCAACAATCTCCTCAATACTAACTGGAGATTCACATTTAAACTTAACAAACTGAGGCGAAGGATACTCTAGCCGCTTGGTTTTCTCCTTTGCCTGTTTGTTTTGATTATTCACCTTTGACTTGACCCCATATAACAATGCATAGTCAACAGGAATCTCTTCGGTGCCTTCCTTAACAGGCATAGGACAGTATTCAGTGGGAGGCGGGACTACAGTATAACCTAGTCATGTCTTAGTTTTATTATCTGTCCTCTGCTTGTTAAGGATTTCATTGAAGGCAACCGTAGAAGAAGAGGAACCTAGAATCTTATTTTTATAGTTGTCATATTCAACTTTCAAATCAGAGAGTTCCTTTCTTAAAAGTTCTAGATAGCTATTACTAGCATCCTGTTGACTAAAAACCTTAGATTTATACCTTTGAGTGTCCTGTTTATAAGCCTCAATTTTCTTATCATACAGTTGTTCATTGGCCTTTAAGTACTTATTGGACTCATTAAGTTTTTCAACTTTTTTTCTTAAGTCTACGTTGTCTTCTTGATAGCACTTTAAAGATTCAGTTAACTTAATGCATGAAATACAGTTCAAAGGCTCTTCTGGTTCATTGCGTACCTCATTAGAAATGTGAGCCATAAGACACTGTTGATACTTGTCAGCATACATGCTCCAGTCTGTGTTGGTAGGCTCAAAGACAACTAGTGCATCAGCTGTCGCTTGCTTTATTTCTTCTTTCTCTAGAGTTTTAGGAGCATCAGGCTTTGTGAAACCCGATGGAGGAACTTTGGGTTTTTCACATTCTCTAGCAAAATGTCCCAAATTCTGACAATTATAACACCGAACCTTGCTCTTGTCAAAACCAAAACTAGTTTTGTCATCTCCTTCCAAACTCTTGCGCCCAGTCCGTTGCAAGAATTTTTTAACTCTCCTTGAGATCATGGTAATATTCCAGTTTAAATCCATTTGCTCAAGATCATCGTCATCCAATTGAGCATAATCTTCTTTAGCAAGTTCTAATGTAGAATTTGGTTGTGAAACCAAATCCTTGTAGGAGCTAAGAAAAGCTGTATAGATAGCAGCATGTTCTTGAATAGCAGGGGAAATTGGAACTTGCTGTTGTGACCCTTGTGAGGGTCCAGAAGCATAAACTGGATGATGAGCACCAGTAGGCTGCAATGAAGGCTGCAATGGAGAGCTTGTAGCAGAAACGAAGGCCATTCCACCATAAGTCTTCCCGGAGTTTACCTTTCCTCCATATAATGTCGGGTCTTGAACAAAACCACCCGATTTACACTCCTTCTTCTTCAACTCCATTGCATGAGCTTGAAGAACGCCAATTAGCTCATCCAAATTTATTGTAGCTAACTCTTGGCTCTCTTTTAGAAATTGCACTTTAACGTCCCAACTACTAGGTAGAACGTCCAACAGCTTCTTATTTACCTCAATCTGAGGGAAATTGTAACCTCCCTCGGTTAACTCACTAACTAATTGTGAGTATCTTGTAAAAACGCCAGATGCTGTTTCATTAGGAAGAGAATCAAACAAATCATATTGTTTCTTGATTAGTTCTAATTTCGCCTCCTTGTACTTCTGATTTCCACCACATCTCGTCTCAATAGCCTTCCAAAGATCGTATGTTATGTCATGAGTTTTGAAGAGGCGTAAGACATCTTTAGTGAGGCACATATAGATGGCCGAATGAGCCTTTCTTTCAATATCATACTCCTTTTTCTCTTCAGGAGACATAGCTTTATAAGTTTTGGATGGAGGGATACCACGGTAGTCTCCCTCAGCTACTGGAGCTTCATATCTTTCTCTGAGTGGACCCCAGAGCTCTGGACAGTGGAAATCTACGTATTGTTCAAATCGGTCACGCCAATATGCGTAATCCATATCAGCAGTGAACAGAGGAGGTTTATTATTAGAACCGACATCATGATTTTGTTTAATCATATCCCTGATTCCCCGAATATCTTCTTTATCAGCAACAGCAGCCATTAAAGAATATCCTGAAAATTAGCTCAAAAACAAGAACTTGAAAACTTATTAGTACCAAAGGCGTCACTTGGTAAGTGACGCACTCAAGTGTCGCAACGACTAGCGGCACTTAATAAGTGACGTTATCGAGTGACGTATAAAGTGACTGATGAAACTTTAAGCAAGTGTCGCTCAATCTAGCAAGTGACGCACTCAAGTGTCGTACTTGAGTGACGCAATAAATCAGACAGGCGTCACTAGCGGAAGTGATGCAAGAAATCAAACAGGCGTCACTAGCAGAAGTGACACTTGGCAAGCAAGTGACGTGCTAAAGTGACGCACGTGAGTGACGGTGGATTAAAGTAGACGACACTTAAGTTAAGTGTCGTATTAACCCCAAATGACGCTCTAAGTGACGCACCAGAGTGTCGGTAAAACCCTAATTTGAATTTACGAAGTGCCGCACGAAGTGACGCGTTCAAGTGACGCAACGAGTGTTGCAGAAATGGCTGTAAAGTCCCAAATATCCTAAAAATCGAATTTTCGTAAACCTAACGAAAATTCCTCAAACCCTAACGAACGAAACCTGTAACTAGTGATGAAAATTGTCTGGAAAGCACCTAATTAACCCGAAATCCGTGATTATTTTGGTTCTTTATACGAACCAAACCGAAATCAATTCAAAAACGTCTACAAAGTGCCAATCGAATCACCTAAAGTCTCTGATACCAGTTGTGAGTGCCCCTGATGATGGATCTAAGTGATGATCGACAGCGATTGAGTGGCGGAAACAATCAATCACACAAATAACTAATAAACGTAAACCGAAACGATTGATTAAACAAAGTAAATGAGTTTATTAGCTTCAATAACGTATTGGAACTGATTACAATTGAGTTTAGTCGACAAATGGTGCTAGGGTTTCGTCAACCGTAGCCAAAAACCCGTAGGTTTGTATTTATACTAAACTAAAACCGGCAGACATGCGTCACTTGGTAAGTGTCGCATGTGGCCGCCTTCATGCGTCACTTACCTAAGTGTCGCTATGCGTCACTTAGGCAAGTGTCGCCTAAAACAAAACTTAAGTGTCGCTAGGTACAAAATCTATATTTCTATTAAACGACTAATCGACACTTTACAACTCGATAGACCAACTGACAGACAAACTGATATGCATCAACATCCCTCCTAGCCACCCTTGGGTTTCGCGATCCATGCGGATGAGAGCGTGACGAATTGGGTGGTGTGTTTGCCATTCTGAGACAGAGCGTTAGAAAGAATGAGGCCTATATCCATATAGTACATATATAATATCGCCTAAGATATTGAGCGAGAGTGAGGCCTATCTATGTATATATATATATATCATATAATAGCCTAAAGTGTCTAACACAGACATGTTTGAGTCCCGGTTCTTTTGAGGTCAGAGTCAACTAGTGTATCATGTTCAGTCATGACTCCTTTCAGATCTCACATCATATTCTTTTAATTGTACATAGTTGATCAGGCTATGTTAATTTAAACCAATACAATGTAGTCACTGAACCTAATTATACTTAATAAGGAATACCGCCTAACGGTCATACTCCAGGCCCACTAAATGCAACCTAGTTCACTATAACCTTAGGCTCTGATACCAATCTGTCGCACCCCAAATTTGAGTTGCGGAAGCGAATCGGGTCGGGGCGCGACTAATCAATAATCACAAGCAAAAAGATATAATGAACGACCACTATATGCGTCGTTTACAATTTCATTGATTAAACAAAAGTTTACATCAAAATATAGCGTACATTAGCTCAGTTCTTGAATTGAGAGATTTACATTACATAATTAATCTATACAAAATATAATAATGCAATTAAATCTCTGATTGTTTGAATGCAGACTCGAGCTAACGATTCCTGATTGGGCAGCCAACCTACTATTGTGTACCTGTGATACATGCTAAAATTGGTCAGCGAAATGCTGGTGAGCTCACAGGTTTGTATGTCAACACATATTTGTATGAACCGCAAGATTTAATTGAATTTAAAATGCAATTAAGCAAAATAAAAGTTATACAACCATGAGCACATAGTCTGAGCTTAACTTGAATGTCAGGTCCAATTAAGGAAACCCAACGGAGGTGCCTCCTACGAGTGCCTAATCTACACTCGTCTTCCCAAATGCTAATACATCCGTTTGACCAGTTAGTGCGTGCTAAACCGGACGAGAATTTTCAATCCTATATGATATCATATACTAACATTCACGCTACAGATGTATTACCAAACTATGTTGTGGAGGGCTTTGAAATGATTAGTGAAAACAACTCATGTAGTATTTGATTTTGAATTGTACTTGCGTTCAACTTGTAAATAAAACGAGCAATGTAATCACACCCCTGATGAAAATCGTAAAATAGGGGTTATGTGACTCACCTGAGCCTTGAGTGTTTATCGAAATAAACTTGAATTTATTAGCTGTGAATTGATGTCCGAAGACTTGTAACCTAGGGGTGTCCAAGACACGCGATCGTTATAAACATGAGTAGGTATCTCGAAAGACTACCTTTGTAGTTGTTCGTCCAACTAGAATGTCCAAATTACTACGATTTGGTTGATTAAATTGTCCAAATTACTACGATTTGGTTGTTTAACTTGTCCAAGTTACTACGACTTGGTTTATTGGATTATGTTTTGAAAACGTGTACGACCCGTTGGTGATTGGTTGTAATAATAATCTCATTATTATTATTATGATTTCGAAGTGTTCATGTTCAAAAGCGTATCCTGGTGTGTTTAAAAAGTTGTATCGTATAAGTGTTTGAAGTTACATAAGTTTGACACTTAGTAAAAATCCATATTTTCAAGGTTCTGATTTGTGCGACACTGGGTGCGACACTGGATGCGACACCAAGTGTGACATAGGCTAATGTGTCGCAGGGCAGGACTGCGACATAGGTCTTTGTGTCGCTATGTGCGACATCCGCAATTTAATGCGACATAAGGTATTGTGTCGCTATGTGCGACGGAAATGAGTTCTGCGACATAGTGTTTTGTGTAGCTATATGCGACATCCGAAAGTATTGCGACATAGACATTTGTGTCGCTATATGCGACATCCATGATGTGGTGCGACATAGAGGCTTGTGTCGCTATATGCGACATTGGACATGATTTGGCGACATAAGCGCTTGTGTCGCAGATGGCCTGGAGCCTCTGCGACATAACGGGCTGTTGGCCGGATTTTGAGTTGAAAACGTGTTTTTCGATTTCCGTTTGGTCTGAAACTTTTACCCAACCCGTGTATGGACATTTTAAGCATGGAGAAACAACAAACAAGTGAAAACATATGATATCGAAGGGTTTCGAGATTTGTCGGAAACTTACAAACTTAACGCCGGTGAAATCCGAAAAGATAGAAATGAAGCTCTTAATGAGGTGAACGTTTTTCTTCAAAGAAGCGAGACGATCCGAGTACGTTTAGTGGTGTTATTTTGATGATCAAAGAGATGGTGGTGGTGGTGGTTTTCTTGAAAGAAAAGAGAGAAAAAGAGTGAGGAGAGAGAGAAAGGTTTGGTGGAAATGAGGAGGGAAAGAGGGAGGTGTGGGTTTTGGTGAAAACCTCCCCTCTTCAGTCTCCGCCTTTGTGTTCTGTGTGGTGTTCGTTTTTCCGATTGTTTAAACGTTTAAATAATTTTATTTACGTTTAATTATAAGTTTTAAAATTCAAATATTTATTCAATATTTTTGTTGAAGTATTTTATCAAATCCTTTTACTTGAGTTATAAAATATAACTTATCCTTGTTTCGATCGTTTGCGCGTTTATTATTTTAATCGCGTAATCCTTGTTTGTACGATATGAATTTGAGTTGAAATATTATCTAAATAATATTTTGGATAAAATTGAGTTATTAATTAATGTCATATTGTTTAATAAAGTTGTTCACCAACGTCCGTATTAATTGAATCGAATTGCATTCGATTTGAAACTTGTACGATTTAATCAAATTGCATACTTGTATATATTCATCAATATATATTTCGATACATCAATTAGTCTAGCACATAACTAATTACATGTATTAACAATTGATTAGGCACTAATTACTAGTCCTAATTTGGTGGGTGCACAGTATGTATCATACTTACGGGAGGTGTATTAAATGCATCCAACTTTCAAAAACGGTTATTGTATGTATTTTGTTGATGTGTTAATGACATGTCATCTTCTAAGGATCCCACGTGGCATCTTAAAATGACGACACATCAGCAAAATACATACAATAGTCGTTTTCGAAAGTTTGATGCATTAAATACACCTCCCGTAAGTATGATACATACAATAGACATTCGAGATAAGTTGGATGCATTCATAAGTACTTATCTCATAACTTATTTCTAATCAATCTAACGATAATTATCAAAGTAACATCATAAAAGGTTTTACAGGATATATTACTACATCTATGCTTGTATATATGGAGTGTCGATATTAAGTATTAAATACATCACAAAACAAAGAGAAGAAAAATATGAAAGAAGATAATCAAATGGAATAACTAAAAGTCGCATAACACTTTATCAAGTAATAATCATCATAATAATGTAAGGTGATTAAATGCAAGATACTGGAGTGTCTTTATATAAAATTGGAATTCATCACTGTAATTAAAATTTGATGGAATGTATATTCCTTTATGATGACTTCAAATGGAATTCAATTTAGAACCAAAGAACATTATGGAATGGAATTGAGAGATGACAATTTCATAAAATTTCGCAAACCAAACACTGTTATACGAAATATATTATTAAGTCTAGAGATATTATTAGGTTTATATCGTGTTATCGGGCTTAACCCATGATTTATATTATGGTTCTACTTATTTATTGTACTGAACACATTATTGAGATGCAAATCAAATTACGTTAAAAGGTTTCAGAGCAAAACCTAAATTGCTCACCCGAAAACTAATTTCCTTTGCTGCAGCCTATCGATACCTTCAATTTCATTTTCTCGAAGAGTAATTCCAGAGCTTTCATCCATATTATATTACTATTATTATTTTTTTTCATTCAATATTCAATACTAACATCTCCATTCTGTATAATCTCGTACGCATGATGCATTTGTTTAAATATTAAACCACACCTTTTATTGCTTAGCGACGTAACACAAACATTCCAATAATATCATGACAAACACTGATCAACCTCATTCCTCCTCAGTCCTCAACTTATGATAAAGTTTATGCTGTAATTAATTCTATCAAACATCTTATTCCAATACAACTTGATCTTGAAAAACTTAATTATGCATATTGGTCAAGTCTCTTTTTAAACCATTGTAATGGTTTCAAAGTAGACAAATGCACTGAAGGTACTTCCTCCAGCACCGAAATTGCAACATTAATAACTGCAAGCCTCCAATGCATGCAAATGTTGCTAAAGGTCAAACACCGTAGTGTTTTTTCTCATTCGTGTTTATTTATAAATATTTGAAACTCTCAATTAATAATTACATCACTTTTGATTGCATATGTGCATCTTTCGTGTTCACGTCATTGGATATTCAAATTTATTGAAACTACTATATGCTTATGCTATCTAAAAAGAACAATTACTCTTTATCCTGCAAATTGACATTTTTTTTGGACAATGTATTTAAATTATTACATATGTACGCTTAGATCTTTGATTGCATTATCCATTCAAAAGTTTAAACTTTTTACTCACTTGCAAGTTGCAATGATCTGTTTGCAGCTGCTAAACTGGAGCTTGATAAATTAAACCTTGACCTTTTGAGTAAAATTTTAATGACTGTATATGTTTCCACGACATAATTATGGTGGAACTAGCAAGATTGAGAAAGAATATATATAAGAGTATGTTTGACCGAGCTTATTTAGGAAGTTGTTATACATTTATTGGTTCCTATTTATTAGGAAGTTTGTTAGTATTAAATTGTATATATATATTCTTGTATCCTCCAATATAAGAAAACGTATCAATATAATATACGAATTCTTCTCATCCCTGTGTAAAGATACATGGTATCAGAGCACCATTAAGGGTGAAATATACAACGAAAGAAGCCTGTCGAAGTAATGGAAACCCCACCACAATCATCAAACCCACCACAATCCGCTGTTATCGTTCAGAATGTTCAGGATGCTCCGTTTCCTACGGGGATCGTCCTGGACGAAACTAACTATCCTCTATGGTCTCAACTAATGGAGATGCGAATCGGAGCACGAAATAAATCTGGTTTTATCACCGGACAAGCTACGAAACCCACCTCGAATGAAAAACTGATTGAAGCATGGTTGATTGACAACAACAAGGTGAAGAGCTGGCTCATCGACTCTATGAATCCAGCCCTCATTCGTCGTTTCATTCGACTACAAACTGCTGCGGAAATTTGGGAAGCTGTTCGAAAAACCTTCTACGATGGAACTGATGAAACTCAGTTGTTCGAACTAAATAGGAAGTCGTTTACCACCCATCAAAACGGACGATCATTACCAGTTTACTACAACGAATTGGTGAGCATTTTCCAAGAGATAGATCTCCGTTTAACAAGTGAAGAAACCACAGTGGCTGAAACGGTAATCCTTAATAAAACTCTATCACGTTTCCGTGTTCATATTTTCTTGGCAGGTCTCGATCCAGAGTTTAACAGTGCTAGGAGTGAAATCCTAAGGAAAGATCCTCCTCTGGATTTAGAATCATGCTATGCGTATGTACGCAAAGATCAAAGTCAAAGGCATACAATGGAAGAAACCAAGGTGGAACCGGATAGCATGGTACATTTAGCTGCTCGAAACCGACCCTATAAACCAAAAAACAACACTGGTAAAGGGAATACCTTATCATGCTCGCATTGTGGAGAAGATGGACACTCCAAGCTTAAATGTTACGAAATTATTGGGTATCCCGACTGGTGGGATTTTTCGAAGAAACCTCGAAAGAAGATTGGGCAAGCAAGTACCAGTATTGCTTCATCACAAACCGAATCAACAGCTACTCCGATGGCAGCTCATACCTCGACAAATTCTGGTACGTATAACTCGACATTTAAACTCAATAATGATTGGATAATTGACACGGGTGCTACCGATCACATGACGAATGACCCCATGAAAATTACTACCTTATGTGATCAGAAACAAACGAGTATCCAAACGGCTAGTGGAGAAATAGCACCTGTAACTGGTGAAGGATCGGTAAAAATTACAAATGATATGGCCTTAGATCGTGTTCTTGTAGTACCTTCATTATCTGTTAATCTACTATCCGTTAGCCAAATCACAGAATCTCTGAACTGTTATGTGATTTTTTGGCCTAATGAGTGTGTATTTCAGGATATGAGAACACATCGGATTCTTGGTTATGGTACTAGAAGGGGGCGGTTATATTATGTGGAGGAACACCATCGCAGCCAAGGATTTCACACAAGACTAGCACAAGCAAATAAGTCCGTGGCAATGTTGTGGCATCGCCGTTTAGGACATTTATCTTTTACGTACCTTAGGAAACTTAAACCTCATTTATTTTTGAATGTGTTGAATGATGATTTAAATTGTGACATTTGTGAGTTGGCTAAGAATAAAAGAGTTTCGTATTCTCCTAGCAATAACAAAGTGTCTATGCCATTTATAAAAATTCACTCGGATGTTTGGGGTCCTGCTCCAATCCAAACTCTAACAGGGGCAAAATATTTCGTAACCTTTATTGATGAATGTACTCGAATGGTGTGGATATCTTTGCTTAAAAATAAATCAGAAGTCTTTAGTGCCTTCAAAGAATTATACCATCTTGTAAAAACAAAACACAGGAAGGAAATTCAAGTTCTACAATCTGATAATGGGGGAGAATACATAAATAAAAACATGGCATCCTTCTGTAATGAAAAGTCTATCTATCATCAAACATCGTGTGCTAAAATGCCTCAGCAAAATGGACTAGCCGAAAGACGTAATAGACAAATATTAGAGATCGTTCGAGCATCTCTCTTTGACATGAAGGTACCACGTGAATATTGGGGTGAGGCGGTTCGATCGGCTGCCTATCTAATGAATAGAACACCATCTCAAGTAATCGGGTTCCAAACTCCTCTACGGAGAATGCATGAACTCGTTGACATTCCTGTAATACATGACCTGGAACCGAGAGTGTTTGGCTGTACGGCATTTGTCCATCAAAATGTTGGAAAATTGGAACCAAGGGCGATACGATGTGTGTTCTTGGGATACGCAGACCGGAAGAAAGGATATAGGTGCTATGATCCCGTGAAAGATAAGGTATATGTAACTCGGGATGTTGCATTTCACGAAACTGTTCCTTTTTTTGGCCATGCAAATTCTTCTCAGGGGGAGTTGAACAATGTTAAGAATTCACATGACAAACAAATGGGAGACAACGGGGGTGAAGATACAACTAATACTGAGTTTAATGTGGGAGGACCAAGTGATGAGGTTATCGATAGTGATGAGGTTATCGGTGATCATTTTACCAATTCGAGTAATAGTGATGAGTTTAATACTAACATTCCGGAAACGGAAACTATGTTTGAAACTGTAAATGTGCAGGATGTGAATGATGAAGAAGTGGTAAACGTGCAAGAGATAAGTAATGAAGATGGCGAAATTGGAGCAAGTAGTGAACCAAGATATCCAGTAAGAGTGAATAGAGGTGTTCCAAAGAAACAATACCAGGCGGATGTAAAGGCAAAATCAAAGTATTCAATAGGCAACTATGTTTCGAATCATCGGTTATCTAACTCGCATGCTCTCCGTGTTGAAAAATTATCTACTACATCTATACCCAAAGATGTGCATGAAGCAATGATAGATGAAAAATGGAAGAAGGCGATGAACGAAGAAATGGAGGCCTTACAAACGAATGGAACATGGGATGTAGTAGATCTTCCACAAGGAAAGAAGACAGTGGGATGTAGATGGGTGTATACCATCAAGCTTGATTCGAATGGGAACATAGATCGGTACAAAGCACGGCTAGTCGCAAAAGGTTACACTCAAAAGTATGGGATAGATTATGGAGACACGTTTGCACCGGTCGCGAAAATGAATACAATTCGAGTTTTAATTTCACTTGCTGCAAACCGAAGTTGGCCTCTGAGACAATTCGACGTTAAAAATGCATTCTTAAATGGATATTTGGAGGAGGAAGTTTATATGGATCTACCACCCGGACTTGGGAATAGCAGAAAAGTGTGCAGGCTAAAACGAGCATTATACGGGCTCAAACAATCACCTCGGGCTTGGTTTGGTCGCTTATCGAATTTCATGAAAAAAGTGGGATATAAACAAAGTGAGGCCGATCACACATTGTTTGTAAAACTCGGAAAAGAAAAGGTGACAGCCCTTATAGTGTACGTCGATGACATGGTGGTGACAGGAAATGATCCGGAAGAAATAGAGAAGCTACAACAAATCCTTGCAAGCGAATTTGAGCTAAAAGATCTCGGAGAATTAAAATATTTTTTAGGCATTGAAGTTTCAAGATCTAAAGCAGGAATCATCATGTGCCAAAGAAAGTACGTGCTCGACTTGTTAGCAGAAACGGGAATGTTGGACTGTAAACCAATAGATACTCCGATTGAGATGAATCACAAGTTGCAAGTTGAAGACAATCAAGTCCCTACTAACCGAGAGAGGTACCAAAAACTCGTTGGAAAACTTATTTATTTAGCTCACACTAGACCTGATATAGCATATGCAGTTAGTGTGGTTAGTAGGTTTATGCATTCTCCGAGTGAAAGTCATATGGATGCTGTGTATCGAATTTTAAGGTACTTGAAATCTTCACCAGGAAAAGGGTTATTCTTTGGAAAAAATGAAGAACGTGGAGTGAATGGGTACTCTGACGCAGACTGGGGTGGTGATCGAGGGGATGGAAAGTCTACCTCTGGTTATTTTACTTTTGTTGAAGGAAATTTAGTGACTTGGAGGAGTAAAAAGCAAAATGTGGTGTCAAGATCGAGCGCAGAAGCTGAGTTTCGGGGAATGGTCCATGGTATTTGTGAACTTCTTTGGATTCGAAGAGTGCTATGTGATCTCGGTATTGCACTAGACAAACCCATGAAGTTGTATTGTGACAACGAGTCAGCGGTGAAAATTGCAAATAATCCCGTACAACACGACCGTACAAAACATGTAGAGATTGATAGGCACTTCATCAAAGATCATATTGAAAAAGGCTCGATAGAACTCCCACATGTTGCATCGGCTGATCAGCTTGCCGACATGTTAACCAAGGCTGTATGCGGAAGAATTTTTCGAAGCTCTCTTGACAAGCTGAGAATGTTGGATATACATTCTTCACCTTGAGGGGGAGTGTTTGACCGAGCTTATTTAGGAAGTTGTTATACATTTATTGGTTCCTATTTATTAGGAAGTTTGTTAGTATTAAATTGTATATATATATTCTTGTATCCTCCAATATAAGAAAACGTATCAATATAATATACGAATTCTTCTCATCCCTGTGTAAAGATACAATCACCATTGGCACTTTGATCCAGAGAGCTTCCGTTCATCTATAGAATTGGCTACAAATCATAAAATTGTTGACCTCAAGAAAAGATTTAAGGCGTTTGGTGATATGGAAGAGGAAGATGATTTGGATAGGGTTCACGTGTGAGTTTAGAGATGTGAGAACAAATTGGAGATATACCAGAGACGATTTTATCAGTACTTAAACAATGTTGCCCTGGGAATCTGCAAACTACACTATGAATTAGCATAATTGAAAACCATAGATTAAAAGATTTACAAGCATATACTTTTGCCTCATGAAAGTAGTCTTAGAGATCACTAAAAGAATGCTAAAGATTGATGTTTTTTCAATTTTCTAGAATCTATAGGAGGTTGCATTTAGTGTTCTAAGTTAGAAAGAAATGAAGGGAAAGAGGGAATTTTGTGATCAATAATTTTACAAATTTACCCTTAAAAGGAAAAAATACGTCATTTTATAGGATTAATATATTAGGTCAACGATTTATGGGTAGAAATAATGAAAATAATGTGTGATTAATTGTTCATTTTTCAAATCCTTTCAATTTGAAAGGAAAGTTAGGAAGGAAATATTAAAAGAATTCTCCTTCCCCTTCATTCTCATTCTCTCGAAGAAAAAAAACTCGTTAATACATTCTCCTCTTCCACTTCCATCCGACTCCTTCCCTTTCTCTTCAAAATAAAACTCTAGAACAAAGCCTAAATAAAGCTCCAAGGCTTTCACTCTTCCCATCCTACCGAGAGCCTTAAAGCATATACAAAGATGTATTGTTCCATTTCCTCACACTATCCTTTTCAGCTTTGAGTCTTTGACAAACTTTCAACCAATAGTTACTCATACCAGGATAGGGTTATAAGGTAATAAGCATGAGAGTAAATATCATATTGACCACTCATGTTGTCCAAATCTTCTTAATCAAAGTACACACTTTTGTCATCATGTTTAGCCTCCAATCGTTAGATTGATAAAATAAAATAATAAATAGAGAACTCAAACTTACCAATTTGATAAAGTTTGATTCCTTCTACGTGTCACTAACCAAAATATATTCATTAGTTAGTACAACTAATTAAAGATGTGAAGTGCATATCTTATTGTAAGGTCAAATGGTTATTACTATCTTATACTACGTATTACATGTGATCAAAATGATTTAACTTTTAATTACAATTAATAATTATTTGATGCGCTAAATTATTTTAAGCTATTATCACAAACTTTCATATATAATCCTGCGAAGTCACGGGTTATAAGCTATGTAAATTCATATTAAAAATTAAGTGTTAAGTTGGATTCACTACTAGAAAAAAGTTGTTTAGAGACATGTTTAGCGACGCAATTAACGACAGTTTTAAGGCTTGCATGCGACGTATTTGGAGACGTGAAGGTTGATGTCGGTATAAAAAAGTCGCAGATTTTCAAATGTCGTTGATTTTAAAGTCCACGTTATATAATGTTAAATCAATAATAACCTAATATCTAAACTAGGTAGTTAAACTACCAAAACAGTGAAGATGAAAAAAAATTATACGGAATAATAGAAAAACTCAATAATTGAAAAAAAAAAACAAAAAATGAGTTAAGAATACTTGCAATAAAATGTAAGTTTGTCAATAGAATTAAACAAATGATTTGCGGAGGAGCACACGCTTGTTTCTTTTTCTTTTTGATCGAATCACACAAATGTTATTTGTAAACAAAAGAAGTTATGCATCAACAAAACTATCTAAATGATCTGGGCTCTTTCATTTAGTGGACCGGACTCTTTGAATAATACATGTATATAATATTTAATGGTGTTGGACATGTTAATTGTTAAAAGGGCCTCTTCTGAAATTGGGCCATGTTCAATGGCTCGTGTTGAACCCCCAAAGGGCCGGGCCGGGCCGGGCACATAGGGGGTGAACAAAAAAATCGAACCCGGAACCGAACCCGATTTAAAAACCGAAACCGGAACCGATTTGGAACCGGTTTTTGAATACCCGGTTCGGGTTTTTGGACAACCCGACGGGTTGGTACCCGGGTTGGGTATTTAAATTCTGAAACCGGGTTGGGTTTGGAATACGGTCAAAAACCCGAAAACCGGTCAAAAAACCCGGTCAAAAACCCGGGTGAAAACCCGAAAAACCCGGTTCGGGTTGGGAAAAACCGGTTTTAACTTTTTTTGACTAAAAATCGGGTTGGGTTCGGGTTTGGGTCGGGTTGTGCCCAACCAGGTTTTTGTGCTCCTCTAGGCACATATATTAATATATATATATACCATTTTCGCTTATATGACATAAGAATTCTCGTTTTGCTAGATAAATATCCATAAAAAAATTTAGTTTTATTCAAGATGCAAGTATTATAGTCCTGCCGCAAACGCGGGAAAAAGTTCCCCTAGAATTATTTTAAAGCCAATATTTGTTTTAGTAGCTCATTGTATTTATGTTACAGAGCTACCCTCTTGTAACCATACGTGAGCAATCCCCCTTTTACCGTTTTCCGGAATAAAGACTACAACTACTATTAGTGTCTGAGGAGAATAACAACGCTCCCCGACAATGAGTCACAACTACTTCCTCATAGTCGTGATGATCCGTGCTGAGTTCAACCACCAGACAACTACAACTGCTCTTAATGTAACGAGTCTTTATGAAATGGCAGAAACTTGTAAACATAAGTCTTCCATTTCTGTCAAATGACCCGGCTCTGCCGCTTTTCTTATACTTTTGAATAATTGTTGTAATGAAACGGTCGCTAAAAGTTCACTACACAACAAAAATCTCTCATTGTTGTTAATTAGTCGGTAATAATCTATAGTTCTATACTACTATATAATACATTTAACACTCTCTCTCCTCAAAAAATTTTAAGACTAAGTAAAGTGGATCACACTTCCTACTTGTTATTCACTAACTACACTTTTCATCAATCAAATATTAAATCTACCCACTAAAGTTTTTTTTGATTTGTTAAATATCAAAGTTGAGATTTATAACGGGACATCCCAAAATAGTAATGCGGACATTTTTAATGGTACGGACAGAGTACAATACGTTTTTATTTTAAACATTCATTCGCACCTCCACCCACCATGATCACTTTATCGCTGTATTACGCGGGTATAAGGCCCTTCCCAACCCGCCTCGTCGCTTGGCGCCGGTTTGAACCGACGAGACCGACGGCGATGGCACGGCCTCGTCGGTTGGCTAGTCGGTTTGGCTCCTTCGGTTTGGCGACGACCCGTCGCTTGTTTGCATGGGACCCGTTACTTGTTTTTTTTTTTTCTTTGTAATCGTTTATACTAAAAAAAAAATCAAACTTTTAAAATTTAAACATTCCCCCTTTTTTTAAAACTTTTAAACTTTTAAAACTTTTTAAAATTTTAAATTAAAAACTTTTAAACTTTTAACCTTTTAAAACTTTTAAAAATTTTAAATTTTAAAAACTTTTAAACTTTTAAACTTTCCCCCTCTTTTTTTAAACTTTTACCTATAAATATACTTACATATTACACTCATCTTCACACAACAATTTACACAATAAACTCTTTCACACAATTCTTTCACACAACTTTTAACTTTTAAAATGTCTTCCGATTCCGATCTTGAAGATTTGCAGGCGCTCAACGACATTTTCGATCCGGAATTGGCGATTAATGTTATCAACGCCATATCCTCCGAATCGGAAGACGAAGAAGTAATTCCGATCCCGAGAGCTCCCCGTCGATACTTTCCAAGAGATCGCAAAGCAACGAGCCAACGTCTGTTTCAAGATTACTTTGCCGACATCCCAACATTTCCGGCAGATGTATTTCGACGTCGTTTTCGGATGAGTAAGCCATTATTTATCCGTATATGTCAAAATATTGTGTCTTATTCTCAAGATCCGTTACCGGAATACTTTGCATATTTTCGTCAACGTATTGACGCAATCGGCAGACCCGGGTTTAATGTTTTTCAAAAATGCACTTCTGCCGTACGCCAACTAGCGTACGGTTGTGCCGCGGATGCGTTTGATGAATACTTGCATATGGGTGCACAAACTTCATACGAGTGTTTGGATAATTTTTGTAAATGTGTATTTCATTTGTACTCTACGGTGTATTTAAGAAAACCAATAGTACAAGATGTGCAACGTTTACATCAACGTCATTCCGAGTTGCATGGTTTTCCGGGTATGCTCGGAAGCATCGATTGTATGCATTGGCCTTGGAGAAATTGTCCAGTAGCATGGCAAGGTCAATATACTAGAGGTGATCAAGGGCATCCAACTATCATGCTCGAAGCAGTTGCGTCTTATGATTTGTGGATTTGACACACTTTCTTTGGTCCCGCGGGCTCGAGCAACGACATTAACGTTCTTAATCAATCGGATTTGTTCTCCGATTTGCTACGAGATAGAGCTCCCCAAGTTAACTTTACGATTGTTGGACAACATTTCACAAAGGGGGATTATCTGGGGGATGGAATTTATCCGGAATGGGCGACAATTGTTAAGTCGTTCAGGCATCCACTAACTCAAGCCGAGGCTCGCTTCAAAAGATACCAAGAATCTGCAAGGAAAGATGTAGAACGAGCATTTGGTGTGCTTCAAGGTCGTTGGCAAATCATCAAGAATCCTGCTAGACCATACAGCACTAACAAAATCAAAAGAATCATGTATGCTTGTGTTATTCTACACATCATGATAACATAGGATAATGACCGAAATATGTGTGACCTGGAAGAAGATTATCCATCTGAGCCATCAAATAGACCAAATCGCTCATGGGAAGAAAGAGTTGCAACTTCTTTGCGGATGGACAAGGAATTACGGGATCGGGAAGTTCACCATCGACTGCACAATGCTCTAATCCAACACATTGCGCAACTTCCACCAAATTATCGTGCTCGTTAGGATTTGTTGTCATTTTTATTTTTAGGCGTTGTGGTAATTTTTATTTTTAGGCATGTGGTAATTTTTATCTTTAGGAATTGTAGTAATTTTTATTTTTAGGAATTGTGGTAATTTTTATTTTTAGGAATTGTTGTATTTTTTATTTTTAATGGAATGTTTTTAATTTAAATTATTGTGTTTAATTTAAATAGTTTTGTTTTAATTGATTAAAGAATTGGTCAGTGGGTCCCAGAAAAATGAAGTGACGGAGCAGGGATGGGAGGGGTCTGTCAGTTTCAGTCAGTTTCAGTCAGTTTTCTGAAAAAGCTGACGTAGCGCTGACGTGACTCCGTCGGTTTCAGTCAGTTGAGTTTAGGGTTGGGAGTGGCCTATGCTACTAATTTATTCATATGTTGAACTTGAAGTGTCCCGTATTCAACTAGTGTTTATATATAATTTACAATGTAAGTAACAAACAATCGCCTATATACATTATCCCTCAACTTTATCTTTTATCTTTATAGTATATACTTCCCCATCTTAAATTAGGTTTCCGATCCGTTTACAAAATTATAGAAACCATCATGATGTGAACCGATACAATTTCATATTGACTTTTAAAAAATATTTTGAATGTTTAAGCGCTTGAACGAAAGCTTATTTTATGATAAAGTGAAATAAAAAGTTTTGATATTTAACATGAAAGGGCGGTAGTATATGACTATAAATACAACAATATATACTAAGATGTCAAAGACAAGGTAGTCGTCCAAAAAATACTAAGAATAAGAATTGAATATGTTGGGGGTAAGTAACTCTTACACCATTATTTTCTATATTAGTGTGCCACCGACGTATATAAAAAAGCAGAATCTCATTACATCATATGAAAAAATAATAATATATGTTTAATGATTAAACTTTGTATAATATTATACCACCAAATATTAATTTACGGCGTTGATTAAATTTGTAAAGAGAAAAGTTCAAAAAAGAATGGTAAAAAAGTGGAGAATGCAAAAAATAATATGATTTCTTCATTTCAAATACTCATTTTCACCTTTTGTTTCAAAGCTAAATATCTCACAAACCGTATGTCTACAAATTATAAAAATTACATGTTCGGAATTAGCGTCTTTTTCTCTTCGATTCTAGATCCAACAACATATACTTTCGACGAAGTTTTTATTCCCATTTTTTTTTGGGTTTTGGAAACTTTTAGTGTGAAATCACATGTGAGTTAACACTAAAAAATAATCACACGCGCTTATATTTTCGATTAAACTTTAAATGCAAATCATTGATAATGTAAATAGATTATAAGACATGAAAAAATAAGGTGTAATCACATGCGATTGAATATCAAACAATCAATTACATGTGTTTAAAGAGTAATAAAATACGGATTTTCAAATCATTGACTAAGAATTATACAATCAAGTAAAATTCAAGTTGAAATCATACATGAATTATCATATATCGGTAAATTTCTCATCAAATATTAATTTTTAAATGAAAATCATATGTGATTATATGCAAAATCATATGTGATTATATAACAAATCAATTGTGATTAAATGTACAAATAACAATCACATGTGATTTTTAATGAAAATTATTGCAATTTTTAATTTTTTATTTATAACTATTAATGTAGGTGAATATTAAGTTATAATCACGTGTTGAGTAGCAAATACCATGAATAAATAATCGTGAACAAATTTTAATTTTTTTATCATAAATTACATGTGATTATATTGTGAAATCCGGTAAAAAAACGAAGAAAAAAATTCGTCGAAAGTATATCTTATGACATCTCTAATCGAAGAGAAAAATGCGCTGGTTCCGAATATGTAATTTTTATAATTTATCGACTTACGATTTATGAGATAATTAACTAATAGGGTAGAAAAAAGAAGTGAGTTTTGTAAAGAAATAGAAGAATATTATTGGTTCTCTAATTATCTACTCTCAAGTGATAAAAGAGATATTAATCCCATTGCGCCTCGATTGCTAGCTTATCCTTATGCCAGTTGATCGTGACTTTTAGTTATATTTGAACCACGGAATTAAAATACGGGAAAATTCTAGGCTCACAAAAACTTTTATAAATTTGTGTTCACCGAATAACTTTTACCAATGAAATGATTCATGTGATTGGTACAACTCATTTATTATTTCGTTTTGTGAATATTTCTTTATAGAATTTGTGTGAGAGTAGCATTCTCGCTTTTTAAGTGCAAGTTACATGCATGAGATGTATGAGAGAATAATATCATTTGTTTTAAGAGGACGAACTCCAAATGTTTCGATGGACAATAACTCATGTTCAAACAACAATGAACTTAATAACTAATCCGTAGTACTTCGTATTAAATAACAGTTGCACTTATTACATATTATATGGAAAGAAGCATATGTTTTTCCAAAATGTAAGGTACAGAACAATATATAAAAAAAAATATGTAAGAGCTCGCTAACATGTTGAGGAACCTCGTTTACTTTTGAAGATGAGTTCTAGAGGTTTTTCTTTCTTCAAAGTGAGTGCAAATACTTCATTCATATCAAGGTTCTTAGGATCTTCATTGTTTGGGAGAACCCACTCAAATTCATGAATCAAAGATGCTATTATATATTCCATATTCAAGCTACCTAAAGGTACGCCAGGACACATCCTCCTTCCTGAACCAAATGGTAACAAATCGAAATCGTGGCCTTTAAAGTCCTTAGTTGAGCCAACAAATCTTTCGGGTTTGAAAGATAAAGGGTCATCCCAAACTTTAGGGTCTCGACCCAATGCCCAAACATTGACAAATACTTTCGCATCCTTGGGGATGGTATAATTCATCACCTCACAAGTTTGGTTCGCTAGACGTGGTAGAAGATAAGGGACAGGTGCATGCAATCTAAAAGTTTCTTTAATACATGCTTTAAGATAGGGTAAGTTAGATAATTGAGATTGAGTGACTTTGTCAGTTTTGAATTCTCTGTTTATCTCTTCTTCAACTTTTTTCCTGATTTCTGGATTTCTAACCAACTCAGTTATAACCCATATCAGTGAAGTGTTTGTAGTATTTGATGCACCTGCAAATAGTTCCTAAAAACACGAAAAATCTCATTTTAAGTATGACGACCAATTTGTGATAGCAAATATCGAGAGAGAAAATTATATCTAAAGAAAAAGAGTCACTATATATTCAATTCTATTAGGTGATCGAGTAGTGCCCCCTCACTACAAGAATAAGGGTTTTAGTTATGGAAATTCAGTGACGCATTTAAATAAATCACTATCCACTCATTTTAGTGACGATAAAAACATATCTATACTAATGAATGACAAATTTACCGGTCGTCACTAATAATCAGTCCTCTTATAGCCATGTGTTTGATGATACAGTAATATGAATATAAGGATATTATTGGAGTTTTCTCTACCATTCGAATAATATGCTATTTATCCTTTTCCTTTTTTTTTATGACAGAAAAAGATATTATTTAATTTTTATTTAAGCTAAAAGTGTGTGGTGTCAGTTTCATTCTTCGCTTGGATAAATATATAAGTTTCTAATAAAATAATAAATAAAAAAAGAATTATACAGTAATAGAGATATTGACTACAACTAAAAGTATATTAAATTGTTCCAACTTTCAAGGGTGTTATTTGTTTGGATTCGTTTTAAATCCGGATTTTGTATACTTGGGTCTTCGAAGTAAAAAAAAAAGGTACTGGCCGGGTTCTCATCATCCTAATCCTATAAATTCGTAACATTTGGCATAATTGTTATTCTCTCTCCTCCGATGATTTATTATTATGACCAAGTGTCAATCATTAATTTGCTAGGTTGATGAGTAGAATAAAGCTCGAGATGAACGTTGCAAAATCACAAGTCCTAGTTTCAAATGATTCGGATATCATTCTCGTTTGATTTTTAACACCTCTTATTCTCGTTTAAATTTGTTTCCATTTGCATTGTTAGTTTCATGTGTAGGTCAAATTGTCACATCTCTGTTTCCTCATGCATGTTATGATTTAGTGTGGTTAATGGTGATATTATTAAAACGGAAAATGGAACATTTGGAGTCTACAATCAGAGGTATTGTATATTAAGTTGAGTCATATTTAAATTATTATCGTGTATCATATCATTAGAATTTGGGATATAACCTTGCTCAAGTATTGGCTATTGTTTTTGTAATTTGTTACAAGGGATGATGTTAGTGATAGTTTTGTGAGTAAGGCACTTTGGATGATACTTCGACCGCGGAGCATATGCTAAAAACAAGCTCGGGGATTTGGGAGGCATCGGTATCTGAAGAATAGAAGATCTTAAGAGGCTTCTGGGATGTTTCTTCTTTTTTAATCGAGAGTTAAGGCTTATAGTTGCTAGATAGTGTATGACTTTATTTCTCTTTCTTCGTCGGTGTCATGAAAGATTTAGAATGTTTGAAACTAGGCATGTAAGCGAATCGAACGCTTAACAAATAATTCATGAACCATTCAACGAGAAGTTCGTTTATGTTCGTTCATTTTGTTATGTGAATGAACATAAACATAGGTCTCGTTTGTTTATTTACATTTGTGAACGTGTGATAACATATATGTTTGTTAACTAATAGTTTTATTAAATTTCTCGTAATATATATTTGTATATCTTATTTTAATCTAAACTATATTCTAAATATAATAGTATTTAACATTTGTATATTTTTGCCTTTTAGAATTCTCTCTCACATTTTCACTCACTCCCACACACCTCCACACACACACACACACATATATATATATATATATATATATATATATATATATATATATATATGTATGTGTGTGTGTGTTGGCTTTTTTGTGTTCATTTAAAATATTTACAAACAAATGCATTAAATTAAGTATTTGTTCGTGAACGTTTGTTTATGTTCATGAACGAACATACTTTCTTATTGAACGAACATATACAACAAAATGCGTTCACTTATCCGTTCGTGTTCATTCGTTTATTCGATAAAACCTTAATGAACGAACACATTCATATTGCATTCTTATTCGTTTGATTAGATTATGTTCGTGAATGAACATACTTTCTTATTGAACGTACATATACAACAAAATTCGTTCGCTTATCCGTTCGTGTTCATTCGTTTATTCGATAAAACCTTAATGAACGAATACATTCATATTTCGTTCTTGTTCGTTTGATTCGTTTAAAGGTCTATCTGTATCTATTTTTTATTGTTACGTTGTGACATGATAGTAATGTTTACGTTTTTAGTTATGATCAAATGATTTACGATTGTAGATTAACTAATATTATATTTTTTTGCTACAATTCATTTGATTTTAATTTGCAAAATTAAACTTAGTAGAGATATCACACTTTCTATTGCTACGGATAATCAAAGTCACTCTACACTCAAAACTGAGTGACAACTTTTTGTCACTAATTTCATTAGATTAGTGACGACTTTCAATTATTATTGGCAGAAGTTTAGTGATGATATGTATTGTCACAAATATAATGACGGCTCCAGTTTCTTGATTAACTAGTGATTAATTATAGAATTCATGTCAAATTAGAATTTGTGACGGACTTATAGTGACTTAAATAATGTTTTCGTCACTAAATCATGTTAGTGATGATATTTCAACCTTTAGTGGTTAAATCCAATATGTCACTAAAGCCATTTTTTTGCAGAGCTCTCGTGTGTGATAATAGTTCCGCCCCTCGTGTGTGACTATTATACAGTGGGAAAAGATTAACTAAAAAGTAAAGTTGGCCAAAGAAGTTAGCATAAAACTTGACCCAATACATAAAAATTGTCAATTTATCACATTTTTTTCTCCACGTTTATAAAAAGTGTGTATAATCTTTCTCAAAAGATATAATTTTTCACAGCTATATATGTTAAAAAATAAAGCTCACACTTGTAAGTGCGAAAAAATTACAACTTGTCAACACATAATGTGTAAAGAAAATTGTAACACATAATTTTTCAATGCAATAAGAAATACAGATAAATTGAGTGATACAAATTCAAGTGACACCTAGAAATGTGGATATATATACACATAGAATTTTAAGTGTAACTTTATTTTCACACTTATATATGTAAAAACATAGGGTTTTTCCGCACTTATTAATGTAAATATTTTCTGGTAAATAATTTAATGAAATTCAACATATTTTATAAAAGTGTGAAAATAATGTTCTTTGTTGTAGTGTCTTAAAGACACATGTCAGTCATCTATTGAAATTTAAAACGGTATACTTTCAAACACTATGTTGAATGGTTGACAACTTGACATGCAGCCTTTTTGGAATTTTTAGATCTAATAATTACCCATATTATTAAATTGATATCATCAGTATATCGTCAGATTTTAAGATATTTATCATGATTTTCTCATGATATCTTGATACGTGAGATTTTAATGACATCTTGTAGCATCAAGACATTTTTTCATTTACAAGTGTCCCCACGACAAACTTTTCACTTTAATTAATTATTCTTTATAAATATTTCCTTCGTTAGTAGGTAGAAAGTGGGAGGTCATCTTACCAAAAAATAAAAAAGATGATTATGTTTATTTAAAATGTGAGCTTTTTGTCAGATGATAATAAAATTAAGACGAATGGAGTAATTATTAAAGTAATTTTACAATTAATATATATATATATAAAGATGAAACATTACATCATTCTTCATAAAAATGAATAAGAATGATAAAAATGAATGATATTCATTGATAACTGCCTAACTGGTTGTCACCCATGAGTTCATGGAAAAAAAATTAATAATAATAATAATAATAATACTTTTGTTAATGGTATATACCTTAGCTTAGTATACATGTTTTGTTTTTTGTTTTGTTATTCTAATAAGGGTTTTTTCCCAAAAATGCATTAATAGTTCAGTTTTTTGCATTTTCGGGTATCACCTATTTTTTTTTCCAAAAAATGAACCACTAATTTAAAACTTATCATTTTCGGGTATCATTACCGGATACCAAAAAAAATGACAACTCATCCGGTTTTGCCTACGTGGCAATCCATGTGGATATATATTTTTTCCGAAAAATGAATCAATAGTTCTATTTTTTGCATTTTCGGGTATCAACTAATTTTTTTTCTAATACCCGAAAATGATCAATTTTAAATTAGTAGTTCATTTTTAAAGGAAAAAAATTAGTCAATACACGAAAATGTAGAAAACAGAACTATTGATGCATTTTTAGGAAAAACCCAATATGATATGTTGACCGGCAACCGTTTCAAACGGTAACTAATACCCGAAAATGGTTGATTTTAGATTAGTGCTTCATTTTAAATAAAAAAAATTAGTTGATACCCGAAAATGCAAAAAACGAAACTATTAATGCATTTTTTGGAAAAAAAATCCTTCTAACAATAAGTTAAACAACATATGAAACTTTAGTCTAACGAAATACCATTGTATCTTCAACATATTTTTTCTAGATATTAGAGTAATACTATGTGATAGCCTCGCAAAAACATATATTGCTATTAGCACATATTCGACATTTTGATAACTACATGGATGCTCATGGAGTATATGTTTGAAATTACTACAATAATAATCATATGTAATTTACTTATAATAGACCCGGTGGTTTTAGATGAAGATTGGCATGTAAAACTTGTTAACTATCATTTCTCTACTGTTAATGATATGTAATTTATGTATGAAGAAAATAAGTAAAGTAGCTAGACTTACAATAAGGTATTGAGCCATCTGTTCGTTCGTATATCCAGCATCAATCAAAGGATCCACGAAAAGTGTTGGTTGTTCCGACGACCAAGTTGCAGACTTCTTTTGAGCTCTTCTATCCTCTATTGACTCCGTCCAAGAATCAAGCAAGTCTTGTGTATGTTTCAAGCCCCCTTTCCTTATACCCTGAAGATCCAATCTATATAACATTGGGAAAAATGCACCAAAGTCCGTTGTACGAGCTCCGAACTCGAGTACCTTATACAGGGATGCTTTCGCTCCTGTAAGAGTCCGATTTTCCTTTTCGATATCGACCAAGTCTTTGCCAAATACAATGCAACTCATGATATTATACAATGTACTAAAAGTTATATCTTGTGCGTTAATTACTTCTCCTTGTTTACTCTTCAAGAAACTCAACATTCTGTCCACCTTCTCATCTCTAATACTAGAGTGAGCCTCAAGGGCTTGAGGTGAAAGAATTCCGTTCCGAACAATGGCTCTTAAGTTTCTCCAAATTTCATTGCACTCTAGAAAAAAGACTGAATGACTTATAAACGCCTCGTGATCGTATGCCGAAGGCACGGAACGAGACGAAAGACAACGGTCTTGAGTCTTGAGGACTCCCATAGCTGCCTCTGGAGTAGAAGCAACCACGAGGAGTTGTGAACCGAGCTTAAGCGATATGAGTCCGCCATATTCTTGGGCTATATTTGCTAAGGAAACATGAACTTTATCGCCTATTTGATGCAAGTTTCCAATGATCGGTAACTTGGGAGGACCGGGTGGGAGATTTTGGATGTTACTTGAAAATAATTTTTTGGTTTGTTTGATGATTATCAGAAGAAAAATGAGTGTTGATAGATTGACTAGAGGGGATGAAAAGTTTTCTGTAAGAAAAGGTTTAAGATCCATTGTATTGGACTTGGTTTGCGTGTTCTGTTTCTTGATAGCTAGGCTGTATATATAAAGATTATATTGGAGTTGATTTGTGTAACTGTAATTGTGTGTTCTGGTTTAAGCATCCAAACTACTAATTGAAATTATAATTTTTAATGTCATAATAATCCATGTGTATAATATACTAGGGTGATGTTCAAATGAGACTAAAAATTTATGTGAGAATAAGGGAACCAATGATATCATGCCACATGTACAAAGAGAATGTTCCCTACTACAAAACCCATTTACCCCAAACATCAATTATCTCACAAACGACAAATCGAAAAATCATGAAACTTGCACAATAATTTTCAGCGTTTTATCCTCTTCGATTTGTCATCCCTCAAGGCATACTTCCGACGATTTTTTTTTCATTTTTTGGTGGGTTTCATATGTTACTAACACACGTGTTAGAGTGTTGCGTTTATGGTTTAGGGTTTGGGGTTTAGGGGTTAGGGTTTAGGGTTTGGGTTTTGGGGTTTCGCCCCGAAACCCCAAAACCCAAACCCTAAACCCTAACCCCTAAACCCCAAACCCTAAACCCTAAACGCTTTATAAAACTCTAAACCTTAAATCATACTAAATCATAAACCCTAATAAACCCTAAACCCTACTAAAACATAAAATCTAAACCCTAAACCATGAACCCTGCTAAATCCTAACCCTAAACCCTAACCATGACCGTAAATAAAATGTACAATCAATCACTAAAACATGTGTTACTAATTTATAAAACCCACCAAAAAACCGATTTTTTTATCGAAAGTATGCCTTGAGGGACTGCAAATCGAAGAGGATAAAACGCTGAAAAATATGGTGCAAGTTTCATGATTTTTTGATTTGTCGTTTGTGAGATAATTGATGTTTGGGGTAAATGGGTTTTGTAGTATGGAACATTCTCTTTGTACATGTGGCATAATATCATTGGTTTCCTTAGTCTCACTCAAAAATCATAGACTCATTTGAATCTTACTCTAATATACTAATATAAGTGTAATCCCATACATGTGAAATGGACTATTAAATACGTTGCATCACGTGTTGATCCTTGGTGTAATCGTAATAACATAATAATTTGTTTTAGGATACGAGTAGACGAGTAGTAAAAAATAAAAATACAAATAAAAAATAAATAAAAATCTAGATGTACGGATTATATTCTGTTTCTTAATTTGTTATTAGAAAGTATTATAATATTTCTAGTATATTAGTCTTTTTTATTACTATTATTATTATTATTATTATTATTTTTAACCAATGGGTCATTATCTAGCAGTATCGAAATGATCATCCAACTAAAAATTTGAAGTATCGAAATGATCATCCAACTAAAAATTTGAAGGTTCAATTCCAACAAATGTATATTTATGGCGGGTATGTGAGTAATATTTTCCTTCTAAAAAAGTATTATTATTATTATTTATTATTTCTAATATAATAAGATTAAAATGTTTGTCATTTTGTGAATCCTCCGTTTTTGACATTTGTGTCAATGTATTATTTCTTTATCAGCAATTAACAAACATATATTAATTTATGTGATTTAAACAATGTATTTGTTTATAGCTATGTGGCTGTCGATCTTTTGAATCGAATATATGTATGGACCTTTCAACACCTCACCGGCCTTCTATTTCTTATCAATTTAACAATAATATTTACAATTCAATTACAATAGATAAACCTTCCAGTTTTAATTAAACCAAGATTATTAACTCCAAATCATGTTTTACAATAATATATAGGAAAATAATTTATACGCCTACTTAGGAAAATCTTAATAGCCTTAAAAATATGATAATGACATGTTTCATGTTCAAGCTATAAGTTAAGTGAGAGAAATTGTAATCAATTAAATAAAAGGGTTAGACATACTTTTAGCTCCAAATAAGTAAGCACATATATCATTATATCTATCTTTAAGTTTCAATTTTTAAAAAGTTAGATTTTGCACGAAAAACTTAGGTCGAACTCGTAATGAACAAACGCATCTAAACTAGGTTATTGTATACGTATCATATTACATTTACACTAAAACAAAAAGTTCATTTTCAAGTTTATATTTTCACGAATCCACACTTGTAGCAAGCGTGAGAAATGAATTTAAGTTCTGACGTTTGTGACTGTAACAAAATTATGCACGTTTGCTTCAAATATTTATGACAAGAATACATAAGCATCAATAATAATTGAATTAGACAACTAACTAAAAAACGTGAAAAAGAAAATAGAAATTAACTAATGCCTAAATGCGTGAAGTTTTGTTGACTTAAGTTAACTCTACACACTAAATTATCGTTATCGATTCATCATTATAAATAATACATCAGAAAATAATATATACAATTATATATATATATATATATATATATATATATATATATATCGTTGAATTATATTATATTATACTACGCTACGCAATGCAGTATGCTATTAAAGTATTAATATATAATTCACCTTTGTAACATCATCAATTTGAAAATTCCAATTATGGAATTAAGTCCCTCTGTTTTTACTTAGTTTAAAAATAAATCTCTAATTATGTTTGATTATATAGGTGGTATTTGACTATTTTATAATTATTTATAATAACGATATATAATCCCAATCGTATATAATGTGTATTTTTGATATATTTCTGGATGTAATTGACGATAACTTATGTGTATTTTTTATATCATTCGAACTCTTATCAAAATTCAAGATAATAATATCAATAATTAAACTTGATTTGTGAAGAAAGTGTAGTGAGACATAATCTTTTTAACTTATCTTGTCTTATTAAATCGTGCGACAATTTCCATCGATAGATTTTTACTTTTATTCGTAACTACCTTATAGTTTTGCATGGTTTCTACTTTTAAACTATTGATTTAATAAATCATTAAATAATATGTCGTACATTACATGTAGATTTACTTGTAATTAGTATTTATAAAAGTGACTTCTTGTCATTGTCGATTTACATAATGTAGAAGACTTCATCATTTTATCATTTTAAATACGCAGGGTACTTAGAAGGTCAGTTACCCTTCAAATATATTTTAATTCAAACTTAATATCATGTAACACATAAAAATCTCAAATTTACCAACACATTATTTCAATCAATATTAATGAAAATAAAAACAAATTAGGCATGTAGCTCAGTTGGATTAGAAAGAGAATTTTGTAAGAAATGGTCATATTTTTCAAAATGAATGACACTCTCTTTAGTACAATTGGATCTGTCTGGAAAAATATAAATGAGTCAACGTCGTCAATTATCAACATTTTGATAGAAGAATATAGAATTTATGAGAAGATGTTACTACTTTCTCATTTGGTGACTTCGACTAAATTGTGAATGGTTTATCTAGTCAATTCTGCGAAATACTTAGGTAATACGTCGTCATCCCTCTTACTCGCTTGTGTGGATAAACCTGTCTGATATATATATATATATATATATATATATATATATATATATATATATATTTACTCTGTTTTTATGCTTGTTTACCGGAGGAAATTCAAATAAAGGTGTGGAAAATCTTTATTTATTTTATTGATTTTTTAAGGGAGCTGCAACATTGTTTCATACATCAAAAATATGTTTCCGCATATTTATACAGTAAGCTAAATCTGTTGTACTATTTGTTGCATGAAAATATTTTTATGTTGTATTTATCAACTCCCCAATGCCCAGTGACACTTTTCGGGTTCATTGAACATAGTCCAATTTTGTTGTTGTTTCGGGGCGCTGCCTTGAACCCTGCAAGGGATCTGCCCCTTCGACCCCAACTATCAACGTTGCCCATAGGACCCCTACAAGGGGGCGCGGCCCCCTTGACCCCACAATTTTAGTTGTTCCCATATTTAATAACTTAGTTGGGTATGCACTTCGCAACATCTAAATCGTGTTCACTAATCCGTCAATACACGAGAATATACCAATTTGCTTATTTGAACATTCGAGTTATATATTTGTAGTCATATATCATTAATCTACCCGCTAAGATTATTCCCAACAATGTTTAAAGAAGAGATCCACGTGGGAGATAAAGTTTTAGGAAATTTGAGTAAAACCCATAAGGAATTGTATTATATATATTGGGCAATTATTCTAAAAGAAAATATGTGTTATCATATCCATTAAAATAATTATCTGATGAATTATTTGAATACATGAAATTGTCACGTGTTGAAGAATTATTTTGTTGGAATGCATATTGACATGTGTTGAAGAATAATTTTGTTGCAATGGCAATAATCATAGTCCAAAAGAAGTGAGACTATCGCATTGTAAATCAATAAAATATTATATTAACCACTGAAATATTTGATTAGTTAAAAGTTAAAAATGTTTACTTATTTTGAGATAAAACAGAATAGAAACGTGAACACATAATTGAATGAATGAAGTATTACTTTTTAAAAATGTACGTCAATAGAACTGGGTTTGAGTTGCCGGTGTTCCAATTTGACCATTTCAAACTTAAAAATTCAACCGGAACTCCCACCTCCCACCAAAGTTGACCCGAAGCCTTTATGAATGCGACCACAAGAATATCAATAATAATATAAACAAAAAATCTTATCTTGGACCAAATTATTAGTACAGAGATAAAAAGTCCAATTTTAAAAAATTATTTATTTATAAACCAACCCAACAACCAAACTGTTTGTCCAGTTGTGCGTTGGAGATATATATGGTTAAGCAGGTCACAGTTCAGATTAAACCGGATTATTTAAATGGATAACTCGGATCGGATCATGTGATTTGGATAACTGGATTTTTGAATTAGTTTGGATCAAAACCAAACTTATTATTTTGAATTACGGATTGGTTTTGGTTTGTAAATTACAAACCGGATTATCCAAAAAAATCAAATAAGAAATAAGTATTAATTTTTCAAACATTATATATATAGATATTTTATAGTTTCTTTGCATTTGCATACTATATTACACATAGATATATAAATGTATGCTAACTTTCATCATTTATAAATGTGATAGTTGGCAATGGATCAATACATTTTGTGCTTTTGTTGAAGAATCGAAGATGATGCTAAAGATTGTATTAACTTTTATAAATGTGATAGATAATTTCACAAACACTATATATGGTAAAGATGATATTGATTTGAACTTGTACAAATCAAAGTTAGTATCATCCATTTTTGTATATTTTTGTAATAATATATAACATATTTAGTAGGTTTATATATATTTGTGTATGTGTTTGGATATCCAAAAATCAAACCGATCCATCCAAATTATAATTCGAATGAATTGGTTTGGTTTTTGAATTTGTTTGGACGGATCGGATTCATATTTTTAAAACCATAATCCATTTGGTACTTCTATACGGATCGGTTTTGAAACGATCCATCCATTTGAACACTTACGGTTAAGGACAAAAAAAAGTGAGAGATTCGTGAATGGGTATCTATTATCTTTTATTACTCTGTATATACATTACTAGAATATATCTTGCGAATTCACACGACGACACAAGATAAATTGGATATATACATACATAAAAAATGGTTGAGTTCTCACCTTTAAGATTTTTTTTTTTTTTTTATTATTATTATTTTTTTTTTTATGTTTGTGATGATAATAGAATACCAATAACGTTTACATCTTCTATTTCAAATGCTAAAAGAAAAAAATAAACATAGCTGTCAACGGTTAAAACATTAGTTCTCATGTCAATCTCTTGGTTGTGAAATCCAAAAAGTGCTTAGTGCTTGTGACTTTGGGAAATTGCAGTCGAAAAGCAAGCGTTGATTGTCGAATTATAAATATTTCATGCAAACATTTTAATATGCCTTCCCTCATTTTGTCCGCCTACAAAAATTGTTAAACAAAACAGATGGCTCGACGGAATGAATTCTTTGTTTTTAATTTTATTAGAATTACTTTATATAGTATGTTGTTAAAGGATTGACATACGTATATTTAGGATTATGCAAGTTTTGTAGCTTAAAATTGGAAATTAAAAAAAAGCTCATTTTTCCGCGTGTTTATTTCGTTTTACCCTTCCTCCAGAAAAATTACGTTTTATCCTACCCGGGCGCAAGTTGCATGTTGGGACTTGCGACCCGGATCTTGTTACATGCGACCCGTGCGTATATCCGAGAAATGGAGCGATCAACGAGTATGAAACCACAAAGCAGCCGGACGCAAGACCCATCGTCAGGACTTGCGACCCCATCCTTGTGACTTGCGCCACAAAGAGGTTTTTTTTTTTTTAGTTTCCCCAACTTCTTCTAATTTTCCAATATCATAGTCATTTGAGTCATTTAAGCACTCATGTTTGATGTTTTTTTTTCTTGGTTAGCGACGACGGCTGCCAATCCAAAAGCTTGTTTCAAAGAAACATTTTTTGAATTATAAAATTTCGTAAAAATAAGGTTTGTAAGGATATCAAGCATTATGACTACATATCACCCTCTTTCATGTAATTACTCACACAATACTCTCTAACGTTTACTTTTATCACCTTTTCAATGTAAAAAAATTACCAATATGACCATCACTTCAGTTGCACCTTAATCACCCAAAATTAAATAAAAGGCTCACTCCATTACATTGAGATAACTTGATAAATATTCTACACCTCATACACGCGATGTTTAAAAAATAAAATCGTGAGAAGACTTATAAATTACTCTTTAATGTTATCTCTTTTACATGAAAAAAATGATGTAGATACATAAACGTTTAAGAATAACTATATAAATTTAGCATTGATTCAAAAAAGTTTAAACTTTAAAAAATAAGGTTTGAGGTTTATTATGTTATTGAGAGAACTAATCAAACAAACGATCCGTGTACGACTCTTTGATTTGTACTGAATAAAGGTCACAACGATATGAATTGTTAACTTCCGACATATGTTTTGGTTGATGTAGAAAATTTGACTTGTGAAACTCTTATAAGAATTACGTTACAAATGTTTGTTCAAGTGCTTTTTAAAAAGTTTAATTTAATAATTGGAATACCCATGCCAAGTAAAATTGCAATATATATATATATATATATATATATATATTAATTTTGAAAACAGATAATCGACTATCTGATTCTTGTACATAGAAAGGACAACAACACTACAATCATCAATAGGGGCTGTTTTATCTCAATGGCTGATGCACAATTTAAAACCTGCAATCAAAGACAATGGAACCTCACTCACATTGTAGCAACTGGATCACTTAATGGAAGAAATGTAGCAACTTCTTCCACCATTTACACTTTTGTAGGTCTTGTTTATATTTGATAATGGCTCCCAATTAGTCGATATAATAGTACATAGAGATGAAACACAGAATGATTAACAGACATATTAGCAAAAAAATTATAAACGAATAGAACCGAAAACGACTGTGAATGAATCAAACACTGAATCATATCCATTATGTATGAATGCTATAGTTATAAAAGTGGGTGCTGAAATCACCTTAAATTTTCATTAAAAACACCTTTAGCATGAATACTCAAAAATGAATGTGGGAGAATTTGATACATCCCTACTTCCCTACTTATAACTATATCGATAAAAATTTACAATTGGAATTTTATTAGAGGCTAGAGAAAGTTACAAAATTACTAATTACTTTTAATTTGACCATAATATTAAACATTTTTTAGCCACAAGGTACCTTATACATTAATGTGTACTATCAGGCTATCAGCAACTAAAGCCTCTTGCATAACCTCCACAGATACATTTCATGCAGTGTCTTCATGATTTGTAACTCCTTTTAAGCAAAGCTTGAGTATTCTTCATAATCATTTGATCACCACGAAAAATGCAGACGTTGCTTCAAATCTGTAAGAAGAAGAAAAGGAGAATGTAAATCTTGACGGGTGATGATAGAGGACCAATCCTATAATATCAAACTATTTTTGGGCCTGAATTCTTGTGATGGCGTTAGCCGACGAATCAATGGCTTCTTTTCAGCCTGCTATACCGGCCTAACGACAATTACGATCCAAAGGTATGCAATGTGTACTAAGAATGAGTGGAATAGGATACTAGCATTAAAGCTAATACAGTAACACTTAATCCTGTAGTTAAATCTGTTATGAATATGTATTTCAAACAGAGCTCATATCATATAAAGTGAATGTGACAAAATAGGTAGGGCATGTAGGTTGGATAAAGAGTCAAAATGAGTGAGATTAAATATGTCCAGAAGATGCAAAACACCTTTTGTCCAAAGATAATTAATCGAGAATCAATTAGTCCAAATAGGACCAAAACTATTGACTGAATTCTTTTTTGAAAGGCTTTTAAAAGATCTCACAACAAACACAACCTATACTTAAAATAAATATGAGACTTAACTAAAAGCAACACCACATCCTAACTTAAATTAGAAACTAAAAATACCCAAAAATCGCAGTGTAAAGCATCCCCTGTCAAATGGATTGTCTGATTGCTTTTCAATTGAGGTTTAACTTGATATAGTCAATACATTGAATGGGTCATGTATTCAAACAAGAGGAGGACAAAAGGAAATATATATACTCACCCCAAACTGCATTATAAAGGCAATGCATTTCGAGGGCACAATAATGATTTTGAATTGTTGGAAAGTTTAGTGAAAAATATGTTCTCTCTAACTTTGGACACATAAATTTATATATATATATATATATATATATATATATATATATATATATATATATATATATATATTAGTTTGCGTAATTGAGCTCTCCCATATAAGAGCTTCGCAACGAGATAATATGTGTCCAAAGCTGAGCTAATGTGAATGAGATATCGATTCACAAGTAAGAGATTTGATGTATAGTTTGTTGGGTTTGACTTTGTCACACATCGGTGGGTAAACTAAACCTAAATGTGCCACCTACACTATAAATAGAGGTGTCTAGGCTCAGTGTTAATATATACAAAAACACAACCCCTTTCCATTAAGGAGATACAATTATTCTCCAATAAAATCTCAGGCTGTGTTAGTCAAGTCTGGCAGTGCTACTGCTTTGGTGGTTGTACCTGGGAAACAGATGACGTGTAAACGATGAATTTATAATTCGGCAAAGTTACATCTTATAAATATGAATTAGTTATATTTTGGTACAAAATATTTTACCTACATGAATAACAATTGGTCATGTACACTTTGGTCCCGGCCCATTGCCCAAATGTTGACTATTAGTTGAGAATTTTTTGGGACTTTGTGGATCATGATTTTACAAGCTTTAAGGTGGTTAGTGGATGTAAAACTGGTGGTGGTGGTGGGTGTAATCTTAATGTTTCCTACACATGCATGTATAAGGAAGCTCGGAGACGTGTGATTCTTTGATGGACGTTGTTGATTTCTTTATTGAGCTCTTCTCTAATTACGAACATAGCTTCTTTGTTCTTGATGAAATCGGGAATGTCCACTTGATCGTTGAAGCTGTACTATGTGTTCCTCTTGAGAATAATTCCTAAATTACGAGATAGCAGAGAAGAAAACAGCTTTATTGGGTCAAAAAACACACAAAGGAGTAAATGTATCAAATTTGGTAATATATGTGAAGTTCAATTTATGATACTCGTCACATATTGGATGTTTGTACGATCAGCTCATACACGCTTAAGATTCCATAACCTAGCTCAAAAATACCTCTGACTAGAGAAATCTGCAAAATAATAACATGCTAAGTTAGGTGAAATACGGGGAAGGTCCCCGTAATTCACCTCCGACGTGAGAATAAGAATCCATGGTTTGATGATATGAATTTTAAGGAAGTATGGTGAATGAGTATATTTTTTAGAGTGTTGAAGATAACATCCCAATGAAGAAGATGAGCTCCTATTTATACTTGTTTCCTTCTTCCTTTCCAAGTTATTACATATCAAGTGGATGCCGTCCATTCTGCACACCGCCTCCAAACTTGATCTCAGTCGTTTATCTCGATTTTGTGAATATTCTTCATGGTCCCCACGAAGATACGCTGCGCCCGTAGGTTTCTCAATATATCCCTCTAGGTGTATGGGTGTAATACATTGTATTGCTAGCGAATTCCCTTTCGGTAACATATACCACTGGGTATACGTTTTACGCTACCAATGTTCTTTTTGTCTTCGTGGCAGTTTTGCCTAGAAGGAAAAAGGTGGTTACACCATTAAGTCCCCCCAGTCTAGTAGGGGATAGGTAAACGCTTAACTAGACGTTGCTAGACTTATGGCGGTTAAGTTATTTTAGGTTCAGGGTTCAGGAAACATCCGGACGCGTAGAGCCTCCGTGCATGCAGGTTGACGGACCCGCCTTTATTTTCATTATCTCACCTCTGTCTTGATTTGACAGTTTTTCGGCTTTCCTTTATTATCTGCCATCATGGCGATTCCACGTGTTCCAGGTCGTGGCGACACGTGTCTTTTGGAGAGAGAAAATACAGATATTAAAGGTTTTTCCCTCTTTTTCTTTTTACTTTCTTTTGTTTGAAATCCGAAAGAACCCTAATTTCTTTCTTCCCTCTTTCAATTTCGTCTTTTGACTCCGGCGAACATTTCAATCAGGTTAGTTCCCTCGCTTCTTTTCGTTTGTTTGATTTACCCATTCTAGGAGATGTCTGACATAGGCGCCATTGATAAGGTGAGGTGTGGCCTTCGCCGAAATAATTTTAATGGTATTTGTAAATTGTACGGCTTGGGTTCCGGTTTACCGGCACTTCCTAATTCTGATGATGTTATCTCCGATCCTCCTGAGGGTTATTTTGGTTTTTATACGAAGTCTTTTTCTGTTGCTAATGTCCGTCTTCCTTTTTCTAATTTCTTTCTGGCTGTTCTTAAGTACTATGAGTTGCATATTTCGCAACTGGTACCTCTGGGTGCCATAAAAATAACTGGTTTTGAGATGGCGTGTAAGGTTCATGGGAAAGTTCCTTCTGTGAATCTTTTTAGGCATTACTTTTGTTTGGGTAGGTCGTATCATGGATATTTTTCTATTGAAAAAAGGCCTTCTGCCCGTAGAATCCTGTTTGGTATTCGTGATAGTTTAAAAGATTGGAAAAGGAATTTTATTTGGTTGAACATTAGTTTGATTCCTATGGCGTATAGAGAGGTTTTGGAGTGGAAGAGAGATGATGATACCTTTAGTGACCCCCCTAATTTAACCCGTGAAGAAGTTTCTACCCGTACTTATCTTGATTCTCACTGTCGTATCCATGTTGATGCCTACGAGGAAGAAATTCTTGTTCTTCTTGGCATGAGTGATATCTGGGCAGATAGGGACTCTGTACCTGTGATTTTGGATGATGGGGAGGGTGAGTGTCTTACCTTGTGTCTGCATGTTGTCTGGTTAATTTGTAGAGTTTTAATATCTACTTTCCTTGTTGCTGTTGTTTTTCAGAGATGAGGCTATTGGACGTATTGAATTCTAGCAATAAGAAGGTTTTCCATTATGGTTCCAAGAGTGTAACACCAAGCCCTAGCGGCGTCCCTCCTGCTAGGGTTACGCGTTCTTCTGTGGCTGGACATGATTCTCCGGATACGGCCGGAGAAAAGTTCAAGGCTGGCCAGAGTGGGGCTCTTGCCAGAGATAACTCTCCAGAACCTGTCAGTTCTGACCCAGAAGCTGAGAACGTTGTTGGTGGTGGCGCTGCTGGTTTGAAGCGTAAAGTGAAGAGGCCAGTTGGTGGTAAGACTAGGAAGCAAAAAAGATCAAAGGGTGTAGACTTTAATCTTGTTGATGTGTCGGATGCGGCTGATGAGCAAATCGGGAGCTCAAAAATTGAAAATTCTGCTCAGAAGGAGGTGCCAATGACTGCTGACGATCGTATGACTCCACCTGCTTCTCCCAAGTTTGGTCGTGTTTCACAGCCTGTTAGAGACAAAACTCCTGCCACGTCTGGTCCAGATAAAGGTATTCTTGACTCTTCTTCTTTTGGTATAGCATCTTTTAGTACGCCCTACCCTATTTCCGGGGATAATATTTTGGGAATTTTTTCACTGATATGGATTATGTGCTTTCTACCATTCTTGAAGATAATGCTGAGGTTAAAATATTGGGTACTAGGGAGGCTTATGTGCCTGGCTGGAATCTTTATATTGATAGCACCTTGGATAGTGCTAGGTCTAGGCGTGAGTTTCTTTCTCACGCTCTTCCTCCAAGTTTGCAGTTCCAGGGTAGTAAGCTGACCTTTGCAGAGATGGTGGAAGGTTTGGATAGAGCAAACGTGGAGATGTCTTTTTATGGTAACTGTGTCTCGAAGGCTCTGATGGAGGTTAGGCAGGCTTCTTCCGAGAGCACGGATGTAGCTTTTAAACGTCGGATGGAGAATCTTGTCAAGGAATCAGTGGATATGCAGTCGGAGTTGGAGAAGCAGAACTTGAGTTTGATAGCCAATGCTACCACCATTTCTGAGAAAGATAAGGAGATAGCAGATCTAAGGGGTCACCTTGCTCATGTTAAAAATCAGGTCCAGTCTTCAATTGGCAGGATATCTAAGTTGGAGGGTATGGTCACTGCATCCGAGGAGAGGAGGATCCAGGCAGAGGAGAGGGTTGTCAATTCAGAGCTAATTCGCGTGGATTGTATTAAGAAGGCCTTGGCTCATTTCTCTGAAGGTTTGACTAATAGCGAGGAGTTTTGGAACCCAGTTGCTCATGCCTTGTCATGTGCTGGGAGAAAATCTGGGCAAGAGATGTTGGCACTTCTTTCCTCAAGGTATCCGATAGAGGGTTTGAATATGGAAGAGTTGCCCGAGTTTGACTCCCAAGCTGGAGTTGACTATGACCTGGCCGTGTCTGCCTTGAATGATGCAAGCTTTCCTTTCCTCCAGAAGTTGCTCAATTCTGCTCATCTCCCTATTGATGATCTTCTCAAGATTCAGCCCGATCAAGCTTCTATCAATCCTTCTGACAATTGATGTTTTGTGATGTGCTTTTAGCTTTATTGCCTGAAATGGGCTTTGGATTTTTGCTGTAGACAATATGTGTTTGGCTGGATGCCTTTATCCTTGTAAACATAATTGTGCTTTGGTATGGCTGGACGCCTTTATCCACGTAGACATAACTGTGCTTTGTTATGGCTGGACGCCTTTATCCACGTAGACAGAACTGTGCTTTGTTATGGCTGGACGCCTTTATCCACGTAGACATAACTTTATTAAATGTGGTTGGACATCTTTATCCGATGTTTTTACTATGATTTGTGTGTTTTAATGCCAGTGTAGTGGACATTTCGGGTTTTCGACCGAATTCCTATCTTTATATGAGGCTTGTTCTTTGTATGACTTACATTTAGGTCAAATGCATACATGTCGTTCATACATTTATACACATATTTTTTAGAAAATGATTTCTATGGTTGCCATTTTCCATGGGTGTGTGTTTTGCAACCTTGGTCCGGACTTATATGCCCAAAGTGTGGCATATTTTTGATTGAACTATGTTTCAATCCTTGTTGTGGGTTGCTATCCCATATACAGTGCCTAGAGTTCCCAAGAGTGTGGTTGCTCCGTATATTGTTATTTTAGCTTTGCTGTGAGTGCCGTTATCCGTATTGCATCAAACAATTTGTGGATACATGTTTAAGCTTTGAAACCATAAAAAGGAAATCTATCTCATTCATTAAAGTCAACAAAACTTTTCGAATCGATTCTTGCATGGCAAAACACGTGCCAGTAGTGAATTTAATACATCTAAGTATTTATATGTAATATTTTCTCAAATTGGATGCATGCCAAGTATGATCCAAGATTTTTCCTTTCGAGGTCTGGAGTTTGTAAGATCCATTCTGGTATGCTTCGACCACTTTGTATGGTCCTTCCCAATTCTGGCCTAGCTTTCCATGATTTTCAGCTTCGTTATTTCTGAGCACGTAATCCCCAACCTTGAAGGAAGTCTTGCGGACCTTTTGGTTGTAGTATTTCTCCATTTGTTTCTTGTACCCGGCCTCTCTTACTGCAACAATATCTCTTCTTTCTTCCAGAAGATCTAGGTTTTCTTTAAGATTGACCGTTGCTTTCTTCGGTGGAATGAAGGTAGCGGTAAGAGGGCACACTTATCTCTGCCGGGAGTAATGCTTCTGTCCCGTAAGTAAGGCTGAATGGGGTCTCTCCGTTGCTCCTTTTCGGAGTGGTTCGGAGTGCCTAGAGTACGTTTGGTAATTCATCCACCCATCCGGCCTGATGCTTGCCGAGCCTTGTTTTTAGCCCTTTGACAATTTCCCTATTCATGACCTCAACTTGTCCGTTGGCCTGTGGGTGGTAGACAGATGTGAATGATTGTTGTATTTGAAGCCCCTCACACCAACTTCTGAAGGGATTTTCTGCGAATTGTTTTCCGTTGTCACTTACTATTTCTTTTGGTACCCCGAATCTGCATACTATGTTGTCCCACACAAAGTTTACCACATGCTTTCTTGTGATTGTGGCCAGAGGTTTAGCTTCTACCCATTTGGTGAAGTAGTCAACTGCTACTAGGAGAAATTTGACTCTGCCTGAAGCCGGTGGGAAAGGTCCCACGATGTCGATTCCCCATTTGAGAAACGGCCAGGCAGACGTGACTGGTATTAGGTCATGCTTGGGCTGCCTGGGTATAGTCGAGTGTATCTGGCAGGATTCGCAGCTTTGTAACTCCTTCTGTACATCTTGGTGCATGGTGGGCCAGAAGTAACCTAGATTCTTTATTTTTATTACTATGGTTCTGGGTCCAGAATGGATTCCACACGACCCTTCATGTACCTCATGTACCACTCTTCTTGCCTCCTCTGGTCCCATACACCTCAGCCATGGTTGGAGGTATGCTCTCTTGTATAGTATTCCATCATGGAACGTTTAACAAGGTGACTTGGCTTGTATTTTCCTGGCTTCTTGCTTGTTCTCTGGTAGGACTTCATGGAAAATATATTCAACTAGGGGTTTCATCCAAGAGTTTCCTTCTTCTTGTATGTGTAGTACCTCTTCGCCTCCTTCCACGGAACTTTTGTGTAGTACTTCCACCAACACCTCTTTTGTTAGGTGTGCGAACTGCATGGATGCTAACTTACTCAGGGCGTCTGCCTTCTTGTTTTGATTTCTTCGGACGTGCTCTATGGTGAACTCTTTGAAACTCTTGACCCTTAGCTTTACTTTCTGTAGGTATTTAATCATCCTACTATCCTTTGCATCGAACTCCCCTTGGACTTGTTTTGCCACCAACTGTGAATCGACATACGCTTTCAAGTTCTCCACCTTCATTTGGATGGCTAGGTTTATTCCTGCCAAGAGGGCTTCGTATTCGGCTTCGTTATTTGAGGTTGGGAATTCAAATCTCAAGGCGTAGGTAAATTCTTTCTTGTCAGGGTCGGTTAGGATTAATCCTGCCCCGGAACCTTCTGAGCTAGATGCTCCATCCGTATGGAGGGTCCAGGAATCCTTCTCCGGCGAACATTCTGCCTTGAGCTTCTGGGAACCTGCCTCATAGGTTACCTGGTTGGTACTTATTTCTGCCATAAAATCCGCGAGGACTTGTCCTTTTATCGAGACACGTGGTTGGAAGGTAATGTCGTGCTCTCCTAGTTCGATTGCCCACTTTGCAAGCCTTCCTGATTTTTCTGGCTTGGACAACACTTGTCGTAAGGGTTGATCAGTTATTACCACAATTTGGTGTGCCTTGAAGTATCTCCGTAGGCGTCTAGCAGCGTGTACTAATGCCAGCACAAGTTTTTCCATTGGTGGATAATTAACTTCTGGACCATGTAAAGCTTTGCTAATGAAGTAAACTGGGACTTGGGTCCTCTTTCTTTCTGCTAGGAGTACTACGCTAATTGCTTCGTTGGCTGCCGAGAGGTACATGAACAACTTTTCTCCAGCCATAGGGGCGACGAGGGTTGGCAACTCTGCTAGTAGGTTTTTCATTTCTTGAAATGCACCTTCGGATTCTTGTGGCCAGGAGAAAGCTTTTTTGTTGGTGCAATTTTTCAACGTTTTGAAGAATGGAAGTGATTTTTCGGCTGCCTTCGACAGGAATCGGCTAAGGGCGGCCAACCTTCCGTTTAGACATTGGACCTCCTTTAAGTTTTTTAGGGACTCCATTTCCCTGATTGCCTGTATCTTGGTTGGATTGGCTTTTATTCCTTTCGCCGTGATGAGGTGTCCCAGGAACTGTCCTTATTCTACCCCGAATGTGCACTTCTTGGGGTTCAGCTTCATGTTGATTCCTCTGAGAGTTTCAAAGGTTTCTTTGATATCGTTTAACATGTCCGTCTTCATTGTAGCTTTTTATGACCATATCATCCACGTAGGCTTCTAGGTTCCTACCGATTTGATCCTGGAATGCTTTGTCTATCAGTCGTTGATATGTTTCCCCTGCATTCTTCAAACCAAATGGCATCTTTTGGTAGCAAAATATACCAATATCCGTGTGGAAGGCTGTCTTATCTTCGTCTTTTTTTGCCATCTGGATCTGGTGGTACCCTTTGTATGCGTCTAAGAAACATTTGATTCTGAACCCGGAGAGGGATTCTACCTTCCAGTCGATTGCGGGTAGAGGATAGCAATCTTTTGGGCATGCCTTATTCAAGTCTGTGTAATCTACACACATTCTCCACCCACCATCTGATTTTTTTACCATTACTGGGTTGGCAACCCAAGTCTGGTATTTGACCTCTTTAAGTAATCCTGCAGCTACGAGATCTCTTACTTGCTCACAAGCTTCTTTACTCCGTTCTGGTGCCAGGTGCCTTTTTTTCTGTTGAACGGGGGTTTTGCTTGGGTGTACATTTAGATGGTGTTCCGTGACTAGCTCTTTTCTTTCCCCGTTTGGTTCCGTAAAGGTAATCCGTCGTGGAACTCCAGTCATATCGGCTGGAGTCCAGGCAAACACATCTATAGTTTCCCGGAGTAAGTTGACAAGCCTTATCATTATTGCCTCTGGTAACTGGTTGCCGATGGCTACTTTTTGATCCGGGTGGAGATCATTAATGATTTCCCTCCGTTCTGACTCTTCGCAGGCGTATATGACTTTTTTCTGTTCATCTTCTTCTCCATAGTTTTTCTCTGATGCCTTCTTTATATTCCTTGTTGAGTATACAGTCGCTACACCATTTGGTGTTGGGAATTTCATTGCTCCGTGCACAGTGGATACTACTGCCCCGAGCGGACATATTGAGGGTCTCCCTAGGATAATGTTGTAGGGGGATTGCGCTCGTATTATTATGAAGTCAAAAATCTCGGTCCTGACCTTAGGGTAGGATCCTAAAGTCATTCTTAAGCTAATCATTCCCAGCGGCGATGATACTTCTCCTGAGAATCCAATCAAGGGTCGTGCAACCTCTTTCCTAGTGGCCTGTATACCCAGAGGTAGCTGCCTGAAGCAATTCTCGTACATAATGTCTGAGGCGCTTCCTCCATCCAAAAATATCCTGTGCACTTTTCTGTTTGCTATTTCGGCAGTGATTATCACGGGAGCTTCTGATGGTATGATGGTTTGTATGGCGGGGAAAGAAATCTCTTCCTCCTCCCATAGTTCTACTACCTTGGATCTTCGCTTTACTCCTATCACGGGTGAACGTATCATAAGGATTTCTTCTTCCATGGGCTTTGGCTCATCCTCTTTCTTTTTCCAGCCTTTCTTCGCCCCATCGAAACTCTTTTTTCCGCCCTTTTCGTCATCTTTAGAATCTTTTACCAGATGGGCTAGCTTCCCTATCTTTAAGGCTTTCCTCACTTCTGCCCGTAGTTCCCGGCAGAAATCCGTATCGTGCCCATAATCTTCATGGTATTCACAGTATCTACTCGTATTCCTGTCTTTAGCCTTTCCTTGGAGTTTTTGGGGAGCCTTAAACTCACTTGAGACCTGTTCTGTTAGCCAAATTTCTCTTGGGGTCTTGATCAACCCTGCCCAGAGATTCTTGCTCTGTTCTTTTTTTGAATAGGGAGAGTATTTATTTTCTCTTGGCAACCTATTGAAAGTTTTTCCCCTACCTTCATTTCTCCATCTTGATGAACGAGTGGACCCTGGATCGTGTCGATATAGGATTATCATAATGTTCTCCTCCCATTTGTGGATAAGCCGGATTATATCCACCATGAGGAAAATTTATCCATCCTCCATACTGAGGAGAATAAACAGAATGACCTCCTGGCTGGGGGTTATACGTCCCAGCGTTCACGAATCCTGCAGGGATTTGACCTCCTACCGGAGGGTAGTATCTCAACAAATTAAATTGTCCTTGTGCCCCTTGGTGATTGCTATTGTCGGTCATTACCTGCGCGTTTGTAAAATCAGCTCGGGGCATAACATTCTGATTCAGGGATGTGGCCGAAGCGTTTCCTGTGGGAATCATGTGGGTTGTCGTATTTGTCAGGTGTTGGTTCAATAGGGGTGGTAGGTTTTGATTCTGAGCCATTCCTGGATGTGGTCCGAAGTATGGCTGATTTGCCCAGAGGTTATTCTGAGTCATCTGAAAACCTCCAGGCTGAGTTTGGTAGGAGGTTTGCGCACTTACACTTGTTTGTACGTTTAGTACTTGTTGATTTGTGCTTAATGTGTTTAGTGGCATCGAGGAACTTACTTGGATTTGACTTCCGGGCTGACGTGCGCTGGTGAGTGCAGCTTTTGGCTGACTGGCTGTACTTGGTCTTTCCATTTCAATTTCCTCGTCGACGTCATCATCTCCCTCCTCCATATTTAATCGAAACCTCACGCTTTCCAGGTTCATTTCCTTGATTCGTTTTGTGATCAAAGGCTTCAAACATTTCATAATCGCTTCATTACTTACCCCAGGTATAAGGCTTTCCGGATTTTGTTCTTCCAAAACGTGTTCTAACGTCACGAGACTTGTTGTGGATCTGGTGTTGGATAGGGGTGTGAAACCTGGTGGTGGCGTCAGGATATCGTCGTTGCCACCTCCAAATGTTGGTAACGTCATTACCGTAGTCTTCTTGAAATAACTTTCGCTTTTTGCTACACTAGGATTGATGGACTTTTGAGAAAATTAACCGTTATAAACAACTACAGTGTTTGCTTAGATTAACTACGATCAGTCCCACCGGGTGTGCCAATTGTTTGTACGATCAGCTCATACACGCTTAAGATTCCATAACCTAGCTCAAAAATACCTCTGACCAGAGAAATCTGCAAAATAATAACACGCTAAGTTAGGTGAAATACGGGGAAGGTCCCCGTAATTCACCTCCGGCGTGAGAATAAGAATCCATGGTTTGATGATATGAATTTTAAGGAAGTATGGTGAATGAGTATATTTTTTAGAGTGTTGAAGATAACCTCCCAATGAAGAAGATGAGCTCCTATTTATACTTGTTTCCTTCTTCCTTTCCAAGTTATTACATATCAAGTGGATGCCGTCCATTCTGCACACCGCCTCCAAACTTTATCTCAGTCGTTTATCTCGATTTTGTGAATATTCTTCATGGTCCCCACGAAGATACGCTGCGCTCGTAGGTTTCTCAGTATATCCCTCCAGGCGTATGGGTGTAATACATTGTATTGCTAGCGAATTCCCTTTCGGTAACATATACCACTGGGTATACGTTTTACGCTACCAATGTTCTTTTTGTCTTCGTGGCAGTTTTGTCTAGAAGGAAAAAGGTGGTTACACCATTATTGGACATCCTGTAGATTTTAAATCTATACAAATCAATACCACGCGTGTCCAACTCTATTCTTAGGGGAAGTCATTCGTTAATAAGCCTTCAAGAATAAATAATAAGTAAAATACATTGAAGTTTATTCCATCTTGTATTTTTGAATCGTGGTATTGATAGAAGTCAAAAAAATATTTATTTGCTTTTGACCGAAAAAATATAGAAGCCATGGCCATGAGTCAGGAGTCAGGACAGTAGAACAAGTGAAGCCATCTAAGTGATCTAACAATGATGAACATATGGGCTAGGCCTAGTGGACCTTCTCCAAGTCTAGCAACGATTAGCATCACCTTCTAGTCTTCTACAACTCCAATTGGGCCTTTATACTTTTGCACTATTTTTTGGTATAGCTTTTATCGACCCAAATGTCATGCCAAAATCTCAAAACTCATAGTTACTCTTTTAAAGAAGTAAAATACTAATGTTGATTCGTAGAAGCTCTTCATGAGTTTATGATAGTTTTCATGGGCTTGCCAACGTTTTAGGAGGACTCATGTCTCATGGTATTAAGCAGGGGCAGAATGGGCGGAAAAGATTACTTTAATTTCTTCTGTAATTTTTAGGGTGAAATACCTAATTTTTTTTATATATATTTAAAATACTTTGTGAGGGTAACGACCTACGCTCCAGCCCTGGTATTAAGATCTTTACAATAAATGGACTTTGTGATTTTGCACCAAAGTGAGTTGAGTGCAACATGAAATCTCCATTTCACCATTTTCCTAGCATGACATAATTACTAAATTTGAGTATTTCGGGACCTAAACAACCTTTTTTAAGAGACAATGAGACTTTATGTTGGGTGCAAACTCAATCTCACATCGGAAAATAAAAGAAAGTATGTCTGCATATAAGTTCATGGGCTACTCCCTCTATCACCGATTGGTTTTAGAGTGGAACTTATATGTTGGACTTGGGTTTGAGGGGAGGATTGTTGGATGCAAACCCAATCCACATTGAAAAATAAAAGAAGAATTGTGATGCTTAACAATGGGGTAGAAGCTATCTAGAAACTAGAAAGTTAACATTCATTGTTGCGACACCAATTCCGTACAAATTACTTTTCGAGAAATTGATTTTTATACAAGTAGATCATACTTTTTAATTTCGATTGAAATCGAATTTAGTTCCGAACCTGTTTACGAACTTAACTCCAATACTCGAGTGTCTCTCAACTTCTATTGAAGTCCTAATTGAAGCCTAGAACATGACAGTCAACGGATTTGATGTTTTCTTGCTCTGTGTTTGGATGTTAATTGATACATTGTATCATATATGTATGCATGCGCCATGGGTAGTATATATTATATAGGAAGCTTTTAAATACCAGTTTTTCATTGACTTCATTCAGTAACTTGAGACATTCCAACAAATAGAACATATATAGTATAATTCCATTAAACATCAAATACCATACAACACACTGGCCTTATTCTACAGCAGCTTACTGGTTGTTAAATAGAGACAACTACGAAATTAACAAAGATGGATCGTTCGAACTACAAACCAAAAATCGACTTGCCTCTAGCTTTTCTGAGGAACCAAGTGCCAAATGTCATTAGTCTGCGTGCTTGACACGTAGTCAACATTTGCATTTTGGGATAACCATTAGAGGCTTTTTCCTTTGTGAAATTATGCCAAAGTTTTCACTCATGTCTAAATTGGAAAGATCTTCCATATTATTAGGAAGAGACCAATCAAAGTTTTGGACTAATGAAGCCAACATAAGGTGGATTTGCTTAATAGCATAGGGATACCCTGGACACATCCTTCTTCCTACACCAAAAGGTAAGAACTTGAAATGTTGTCCTTTGAAATCTACATTCGAGCCACAAAATCTTTCGGGTTTGAATAACAATGGGTCATCCCAAAGACTTGGGTCTCGGCCCATTGCCCAAACGTTGATTATTAGCTGAGAATTTTTTGGGACTTCGTAGTTCATGATTTCACAACCTTCAAGGATAGCTTGTGGATGTAAAAGTGGTGCTGGTGGGTGTAATCTTAATGTTTCCTTAACACAGGCATGTAAATAAGGAAGCTCGGAGACCTGTGTTTCTTTGATGGACGTTGTTGAACCGATTTCTTTATTGAGCTCTTCTCTGATTGCGAACATAGCTTCTTTGTTCTTGATCAACTCGGCTAATGCCCACTCGATCGTTGAAGCTGTACTATGTGTTCCTCCAGAGAATAATTCCTGTATTACAAATTATTTTGATCACTAACTAGTGTAGAAATGGAAAATTAGACCTATTTTTACATAAATGAATCAATTGCGGTTCGGTCTCATCAACAAAGAGTCAACCGGGAAAGCAAAAATAAGGATAGCAGAGAACAAAACAACTTTGATGGGTCAAAAGACCCACAAAGTTCATATTCATAACCTTTTAAACTATAAGATGCTAAGATGAAGTACATCTACAATTCTATAATTTCGTTACGAGCCGATGACCTAGGCGTACGCTAATGAACCACCAACTAAAAACTTGTGGTCCACGACCCAAAAGGAACAAGAGTGTATGAACAAGGATGCGTAAGTTATATGTCATTCAAAAATAAATTTTTTTTGGTCACAAATGTGAAAAATATTTTAAAAATAGCTATTTTGACGCCAACCCAACACAACCTGTTTCAACCCGCAACAAGAAAAGAAAAAATAAATAAATTGTTTTGACCTTAGCACATTTCCACTAGACCCGTCCAGTTTACCACCTCCACTTGCCACAGTCAATTGGTAGTCGTAAATGATCATTTTCAGCTCAGTTCTATATGTGAAGAGTCAACTAGGGTAATAGAAATTAGAATAGCTTATAAGGAAACAACTTTAGTTTATACAAAGTGTATATTTAGAACCTTCTAAACCATATGATTCAAAAAACAGAGTTACAACTACAATGCTATAATTTTCTAACAGGCCCAATAGGATGGATTATTGTAGGCAGAAGGGTGTGTAAGTTATATGCATTTCAATAAAAACAAATTTTTATTTATAAATCTGAAAAAGAGTCGAATAACAAAAATAATGTGCTATGACCCCAGCATATTGCGACTAGACCCGTCCATTTTACCAGCTCCTAATATTCAGAATACAGACCCAAATCTGAAACAACATAACTAGACTTGTGGAAACTGTAAAAGCTTAAAGGGGACCCACTTACCACAGTCAACTGGTTAATCTGAAGATCCGAAAAGCCACATCTGAGCATGGTGTCCAAGAAATCGTGTTCGTCAAAATCAGCCCCTTTTCGAGATTCTCTACTAGCTCTTCTGTCCTTAATTATATGTTCCCATACACTAAAAGCTTCATTCATAGCATCTGATGTCCTTTTCTTTAAACCTTGAGGATCCAATACTTCAAATACAGGATAAAAATCCGCAATGTTTGGAGTAGTACCCAACTTCATCAACCTATAAAGCGCTCGTTTTAACCCCTTACTTTCCTTCCCATCACTCTCTAAACCAACAAAGTCTTTCGAGAAACATATATTTCCAAGTATATTCACCGTCGTAGCAAACACAAGTTCTCGAACATTCACAAGACTCCCTATTTTTCTTTTTAATAATCCCACCATTTCATCGACGTTTCTTTCCCTTATAAAAGACTGCGATTCTAGACCTTTAGCCGAAAACAACTCTGTTCGACATAACGACCTTAATAGCTTCCAATGATCCGTACACTCAGTCGCCCAAATAAGCGAGTATTCCTGTAAACCATCTTGACCAGCTTTAGGCACCCACCTACACTATCACGAACAAGTTTCACCATATGATTATGAAATAAAAATTTGACTAACCAAAATAGGTAAAACAGACAAATTATTACCCCCTCCGCCCCAATTTAAATGTCCATTTTACTATTCTGATCCGTCGCAAAACTACTTTACATTAAAGAAAAATGGCAACTTAAAACAATCATTAAAATCTCAAATCTACCGCATTTATTACTCTTAATAACTCATTCTTATAAACAATTTAAACTATACCTTGAATATAATGATAAAATTGACACCAATCAAACTATCATAAATTCAGCGTAAAATAAAAGCTTTTTCAAGTAACTTAGGAAAATACTCTTTGATATACTACCACACCTGTATGTTGGTAATCTATCATGGGCTCTCATAATTTCGGTTGCAGCCATGGGAGACGAACCAATAACGAACAAATGGGTGCCAAGTTTAACCGAGCACAAGGGGCCATAAGAACGGGCTAACTCGGTGAGGTAGATATGAGGTCCTTTCAGCATATGTGGAAGGTTTCCTAATACTGGCCATGAAAATGGACCCGGTGGAAGGCTTCGTGCTAGATGACTATATTCGGCTTTGATTCGTCTACGGACGATTACTACGGCCAAGAGTGGCAGCAGCACAAGAAGAAATATTATGTAATCGGAAAACATTTGCATCATGATCTGAAACTAGAAGTAATATGTTATGAACGATAGAGATAAATGTAAGTTGTGAGTCGGCAAGTTACCACAACCGACATGATGTTTCCTTATACATCATCATCAATGTTAAAAAATAGAAAAAGTAAAGCGTATCAATATTGTAATAACGGTGACATCTGAAACACGACACATGAATAATAATTTGTATGATAAAAACAATGAGTTAGGTACCAATATGTCTTCAATATTCGTCAAGGTGGATACATTTTTTCCATCTTAATTTTAATTTTAATGTAAAATGATACAAATGTATAGAAGCTGCAAAGGACCCTGTCTCATTTTTTTTTTCCGGAATATCTTGTAACGCAAACAATTAATTTAAGTCTATATCTTTGTAAATTCCGAAATTAAGGTAATATCCTTTAAGACTTTCATAATATTTAGAGTCATTTCACTGGAACTATTTTTTGGTGTGGGATAGGAGAGGATTTTAAAATGGGGTGGGTTAAATGAGATGATATACTCTAGTCTTATGAAGAGGGGGTGGGGGTGTTAAAACTCGGGTCTCTAAAATCAAAAAATTGGATTTTGGTGGGTAAATGGTGGTGGCGGTGTAAAATAGAAAGTAACGCTTTGGGTCAAACTAATTAAAAGTTTGTACGGGAGGGATGGGGGTTTAAACTTGGTGGCAGAAAATAATGGTAGTGTTTGGGGTTACACTTGGGGTGGGATTTGGAGGATGGGAAAGGAAATTGATACTAAAGGCGGAGGGTTTTATTCTTATTTTGGTTGAAAAATGGGGGATGTGTAACAGATAAGATTATGGGAGGATATGTGGGTGGGTGATGTAGTATTAAAAGAAAAATTCACTAGACTTTATAATTTGAAAAAATATAAGGAGGTAGTAGTCAATGATAGGGGTAATTGGGTGGATAATAGATAGGTTTGGGTGTGGGATTGTAATCGAAATCCAAGGGGTCGGGCTAATGGGGAGTTGTGTAATATGATTAACTTGCTTGATTCTATCGATCTCAGTGGCGAATGTAGGATGAAAATTAACGTGGGTCCAATTTTCTTTAGCCGAATAGATGACCAAATAGTATGGGTTAAATAATGGGTTTGGTCAGACCGGGTCAAAATTGGATATTGATCCTAACATTTTTTGTTAGTTTGTATGCATAAAATTATTTAAAGTCATTTGAATTTTTAGAAAGCAATAGAAACAAGTAATATCATGTTAAATTGGTAAGAGTTATCTCAGTTATATATCAAAAACTACTAAAAATTTGTAAAAAAGTCATAATAGTGTTAACACATGATGCCTAGCTAGTTGATTGATCTGACTGTTCATACTTATTATAGTAAACATATACGTAAGTATAATTCAACTTACAAAGTCCTCACATTTCAACTCAACTAAAAAAAGAAATTATATTTAAAGGAGATTTACTACAAGTTTTTGAACAATCAAGCATATGTTTGATAAAATAAAATATAAAAATGTAATTTGAAGTGTTATCCCGACTCCCGTACTATATTTCAATGGTATGTGTATGCTCCGCTCGTAAGGAGTATCAACGCTGGGTAAATCACATGTTCAAAAACCACATACATATGTCGAGGAACGGATTCGAACCCCCAACTTATTGGTCATACATGTTGAGTTTTAGCATTTGAGGTGGTGGTAGCACTTGAGTAATTGCCAAATTGTTTATGTTTGATAAAATAATGAGAGTTTAAGGAATAATACAAACTTTTAGGCTTTCAATTTGGGCTTTTGTATTATTTATTTAATGATTAATAATAATGTATTATGGGCTTTAGTGATTAAAATTTAACAAATAACATGTGTCCATCTACATTAAAGAAATACTTTACTCATCTAACATGGGTCCATAGTTATTTTTAACATGGGTCCATCATTAAATTAATACATGCTTTATAGAGAAATTTGTGATACAAAGTGGGTCCTTGGACCCATGTTAATTTCAAGTGCATACGCCTCTGATCGATCTAGATCCGGATGATAGGTGCAATGGAAAACGGATGGAGAACAAGAATATAGAATGAATAGTGTCAAGAAGAATCAACGGGATATTATTGTCAAGTAGACCGAATGCAAAGCAAACAAAAATGCTTAAGATGGTGCCGAAAAAGGTGAATATTTTTGTAGGGAGAGCATGACGAAAAAGGCTTCCAGTACTGGTGAAATTGGACAAAAGAGGTATATTTACGTTCATTATTATGTCCTATGTGTGATGAAAGTATTGAAACGCTAGATCAACGTTTATTACTTTGCAATGAATCTATGTTGGTTAGGAAAAAGATAATTTAGTTTGTGGAGGATGGGCATTTGTAGAGTTTTAGACATTGTGGATTATTGGATCCCGCGGGTCATAACATGGGCAGTATGTAGGGAATGATTTATGGAAAACTGCTATGTGGGTCACGACCTACTTAATTTGGAAAAATAGAAACGCAAATGTTTTTAGGGGTTGTTCAAGCGTAAAAACACTTGATTACAATGATGATGATGATGTATGAGGAATCGAGCTTGTCACACTCCGATTAACGTGCAAACCCCGTATTGAGACTTGGTCAATCGAGGGTGGTGAAAGCTTAATTTTGAGATTACTCTTGGGATTTTTTATGAGGTGTTGGTTTGAAATGGAAACCAAGCACTAGTATTTATAGCCAAACCCTAATCCGACGTGAAAGGTTTGGTCGTGGGGGAAAGCGACATTCTCTCCGTCCGTTGTTGACGTGGGTGAATTGTCGTGGGCGAGTATAACACCCTTAAATTTTATCACATATATAAGTTTTTTTTTTTTTTTTTTTTTCATTTCGGAAGCGTTATCCCATTCAATAAAGTTTAAAGCATTTATGTAACTTTAAATCATTACTAAGTATTATACTGTTACAACTTAAACATATATAGTTACAAAACAGTTTTTCTATTTGGGTATTACTTCTAAAACATTTTAATCCGCAAAATGATCAGAGTTTCAGCCATCAAACATTTCTTCAAACGATCACTACTTGCCCAAATATCCCAAAAGTTAACCTGCAAAAGTATTTTGGGGGATTAGCACGAAGCTAAGTGAATAAACTAAGTCTTACAATCTAACTTAGCATAACAATCAATTCACAACAATTAACTTCAAGAAACAATCAAATAGAGGATCGGTGGTTCTTGAGGTATCCTCAGTCCGCGGTGATCCTCCAAGAACACTTAATAATCAACTGCAGGCCAATACAGAGATTTTACCGATAGTTTATTGCTATCTTTAATCATTATGAACTAATTCACAACGAATGTTCATCCGGTCCATAAAGATTAACCTATAGCAACTAAACCCAATATAATTGACCTCTATCATTCCAAACTATCATGGAATTAATCACTAGCAATCAAGTAATCCATCAATTAATAAATTCAATCAATCAATCTATTATTAAATTATCAATAAAGCAATCAATAGTATAAACTTAAAATTGATGTAACTAACTGTTAACACCAAAATCAAATTGTGAGAATTAGTCCACTCACCGATACCTCAGCAGTTGCAACACTCAGTTTCTTATCACTGAGTCTTGGTTTTTATCTGAAATATCACGTAATAACAAATTAGTAACTTGTCATTAACAAAATAGTATTTGCAATATTGATAAATCTCACACATAAGTAACCATATAATACATATGTATATGGTTTATATTTAAGTTCACAGTTTAACCTACTCATCAAAATACAACAGACAAACGCGATCCGGGTCAGGTTTGGTGGGATCGCGTTCCTCTTAAGAAAAGTTTCTGTTACCAAATTATACTAAGCAACGCGATCATGAACAAGAGGCTGGATCGCGTTCGTCCTTTGAAAACTTTCTGTGATTGATTTGCACTTGGCAACGCGATCCAGGTAATTGCTTGGGATCACGTTCCCAAGAGTAAAATCCATCCTAAATCATTTATAACTAGTGAACTCGATCCTAGCTAGGGTTTGGGGATCGCGTTGAGCTGTTCTTCAGCTCAAGAACAGACCTGTTATAGTCCAGCTCGAACCAAAACTCAAATCATCATCAAAATGACATCAAATTCGAATTTGAAAGCTATCAAAGGCTCAAATAACTTCAAGTAACATTATATACCATCTTTTAACCTAATTCAAACTTTTAATTCGCATAACTATCAACAAATACATTATTAAGGTTAAAACCCATTTTTTTTTTTTACAAACAAAACACTTACATAATCAATCCAAAGCAAAGATTCACTGATGATGATGATGGCAATGAAGTAATCACAACTCCAGATTAGATTATTTGAATATGATCTTGATTTCAACTCTTGAATATGGTTTTGAAAGGTAGTTGGTTGTTCTTGAACTTACTGCAAGTTTTAGGAAGTAAAGTAAAGAAAAGAGGAGGTCGGCCTCTTTACTTAACCGACCCAATTATACGGGTATTTCATATCCGTCTTAAATATATTGTCTGGAACCTTAATTTTAAATACGAGAAAATTATTTTATTTTACCGTCACCTAAATTTATTTAAAGTAAACGATATTTCATTAGTCACAACATTACCTGAAACTTATTTTTCTATTAAATTTACAATCAAACACATATAATAATATATACTACTTATAAAAGCTAAAGAAAATACCTGTTTCTCCTAGGCCCGATTTGAGGATGTTACAAATCACCCCTCCTTAAGAAGATTTCGTCCCCGAAATATAACTATAAGCAAACAAACTAGGGTATCTAGCCCGCATACTTTCCTCCGTTTCCCAAGTGAGATCCGCACCCAAACTATGTTTCCACTTAACTAATACCATAGGAATTTCTTTCTTTCTTAATGTAGTAACTTTTCTATCTAAAAGCTCGACAGGTTCTTCCACCAATTTCTTACTTGAATCAACACGAAGATCTTGCAAAGGAAGGATTTGGGATTGATCCTCCACATTACATTTTCTTAAATAACAAACATTAAACGTATCGTGAATACCAGCTAATTCAGGTGGAAGATCTAAAGAAACCGATTGGTCATTAATTACTTGTCGGATCTTAAATGGGCCAATATATCGGGGAGCTAACTTCCCACGTTTACCAAATCTAATAACACCCTTCCATGGAGAAACTTTCAAATAAACAAGTTCACCAACAGAAAAAGAAACTGGTCGTCTACGTGGATCAGCATATTGTTTTTGTCTATCTTGAGCTGCTTTTAACTTCTCATGAGCAATGGTAACCTTATCAGCAGTCATCTGGACGATATCGGGGCCCGCAAACTGTTTTTCTCCCGCTTCTAACCAACACGTAGGTGTTCGACAACGGCGTCCATATAACATCTCATAAGGTGGCATACCAATACTGGAATGATATGAATTATTATATGCAAATTCTATTAACGGCAGGTGAAAATCCCAAGAACCGCCATACTCCAATACACATGCCCGCAACATATCCTCAAGAGTTTGAATGGTACGTTCTGACTGTCCGTCAGTCTGAGGATGATACGCCGTACTGAGATTAATTCTGGTACCCAACTCTCGCTGCAAACTCTGCCAAAACCCGGAAACAAACCTGGAATCCCTATCTAACACAATCGATAATGGAATCCCATGCCTCGAAACAATCTCATGAATATACAATTGAGCAAGTCTAGTCAACGATGCTGTCTCACTAGTGGCTAAGAAATGAGCACTTTTCGTCAGTCTGTCAACAATCACCCAAATCATATCATTACCTTTCTGCGTTCTAGTAAGTTTGGTGACAAAATCCATGGTAATATGTTCCCATTTCCACTCTGGTATCTCAAGCTGTTTTAAAGAACCATACGGTTTCTGATGTTCAGCTTTTACTTGAGAGCATATGTGACATGTTTCAACAACTCGAGCAACATCCAATTTCATTGTCGGCCACCAATACAATTGTTTCAAATCGTTATACATCTTTGTGCTACTAGGATGAACAGATAATCTAGATTTGTGTGCCTCAGTCAAAATCAAATCACGAAGTCCCCCAATCAACGGAACCCACACTCGAGACTGAAAGTTTTTAATCCACGAGAATCATCAACCAATAAATTTCTTCGTTTCAATAAAATCTCAGATTTTAAATTATGATCCAACAAACCCTCTGACTGCGCCATTTTCAATTGAGAAATCAAATCACAAGAAATTTCCATACGCATAAAGTAAATTTGATCAGGAGGTACTTTTCGGCTTAGAGCATCGGCAACCACATTTGCTTTACCCGGATGGTAACGGATTTCACAATCATAATCTTATTAACTCTAACCATCGACGCTATCTCATATTAAGTTCTTTTTGAGAAAACATATACTGGAGACTTTTATGATCTGTACATACAATACATTTAGTACCGTATAGATAATGTCTCCAAATTTTCAACGCAAACACCACAGCTGCAAGCTCTAAATCGTGAGTAGGGTAATTTCTCTCATGTATTTTAAGTTGGCGAGAAGCATAAGCAATAACCCGATCACGTTGCATTAAAACTGCGCCCAACCCAGCACGAGAAGCATCACAATAAACCACAAAATCATCAGAACCGTCAGGTAGGGCTAATACTGGAGCCTGACACAACAACTGTTTAAGAGTTTGAAAAGATAACTCTTGTTGATCACCCCACTCAAATTTAATATCTTTCATAGTTAACTTAGTTAACGGGCCAACAATTTTGGAAAAGTCTTTAATAAATTTACGATAATAACCCGCTAAACCAAGAAAACTTTTAATCTCAGACGGAGACTTAGAATCATTCCAATTCATAACTGCTTCTACTTTAGAAGGATCTACTTTAACACCATCCTTGCAAATAATATGACCAAGAAATTGTACCCCACGAAGCCAAAATTCACACTTAGAAAATTTAGCATAAAGATGTTCTCTTTTCAAAATCTCAAGAATCAATCTCAAATGATGTTCATGTTCAGATTCAGACTTAGAATAAATCAAAATATCGTCAATAAATACAATCACAAACTTGTCTAGAAAAGGTCGACATATTCGATTCATTAAGTCCATAAAAACAGCAGGAGCATTAGTCAATCCGAAAGGCATAACTAAAAATTCATAGTGACCGTACCGGGTACGAAAAGCAGTTTTAGAAACATCTTCTTCGCGAACTCGCACCTGATGATAACCGGATCTCAAGTCAATCTTAGAAAAATAAGATGATCCCTGCAACTGATCAAATAACTCATCGATTCTGGGTAACGGGTATTTATTTTTCACTGTTCTCTTATTAAGTTCTCTATAATCAATACACATTCGAAGAGTACCATCCTTTTTCTTAACAAACAAAACCGGAGCACCCCACGGGGAAGAACTAGGTCTTATAAACCCTTTATCTAACAGTTCCTGAATTTGACCCATCATCTCACGGATTTCAGAAGGAGCTAATCTATAAGGAGACTTAGCTACAGGAGTCGAACCAGGAATTAAATCTATTTGATATTCAACTTCCCTTACAGGAGGCAACCCAGGTAATTCATCAGGAAAAACTTTCGGGTAATTAGAAACCACCAGAATATCAGACAAAGTTTTCTTTTCTAACTGGCTATCTATCACATAGGCCAAATAAAAATCACATCCCTTAGATAGAGATTTCCTAACTTTCAACAAAGAAATCAACGGTAAACTACCCCTTTCACGTTCTCCTCGAGCCATGATGTATGACCCGTTAGAAATTGGAATTCTTATAATCTTTTTGTAACAATCAATATTGGCTTTATTCAAACTTAACCAATCCATACCAATAGCTACATCGAAACTAGGAATTGGCATTAACAAAAAGGAAACTAGAAAGTTATGACCCTCAATAAGTATACTAGCTCCAGCTACCGAGGTGGTAACACGAACTAATTTACCATCGGAAATCTCAACTTCTAAAGGTTTAACAATCAAGGAGGGAATCAATTTCATTCTATCACAAAATTTCGCAAACATAAATGAACAGTTGGCACCAGAATCAAACAATACACGAGCTGGTACAAAATTAATGAGAAAAGTACCCGTAATAACATCTTCAGTGACGACAGCTTCATCAACTGTCATTTGAAAAGCTCGGCTAGCAGCTACTGGTGGATTCTTCCTCTTTTGACCAGAGGATGACGAACCTTTACCCACACCCATACTCTGTCTTTTCGCCTCTGGACAATCCCCTGCACGATGACCCTCTTTATGGCAATTCCAACACACACTATTAGGATAAGTACAATCTTTTGCAGCATGTCCAAAAATTCCACACTTAACACACCTAGATGTCTGAGGAGTACAAGGACCATTATGCCTAGCTCGACATCTATTACAATAATTACTATCCGTCGGAATACCAGAATTCAATCTCCTATTTTGTTGACTACCTTGCCCTTTCTGCTTAACAGAATAATCTGCTTTATTTCTTTGTGAATACTTCTCTTTATTCAATACTCTTTTAGCTAAAATATCACCATCAACCGAACGAGCTAAATCATAAGCTTGAGTAAGTGAACCTGCTAACCTAACTGAGGTACGGTAATCAGGGGGTAGAGTTTTCACAAAATGATCAATCTTAGTCCGATCAGTCGGAACCCACTGTTGTACAAATCACAATTTATCAGAAAACTGCTTAAGTAACTCATCAATTGTCATCTGATCAGTCTTTTGTAAATCAAGAAATTCTTGTCTAATACGGGAAAGATTATACTCGCAACAGAATTGCTTACAAACCTCAGCTTGAAAATCTGGCCATCTAATAGCACTCAACTGTTGTGGAGATAATGGTGCCATAATCGAATCCCACCATGACATAGCTTGACCTTTTAACAATTGTATCGCATAAGGTACTTTGTCCTCCTCCTCACAATGACATACATTCAATTTTCTCTCGACATCACGTAACCAATCTAAAGTAACCGTAGGGTCATTACTTCTAGAATATACGGAAGGATTGCAAGACATAAAGGTTTTAAGGGAACAACCTTTCCTCAACGGCTGAAATGATGAAACAACAGGTATTTGATAATCAGAGAAACCAGACGAAGAAAAAGGACCCGAAGTCTGATAAGTATAACCCTGTTGGTGCTGCTGTGAAGCAAAAGGTATAGATACCGGAATCCGTGTAGAAGATACAATAGGAGGAACATTTGTCTCAATCGACGGGTGAGTATAAATAGGTTGTTGAGATGATCCAGCTTGCTCTCTCTGAAGTTCCAACACCCGATTCTCCAATCTCATAATATACTCATGATCAGTTTCAGTTTCCCCACCAGCTAAATTAGATGTACCACTATGACCATGATTCTCTGGTGGTGCATTTGTTTGCGAAGTATTGTTAAGAGTATAGGAAGGTAGCTCATTATCCGCCATATCTGAAATGACATCACATCTCAACATTCGTTAATTGTTAGTACTGGCAAACTAACCGAATATCCTATCATAACTAATTCCCCATCACAAGAAATGTTTGACCCACATGACTAAGTTTAGGATTGAACACTTTAAAATGTTCAATTCACCTAAACCACGCTCTGATACCAACTTATAACACCCTTCAATTTTATCACATATATAAGTTTTTTTTTTGTTATTCATTTCGGAAGCGTTATCCCATTCAATAAAGTTTAAAGCATTTATATAACTTTAAACCATTACTAAGTATTATACTGTTACAACTTAAACATATATAGTTACAAAACAGTTTTTCTATTTGGGTATTACTTCTAAAACATTTTAATCCGTAAAATGATCAGAGTTTCAGCCGTCAAACATTTCTTCAAACGATCACTACTTGCCCAAATATCCCAAAAGTTAACCTGCAAAAGTATTTTGGGGGATTAGCACGAAGCTAAGTGAATAAACTAAGTCTGACAATCTAACTTAGCATAACAATAAATTCACAACAATTAACTTCAAGAAACAATCAAATAGAGGATCGGTGGTTCTTGAGGTATCCTCAGTCCGCGGTGATCCTCCAAGAACACTTAATAATCAACTGCAGGCCAATACAGAGATTTTATCGATAGTTTATTGCTATCTTTAATCATTATGAACTAATTCACAACGAATGTTCATCCGGTCCATAAAGATTAACCTATAGCAACTAAACCCAATATAATTGACCTCTATCATTCCAAACTATCATGGAATTAATCACTAGCAATCAAGTAATCCATCAATTAATAAATTCAATCAATCAATCTATTATTAAATTATCAATAAAGCAATCAATAATATAAACTTAAAATTGATGTAACTAACTGTTAACACCAAAATCAAATTGTGAGAATTAGTCCACTCACCGATACCTCAGCAGTTGCAACACTCAGTTTCTTATCACTGAGTCTTGGTTTTTATCTGAAATATCACGTAATAACAAATTAGTAACTTGTCATTAACAAAATAGTATTTGCAATATTGATAAATCTCACACATAAGTAACCATATAATACATATGTATATGGTTTATATTTAAGTTCACAGTTTAACCTACTCATCAAAATACAACAGACAAACGCGATCCGGGTCAGGTTTGGTGGGATCGCGTTCCTCTTAAGAAAAGTTTATGTTACCAAATTATACTAAGCAACGCGATCATGAACAAGAGGCTGGATCGCGTTCGTCCTTTGAAAACTTTCTGTGATTGATTTGCACTTTGCAACGCGATCCAGGTAATTGCTTGGGATCGCGTTCCTAAGAGTAAAATCCATCCTAAATCATTTATAACTAATGAACTCGATCCTAGCTAGGGTTTGGGGATCGCGTTGAGCTGTTCTTCAGCTCAAGAACAGACCTGTTATAGTCCAGCTCGAACCAAAACTCAAATCATCATCAAAATGACATCAAATTCGAATTTGAAAGCTATCAAAGGCTCAAATAACTTCAAGTAACATTATATACCATCTTTTAACCTAATTCAAACTTTTAATTCGCATAACTATCAACAAATACATTATTAAGGTTAAAACCCATTTTTTTTTTTTTACAAACAAAACACTTACATAATCAATCCAAAGCAAAGATTCACTGATGATGATGATGGCAATGAAGTAATCACAACTCCAGATTAGATTATTTGAATATGATCTTGATTTCAACTCTTGAATATGGTTTTGAAAGGTAGTTGGTTGTTCTTGAACTTACTGCAAGTTTTAGGAAGTAAAGTAAAGAAAAGAGGAGGTCGGCCTCTTTACTTAACCGACCCAATTATACGGGTATTTCATATCCGTCTTAAATATATTGTCTGGAACCTTAATTTTAAATACGAGAAAATTATTTTATTTTACCGTCACCTAAATTTATTTAAAGTAAACGATATTTCATTAGTCACAACATTACCTGAAACTTATTTTCCTATTAAATTTACAATCAAACACATATAATAATATATACTACTTATAAAAGCTAAAGAAAATACCTGTTTCTCCTAGGCCCGATTTGAGGATGTTACAAATCACCCCTCCTTAAGAAGATTTCGTCCCCGAAATATAACTATAAGCAAACAAACTAGGGTATCTAGCCCGCATACTTTCCTCCGTTTCCCAAGTGAGATCCGCACCCAAACTATGTTTCCACTTAACTAATACCACAACATTACCTGAAACTTATTTTCCTATTAAATTTATAATCAAACACATATAATAATATATACTACTTATAAAAGCTAAAGAAAATACTTGTTTCTCCTAGGCCCGATTTGAGGATGTTACAGCGAGCATGACAATCATTGTGCACGAGGTGACGTGGACCAATCGGGTGAACCGACCAGGATATAACGGTCACAGATCGTACTTTTGTCAGAGAATGTCAGGCTTACATGGTGCGCATCGTAGCCTTGCCGCCGCACCATTGTTAAATGCCTGGTATGATAGCGAACTCCTAGGTCCGGGTGCGTATCCGGGCCCACATTTGACTCGGACAGTGACCTCCACGTCGAGAGCTGCAACAGTTGGGCACGGATGCCGTCCGGGTCGAGGCTCGGCACGGAACCGGGTCCAGTTATCTAGGGCAACCCAAAGTCCGAGATGGGATGTACATCATTAAGTCCCCCAGTCCGTTATTATATTCCGTTCCGGGATATGATGGCGGACTTAAAGTGAGTGATGTGGCGTTTTAATGATGCATTTGGAGGACTGACGGCGCGCAATAAATGCACGCCTTTTCGTCTTTCGCATCTGGCATGCGATGGGACAGCTTGTGGCTGCGTGGGCCGTGATGTCATAGTACCCTTGGCGTACAATTGTTCATTCGTCGGATCGTGAGATCTGGTGACACGTGTAAGGGTAAAACGGGGCCAGCACGCGATAACTTCTTGGAATGTGAGATCTGGTGACACGTGTACGGCCTGCATTGAAGTCCATGAAGCCCGGCCCACACAACCTTGCCTATAAATAGGAGTCTTTTGTGGTCATTTTATTTTTTACGCGAGTTAAAAATCTTGAGAGCATTCCGGCCACATTCAAACGTTCCGTCAACTGTTCCGGCTATTCAACCCAGTTTCCGTCCACATTCAAATAAACCCAGGTCCGTAGTTCATATCTTCATCCTTTTTCTTCTTTGATATATATACATACCATGGCTGCTGCGGAGGGCATGGTGGAGGTTCGCGGGGCTGTGGCTGGTGGTAGCGCGGCGAACGTGGCATATGAGGCCAGTTCAGTGAAGCCGGATATGATTCCGGATATACTTAGGCGTTTTAACTGCCTACAGAGGTACAATCTCGTGGCACCGACCGTCACGCAGCGTGCCGACGTGCCACCGGAGGGGAAGGTGGCTGTGTACAGGAAAACGATGGAGAAGGGAAACCTCCGCATGCCACCGACCCCTTTCTACTTAGACGTGTGCAAGCATTATAAGGTTGGGTTCAGCCAGCTGCACCTCTTCGCCGTACAAAAAGTTAGCATTTTTGAGATGTGGTTTAGGTCATTGGGCCTGAGGCCATTGGTGAAGGTATTCCAGGCCTGCTTCAAGCTGACTCCAAGCGCCAGGGGGTGGTATACTTTTGCAAAGAAGAACGATTTTGTTGGGTGCCAGGAGTCGTCCCTGCACAGCTGGTGTGACACCCGGTTAAAAAGGGCCTAAATTAGCGGCCAATTTAAACTTTAAACCTTAGTACTTAGTACAAGATAATACGAAAGTATTGGATATTATATATGTATTTATATATATATATATAACACAACAATTATTTAATCATGTACAAACAAATATGAAAGAACGCATAATCTTAAATGCGGATGTTGGTGAAAAACATTTTCGAATAAAGTATTATAGTCAAGAATAATAACTATTTACTCTGTTAGAAATCTAAATACATTTTGTACACTGAAAACTATCCGTCAAAACTAGTTGAAGCAAAGATATAGTTTTATATCTCAATAAACGTATTTTTATAAGATACTTTGATTAAAAATATAAACGATTATATTTTTAGAACTTTATCGTTTGAAAACATTATACTACTTTTCGATCGGGTACAAGAACACGGGTATTTTGTACCGTAAGCGGGAGCCAACCAACTCTAATAATTGGAGTTGGCCGGCTACATCAAACACACCCTTCTTCCTTTTCATTTCATTTTCTTCATCTCTTCCTCTCTATCCCTCTGCTCACTCTCGATCCCTTTCAAAATCAAGAACAACAACAACAACAACAACATCAGTAACATCATCATCATAATCATCTACTTCTTCCTCTTGGATCATCATCATCATCGTGAACATCATCATCATCATCCTCACGGTTCCAAATTTTAAATTGTAAGAACACTCACAAACTTCCTTTAATTTGGTGCATACAATAAGTATATAACTTGTATAATGTTGTTATTCAACATAGATAAACGATTATAGCTTGAACCATAGCAATAATCTAGTGTTGATTCGGACTAAAAACAGAGCAGAAACCGAGCAGGAAACTAACCCGATCGGTTAGCCTAGACTAGCCGATCGGCTAGCTTTAATGAGCCGATCGGGTGAGCAAAATGAGCCGATCAGCTAGAGACTTAAGAACAGATCGGCTCACCATGCTTAGCCGTTCGGGTATGAACAAAAATCCATCTGCTGAACACATTTTGAACTGAATTAGCCGTTCGGCTAAACTTAGCCTATCGGCTGAAAGTTTCCAGCCATTCGGCTAAGAAACTATAGCCGATCGTCTATGTGCTATGTTCCAGCAAACCATATTTTGTAGATTTGTAGCCCTCTGAGTGACGGTCGTTTGGGCGCCTGGATCGCCTAAATCTGAGTTCGTATGAGGAAGATATGGCCAAAACGGTGCAGCCTCACCAAATTAGTTTAACGACGAATTTTTATGTATATATACATGTGAGCAACAAACGTAACTTTTGAAACGTAAATATACGAGTTATATTTATACAAACAAACATACCTTATGTTTTGGAACATTATATATATATACACGATGAATATTTTCACGAAAACAAATCAAATTGTATTTTTGGTATGTGACTCAAATTGTCACCAACGGGCCGTACCCATTTTACCAACTTCAAATGTAATCAATTATCGAATACTTTGGGCATAATCTTATCGAACAAACATTAAAATGGATGGTTTATTCAAACATCCATTCACTTATCTTAATCTCGCGTGTTTAGGACACTAGAAGATTTCTTTGGTACACGCGTGCACTTTAGGATTGCTTGCTCTTCAGGTGAGTCTCACAGCCCCTTTTTACCATTTTACTGTTTTGGGGGAGATGCATTACTTGTTTTACTTGAATACATGTATAAATGTATTGATTACTTACTTGTACTTACTGTGTTACAAACTTACAAACAAAAATACTTTACTGGTTTACAAACTTACTGATTACGACTTTATGACCTTTGGGGTTTATTACTTTACGGAGTTACTACTCCATGAACTTACTACTTTACCGATGAACTACTTTACTACTGTACAAACTTAATGACTCACTGTTTTACTACGATACTGATACTTTGCTACTTTACAAACGAAGTGAGCCACTATTTTACTACGTTACTGATTTACTACTTTGCTATTGTACGAACTTACGAACTTGTTGTTCTACTACGATACTGAATTACTACTTACCGGTATATCAAATTGCATGAGTTTCCGTTTAATCCAATGAAGGCCTCTGAAATCATAGTAGTTAGTTATCGGATAAGCGCGAGTTTTAGTATATGGATCCATATGGGACTGACAATCCCCACCTGGGGTGGTAGCGCCACCACAAACCGTTACTCGTATAAACAGGTGTTTTCTACTCGTTACATATGAGTGATTTTGGGTTGCACTCACGAGGGGCAAAATTACGGTTAAGCTTCGACTATGATGGCTCATGGCAAGATACACCGACCTTACTTACTTAATTACCGATGTGTAATTGGAATTATTTACTTAATTACTTGTGCGTAATTGGAATTACTTACTTAATTACCGATGTGTAATTGGAATTACTTACTAAATTACCTGGGTGTAATTGATACTCATTACTTAATTACTTGTATGTAATTGATACCTACCTTTCCGAATTTCTTGTTGAACTCATTACTTACTTACTGATGCTGTACTAAACTTGCTACTACTATTTACTACAAACCTGTGAGATTCACCAACCTTTTGGTTGACGCGTTTTAGTAATGCATTCTCAGGTACGCAGCCACAGTAGGATGGCCCAGCAGGATCTACTATTATTCTTTTGTTACTTCAGCTGTGTCTCTGTACATCGACGGCCAGAAATAGGCCATGCGCATGATTTTTGCCACCACAGTCTTATGGCCGGAGTGAAGGTCACATGACCCTTCATGCACTTCACGGATCACGTTCTCGGATTGCTTTGGGCCCAGGCATCTCATGTTCGGCTCCAAGTATGATTTTTTCAGGAGTTCGCCTTTTTCAATAAAATACATTGGGGCTTTCATTCGAATTTTCCTCGCCTCAATCGAGTCCTGTGGGAGGACGCCGGAACGGATGTAAGACATAATCGGGGTCATCTAGTTATCCCTATCTTCTTCAACCTGGGGCACAGAGCTGGTCGGATCGATTGACTTCTGCCCTAGGATTCGACCAGGACTTTTTTGGTGAGGTGGGCAAAGGTGAGTGACGCCAGCTTGCTCAGAGCGTCGGCCTTCTTGTTCTTGTTTCTTGGGACCTACTCAATTTCGAATGACCTGAACTCCTTCACCATGTCTTGGACCAGTGCCAGGTACTGCTTCATCACCGGATCTTTCGCCTCGAAGGCATCGTTGAACTGGTTGACTACCAATTGAGAATCAACGTATGCCCGGAGGTCTCTGATGTCCATCTCGATCGCAATCTGAATACCGGATAACAGTGCCTCGTACTCGGCCTCGTTGTTAGAGTCGGGGAAGACAAAACGGAGAGCGTAGGTGTGCTCCTCTTCGTTAGGACTGATAAGTATGAGTCCGGCCACCAGCACCTTCCGAACTTGAGGCCCCGTCGGTAAACAATTCCCAGATAGCTGGATTTTCATGGGTAGGGGTATCCGAGTTGTACCTACCCTCTACCCCCTGGAAGTTCAGCCAAGAAGTCGGCCAGGACCTGTCCCTTGACTGCGCTGCGTGGGTAGAACGTGATTTCATGTTCTCCGATCTCAATAGCCCACTTCGCCGGCCGGCCCGAGATTTCAGGCTTTGAAAGCACCTGCTTGATGGGTTGGTCTGTGAGGACCGTGATTAGGTGACCCTGAAAATATCTGCGAAGACTCCGTGCTGAGTGCACGAGCACAAGGACCAATTTCTAAGATCGGAGCGAATCGAAATGAAGTAAATACTTTAAACCATAGAAGCTAATAGGATGGGTTTAAAAGAGCAGGTAGGGTTTGTGTTTGGTATTTTCTAAATTAACTACGATACATAAAAGTAAATACTAAACTACGGGTAGGGTAAGCAGATAGATAGAGATTGTGATTGCTGAAGTTTCAATATTCAGATTTCGGGATGCTGTTCATTATAAAAGATGATTGGAGACTTCTCTTTAATAAAATTAACAGAGGTTTGGTATCAACACTAGCATCCTACGATTTAAGTGGAAAACCTAAGTCGCATGTCACTGAATACTAGGTTATCATGAGTCTGATCAGATCAGGCTGCTCAGTCCCCCCACACTGTCCGATGAGGACTAGTGACCCATCTTGGAGTTAACTCCTGGGCGCATGAATAAGGCAACAGACCGATATATAATTTCTGACCTTTCTTAACATCTAATTCTAATTGATTTTATTAAGGGTCGTACTATTGCTTGCTAATGCATGTTAAACTGTCAGTTATGTTGGATCAAGGGGTTTAAGCATCCTACACTACAGCTGAATGTTTTCTTTCTTTTCAAGATCCCTTAGATTTTAATCAAGGAGCACAAATACTTCTGTCAAGGTGTAGACCCTCCTTTGCGATCAAACGTTCATCTCTAGGTTCGTTTCACGGTGTATACTATGTTTTTCAGTAGTTCCACAGCTTTTATATATACATAGACCATGTTCAGGAAGGGTGACTTCCAGGTATCCACGGTGTCATATGCTTACGACCGGTCCGTAGCTTCCACGATTTTGTACTCCACCAGTGGTGTTTCCAGCGCTATACTAAGTACTGGGCCGTTTTACGGCATGTCCACAGCTTCATACAAAAACACAGATAACTATCTACCGATACTAGGGTTGATCAGATCCTAATACTAAAGTAATAGTCACGTGAAAGCTTGGAAAGGGTGGAATGGGTGGTTTAGATCTACCGCTTGAAAAGTCTAACCCGATACATAACATAACAACTTCCAATCACATATTTAATTAAAGATTAATTTAACACCATCCCTACTCCTAAATATCTACATTTCAACAATTACAATATTACACTACTCAATAAACATGGCAATAAGTAAAGCACATACCATAATATTACGCATGGATAAATCAGACATTAATAACAGTATGAGGGAATAGATATCACCGGATAATAGAGCGGCGTAACAAGAGAATAGAACTTGCAATCCTTGAGTAAAAGCTTGAACACAAATACTCCTTGATTACAACAACTACTCTCTACTCTAATCTACTAGCTACCCACTAACTACTCTCTAACCCTCTAGAGAGAGAGGTTAGAGAGAGAAACTAACTAAGAAATGCAAATACAAGAGAAAAGTGTTTGATTTGAATGGAATTGAATTGTTGTGATTTGATTGGAAATGAGGAGGTTTAAGCCTCTATTTATAGGCATCCAAGTCACAATTTACACTCAACACCCTCGCATCCATTTTAACACTGAAATACACCCCTAAGCTATGAAATTCGACACCAAAGAGGGCGTATTCGACACCAAATAGGGCATATTCGATAGCAAATAAGGCGTATTCGGTAGCAAACGGGGCGTATCCAGCACCACAGGGGGGGTATACCACCCCTAGAAGGGGGTATACCACCCCTAAAGGGGGGTATACGGCCTCTAGGAGGGTGTATACGGGCCCTTTAGGGGGTTATACGGCCCCTAGAGGGGTGGTGAGCCTTGGTCCGTGGTCTTGTGTGCTGGATCATAAGTCTTGTGTGCTGGATCGTGACTCGTTTGCCCTATCTTCTTCGTTCTTGATCCGTTTTTGACGATCTTTATACCCACGCATTCGTATTCTCCAGACCTACATTTTAAGATATTTATTAAGTCCCAGATCAGAGTTTTACGATAAAATCACGTGTCAAACGAATTTTTAAGTGTGTTTTTCGTCCATTTACCGTTGTTTTCGAAATACTTATAAAGTTTTGACCTTTTTAACAAAATGTGGTAAATGTGGACTTTATTGGCATGATTTTGTTAATTAAGTGCTAAATATGAGGTAAAAGATGTGCGTAAAACATGACTTTTTACGTCAAATCACTACCGATTGGCCATTTGGTGTCATTGACATAGCTAGAGAGTGGGGACAAGGGCTCTTGCAGCTTTCCTTGTATGTGTGATGGCAACTGTAGGAAGCAGTGCTCGTACATAACTTCAACAGCGCTACCCGTATCTGTGTATACCCTGGAGATTTGGCAATTCCCAATGCGTTCCGAGATTACAACCGGCTCTGGGAGTGCGGGGCTCCGCAGAGGTGGAAAGGATATTGGTACCAACTGCCAATCTTGCAATGTGTCCAGCTTCCTCTTCACGCTTGCGCGTGCGGACTGAATCATGTGAATGACGGCATCCGGTGGGTCGCGCGGGTCATCCTTCTGCTGCCAGCCGTAAGTTTTTGTTCCGTCTGCTTTTTTGAACTTCTTCCCAGGCAACAAATGGTTAAGCTTTCCGGCCTGGATCGCTTCCTTAATTTCCTTTTTCAACTGCCTACAGTCATCAGTATCATGTCCGTACTCTTCGTGGAAGTCGCAATACTTGCCATTTTTGGGAACGTCCCGGTGTTCCATTGGGGGCGGAGGGTTAAACGCACTCTGTGCTGATGTCTTAGTAAGCAATATCTCTTTTGGTGACTTAGTGAGCGAAGACAGCAAGGAGTTCTTGTCGAATTGCTGCCGGTGGGCTGTCTCGTGATGGTCACCGCGACGATTGTCATGCCGCGAATCGCGGCGGGGATCCCTCCGCTGGTTGTCGTGCCGGCCGGGACCAGATCCGCCCTCATGATGGCGTCCCTAAGATTGGTCATGCTCAACCCGATGTGATTCCTGAACCGGTCCCTTGTGTAAATCGGTGTCTTCGCCGGACCGCAGGTAGTCCCGAGCCATAGAGACGGCCTCGGAGTACACCTTCGGTAACTTCCTCTTCAACCGATGGTATAGGGTAGGATAGTGGTCCTTATCAATGCCGTAGATGAGACCGGCAATTTGTTGACTTGGTGGTAGTTCGTTTATCTTTTGACACTCAGTTGTGAAACGAGTGAGGAAGTCATTTAAAGACTCTCGGCTCCTCTGCTTGATCTCGAAGACGTCAAGATGAGTGAGAGTATGCTGTTTCAGGTTGTGATATCGCTGCAAGAACTTAAACTTGAGATCAGAGTAGCTACTAAGGCTGCCGGCTGGCAATTTTTCAAACGATCCGCGAGTGTTGCCCTGCAATACTTGTGGAAACATGTGACACGCCATGGCGTCCTCCCAATGCTCAATCTTCATGGCACCCTCAAACCGCTGCAAGAAGTCCTCCGGATCTAAGTCACCAGAATAGGTGCCAATAGTGAGAGGAATGGTGAACCTTGTTGGCAGCGGATAGTCTGCTATCTTGACGGTGAACCTGGCAGTGTGGTGGAAACCGGCATCGGCTTTTTCACCTTCTCACCCAGTATGGTGGAATAGAAATTTGCTATCAATGTGTCCACCGCGGACTTGTCAGACTATGTTGAGAACGAGCTCGGTGGAGCGGCGCTGAGGATCAAGTCGGCTAGCATTCTACGGCTTGCAGCCCTGTCCATCTTCCCATGTTCTTGATTGGGTGGGGGCGGTACGCTCCGCAGTGGCGGGGAGGGTGGTGGTAGCCGCTGCTCGGGAGCCACCACAAAACCCATGTGTGCCAACATTCGCTGGGATTCGGCACTAGAGATGGACTTAGGAATAGGTGAAGTGTGGTGCAAACTGTTCTCCAGCGGAGGACGGTTATTCGCCAGATTCTCGGCACCGGAGACAGAGTCGCTTTGACTAAAAAGCAATTGTCTTGGGTCAATCCTCCGAGTCACTGTCGGCCCCGATGATAAAGCATGCGGGGTTTGCGGGTTGACGGTGGTTTGAGGCGATTGATCGGGATATAGTGGCGGTGGCGGCAAATCAGCATGAGCACCATCGCCACTGTTGTCATCTTGGGAGATAACAACCATCTTTCAGTGGTTTTAGGGCAAACGGAAAGTGGTAGAGATCGTTTTCTGGTAAATCAACCATGGATGGCGTCAATTGTTCAAGCGTAAAAACACTTGATTACAATGATGATGATGATGTATGAGGAATCGAGCTTGTCACACTCCGATTAACGTGCAAACCCAGTATCGAGACTTGGTCTATCGAGGTTGGTGAAAGCTTAATTCTGAATGAGCAATCGATGGATGATTACACTTGGGATTTTTTATGAGGTGTTGGTTTGAAATGGAAACCAAGCACTAGTATTTATAGCCAAACCCTAATCCGACGTGGAAGGTTTGGTCGTGGGGGAAAGCGACATTCTCCCCGTCCGTTGCTGACGTGGGTGAATGGTCGTGGGCGAGCATGACAATCACTTTGCACGAGGTGATGTGGACCAATCGGGTGAACCGACCAGGTTAATGGCCAAGCCATGTTAACTACCTGGATATAACAGTCACAGATCGTACTTTTGTCAGAGAATGTAGGGCATACGTGGTGCGCATCGTAGCCTTGCCATCGCACCATTGTTAAATGCCTGGTATGATAGCGAACTCCTAGGTCCGGGTGCGGAACGTATCCGGACCCACGTTTGACTTGGACAGTGACCTCCGCGTCGAGAGCTGCAAGAGTTGGGCATGGATGCCGTCCGGGTCGAGGCTCAGCATGGAACCTGGTTCAGTTATCTGGGGCAACCCAAAGTCCGAGATGAGATGTACATCATTAGGGGTAAAGTGTTAAGAGGGGTGGGTCTCTTTCAAGAGATCTAGCTTTGTACGTTTGAGTGGATTAAATCAAGATTGAAAGGAGTGGGAATGGAATTGTCTAGATTGATGAACGATCCGTGGTCTGTGGGAGATCATATGGTGGCTCAAATTTGAGTAATTTTTGCTGTTGTAAAAGTGTAGTTATTTATGAATATGAAAGTGGCCGTTGTTGCATGTTCCTATAATAAAGTATAAATATGTGGAAGATCAGTGTGCAATGGGTTCAAATGTAAGTTAGGCTTGTAGTATTCAATTTTAAGATTGTAGATGTATGCAAGAGTGTAATATATATTGTGGTAGATACATGTCTGGTTGTACAGAAAGTTGTATGCTTGTATTCTAATGTATTTTTGGCTTGGTATTAATAAGATCTTTTGCCTTTTTCCAAAAAAAAACTTTATAATACACATATATACCAAAGTAGATAACTTTTATCGTAAGTAACTGATTTTAGAATTTCAAAATTCAATCAAAAAGTGGTATGACTTATTTACCCTCCTCTCTCATTTTTACTCCCTCGTGTAGATTTTATTTAACCCTAATGAAATTCTCATAATTCAAGCTTGAAACACATTACCCGCTTATAACATAAAAACACGTTACAAATCTAAATGTATATTAGTTAATAGCAATATTTTGAAAACCGGTTGAACCGGTCCGATTCGACCGGAAAATGGAGATTTCCGACTGGTTGAAAACCGGTTTGGCCTAAGTTTGACTAGTCAACGAACTGGCAGTTTAACCGGGAACCGGATCAGTTGGACCGATTTTTGATTATTTTTATTATTATTTTTAAAATGATTTTTGGGCCGGTTTTCGGGGGGTTGGGCCGCTCCGTTCTAAACGGTTCGACCAGAACCGGACCCCTCACTGGTCCAATTCGAATTCCGATTTTAAAAACATTGTTGATAGTATGATACTATTTTTAATCCTAAATATTCTCAATTTCTCATTAACCGTAGCTTGATTATCTTAGATCCCTCTATAAACCAATCAATGTCAATAGATCGAGGAGGTGAGTTCAATAGAGAATGATAAATAATTGCAGAATGGAGCAACCAATAGGAAGCCCTCATTTTAATTGAGTAGAGAGTGGTACAATTGTTATTTTAGTTAAAAACTCACTTCCACCAACATCTTTTAAATTTAAATATCTTAAAAATGGTTTATCAAAAAATTATAAAAATTATACCATAAAAATTAGCGTCTTTTTCTATTCGATTTAAGATCTAATATAGTATATTTTCGAAGAATTTTTATACTTTGATCTTAAAACTTCACACAATAAAATCACATGTGATTTAGTAGTGAATATAAATTATGCACATGATTAGTAATAGATTTTACTTCACATGTGATACAACTGTTTTATGTAGCACTACAACAAAAGAAAGCTAAAGCGACACTCAGAAAGTGTTGCATTAAGCCCTACATCCATAATTTGTCGATAACTCGATATATTTTATACAAGTAAAAGTTTGTATAACGCTGATCTACCACCTGGTTGTAAACCTTTGGGTTGTAAATGGATCTTCAAAAGGAAGATGAGAGTTGATGGAACCATTGAGAAATTCAAGGCTCGATTAGTCATACAAGGCTTTAAACAAAGACCTGGGATTGACTATTTTGATACCTATGCACCCGTTGCTCGGATTTCTACTATTAGATTGTTGATTGCCTTGGCTGCAATACACAATCTAGAGATTCACCAAATGGATGTGAAAACTGCATTCTTGAATCGGGATTTGGATGAGGAGGTTTATATGAAACAACCTGAAGGTTTTGTTATGCCTGGTAATGAGCAAAAAGTGTGTAAACTTGTTAAATCCTTGTATGGATTGAAACAAGCACCGAAACATTGGCATCAAAAATTTGATGATGTAGTCTTGTCTAGTGGATTTAGCTTGAATCAAGCTGACAAGTGTGTATATAGCAAATTTGATAACTCTGGAAAAGGAGTAATCATTTGCTTGTATGTTGATGACATGTTGATCTTTGGCACAGATCTAGAACAAGTCAATTTGACTAAGGAATTCTTGTCATCAAAGTTCTCCATGAAGGATATGGGGGAGGCTGACGTTCTCCTGGGTATTAGGATTAAACGTGAGAATAGGGGAATTTCTATTTCACAATTTCATTATCTTGAGAAAGTGTTACAGAAATTTAACTGTTCCAATTGTAGTCCTGCAAGTACACATATGGATCCTAGTTTGAAACTGATGGTTAATACCGGTGAAACAATTTCACAACTTGAGTACTCTCAGGTCATTGGTTGTTTAATGTATGTCATGACGAGCACTAGGCCGGACATTGCTTTTGCAGTGGGTAAGCTTAGCAGGTATACTAGTAATCCTAGTGTACATCATTAGCAAGCTGTAAGGCGAGTGCTTGAGTACTTGAAGAAAACTATGGATCATAGTTTGCACTACTTAGGATATCCTTCGGTGATAGAAGGATATTGTGATGCGAGTTGGATCACTAATACAGAAGATCATTCTTCTACTAGTGGATGGGTATTCTTGCTTGGGGGAGGTGCCATTTCATGGGCTTCTAAGAAGCAAACTTGCATAACCAACTCGACTATGGAATCTGAGTTCGTGGCATTAGCTGATGCTGGTAAAGAAGCAGAATGGCTAAGGAACTTGATATATGAGATTCCATTGTGGCCTAAACCTGTATCACCTATTTCCATTCATTGTGATAGTGTTGCAACATTGGCTAGGGCTTATAGTCAAATGTACAATGGGAAGTCTAGACACTTAGGTGTTAGACACAGTATGATTCGTGAGTTAATCACGAATGGGGTGATATCAGTTGAATTTGTGAGATCTCAACATAACTTAGCTGATCACTTGATGAAGGGAATAGCTAGAGACTTGGTTGAAAAGTCCGCATTAGGGATGGGATTAAAGTCCATTTAATTTCTAATGGTGGGACACCCAATTCCCTTCTAATATAGTATTAGGAGCTGAATTCAATGTGGAAAGCCCACACTTAGAGATTGGAGCACATCAATTGCATATCATCCCAAGGTATGTGCTCGGATCTGCATGAGGGTTAGGTTGAAGTAAAACTTCTTAATAGTTCTTTTGAAAAAGTGCAGGTGCAGGTGCATGAAGAAAAGAGCTACCTATGTGAATGTGAAGTGTGGCCGCTTCAAGAAGCTTAGGACTTTGGCTTTGTATACATTCATGAATGGATATGGACACATGGCCTGTATAGTGTCAGGATTTAGTTTGATGTGTAAAAATTGAACTTATGTGTATATTATCTTCAGGTATTCAAATGGGTTGAAGGGTTCAATTCTTAGAACACCCCGATTCTCGAGTATTTGGAATGTGTAATATACTAATGTGGAAATTCAATCTGCGTGACATTTTCATTTATGCATAAGTTTGTTCTGTGTTTGATTATTTTATGCAAAGGCATTGCACTAAAATGGGGGAGGAATGTTGTATATTTTAGTGCAGTGGCGTTTTAGTGGACCTGGGGTAGGTGATGCGGAGTGCATACCCGGCTAGTCACTAAGTACGAGTATGACCAAATTGCGGGGGTCAAGGGGGCCACGCCCCCTTGTGGGGTCCAAGGGCAACGCCCCTGGCGGGGTCCAAGGGGCAGAGCCCCTGGTTGCGGTCCCGCTGGCAGGTCAACAGGTGGGTTCAAGGAGCAACCCATTTGGATATAAGTATATTTGACCCGAATTGGTTAGGACATATAACAACAACGAATTTTACTATATTGAGTGACCCGAAAAAACCCATTTGGATATATTTGACCCGAATTGGTTAGGATATATAACTGTCCTATAACTTTCGTTTTTTTAGGATCTTGATGATTCTTCTGCATATTCCATACACAAACACACACACAAACACTTGATTCTAGATTTTGATTGCTATAAATCTCGAATAACTCTTGAATTATCCCAATACGAATTTCGTGTAACCTGGGGCATTAACAGGGTCGAAATATTGTATTTGAAAAGTGATTTTCAAACACGATTTACAGAGTATATCCGGTCAATTGAATCTGTATCCTGTTCATATTTTCCAACACTACCTAACCCTTGATACCTTGACAAGATTCAAAGGGGTATATCCTTCATCGACTGCCATTGTTACTTATAAAACAAAAGAAGAACGGATTTGAGCACACTGTAGGTAGGATAATGGTTATATGATAACAGTGAAAATGTCAGATGTATGTATATATATTCTGTGTATATTAACAACAATGGGAGGGAACTTGAGTAATCAATTTGAAATTAAAAAAAATATCTACCGGGTCAAAAAATTTACGGATTATTATGAGAGTATAATTTGAGATCATTTATATTAATTTTTTTATAAAATTTACTTTTATCTTGGCCATTTATATTAAAAAATTTCCTATAAGTTGTATATTATATTTGTGATTTAAGTAATTGATAAAAATGGAGTCTAAATATTTAAAATAAGCTTTAAAAGAAACATGATACGTTTAATACAATTACTAAATTTTCCTTAAAGGGGAAAACATAAATAAACATTGAACTGCAAATGTGGTGGATAACATAACTATATTCCATGGATTATTATGTATGTATATCTAATGGTGTAACCAATATTCCACCCATGTATCACTAACCTCCACCCAGAGGTTACCATCTTACCGCCATCAAATTATTACTACCTTCTAACCTCCACCTAGAGGTTTATTTGCCATACCTCCGGGTCCAACTGAATTTAAAGTGGGGACCATTCTTGAATATTTAGGAGATTAATTGGATTGCTGAGATCAATTACAAAGGAATCATTTGTTAGTGCTCATTTGTGATTGGCCGATGAGAAAGTGGAGGCCAAGGCCTGAAAACTATAAAAGGGAACACACTTTTCACTTTTAGGTATGTTTATCTTCTCCATAAAAGCCATAATTTCATACTTATCTTTTCACCATCAAAGCACATAAATCTTATCTCACGTCGGAGGTGGTTTACAGGGATCATCTATATGCTTCATGGTGAAGTAGTGTTTCCATATGTGTTGCAGGAACACTCTAAATGGAGATATTCAGCTGGAACTATCGGATAAATGCACTTATACAGTTGGACATACAATTAAATTGCACACCCAGTGGGAGGCGACTGTAATTAAGTATTTTGAAACCTTAATCTCTCTGTTTTTAATTAGTTGTTCTAAAATTTAAAGTTTCCAAGATATATATTTCTAGTTCTCGAATTTCATTTCATTTCATAATATCGTTTCCTGCTGTTACCGACGGTGATGAACGACAATCACCACCACCAGGTTTTTTACCCATCTCGCAACCAGAAACACCATTGCAAATTTCAGTATAACCGAAAATATCGTCGGACCTTCGAATCTTTGTGTAGTAATTCTGGGGGTGAGCAATGAAGTATTAAGGCAATATTTAGAACTCATGATTACCAAACATATTAGATTGATGATTTTGAAGGAATTAAGATCAAGGTTAAACATGGAGGACGAAGACGATGATGTTGATGAGGATATTGTTATGGAGGGCCCGGGAGCTGGAACCCAAAGGATGGCAAACAGATCTACCATCACATTTAACACACCTAACCAATCCTGAAACATTAAACAACGTACACCATCAACCAACGTCAATAATACCCTTAATAACAACGACAACCAAAGGGATTTCACACAAAACACCACCCATAATAATCCTCAAACCACATGAGGAAATACTTGGATGATGTATCAAGGATATGGGATTCCAACTGGAACAAACCCCATCACAACACTCCCACCACTATTAAACCAATATGTTACTAGCACCTTAACAACTACCGTCCCAGTAGCTACCACAACATCACCAATCACCAACCCGACTAGCCAGAATGCTCAGGTATTGACAAACCAAAGTAATCCACAGAATACCCCAAGTTTCCCAAACATTCAAGGACAACATTTTCTAGCAAATAACACAACATAAGGTGGAGGGATGATACCTGGAGTAGGTTACCCTCAACCTGGAGGGCATTCCTATTATTCACCTCAATAGGGAGCCTGGGTTAACTTTCCACTTGGAAGTTATATCCCAATGTACCCTCAGATGGGAAACAACCCCAATGAAGGCTCCCGATCTACATGATCGAGAGTGAACTCATTCATCAAAAAGAAACAGTTCCACTAGCCCCGTTGATTGAATTTTATGGAATGCCTGACGGGGTGGAGTTGCCTTCAAACATCAAGGAGTACAATGGGAAAACAGAACCTGAAGATCACTTACGAGCCTTCCGTGGAGCTGAAAAGATTAAAAAGTGGACCATGTTCTCCATGACCCTGGCCGGAGCTACTAGATCTTGATATGACAAACTTCTACCCGGTAGTATCCATAGTTTTGATGATTTGGAAATCAAGTTCTTATACCACTTCATAAAGCAAAAGAAATATACCAAAACCCATTTGAAAGCGCATAATATATACCAGGGTGAAAGTGAGGGGTTGAAAGCAATTATGGACAGGTACACGAATGAAACACAACAGCAGATAGAAGGGCTGAGGGAGGATCAAAGTATATCTGGCTTCATACATGGAGCAAGGAGCAAAGTATTGGTGGATGAACTGGGAAGGATCCTCCCAGAAACTTATCAAAAAATCCAGGATGAGGTTTATGCCTATGTTAGAGGAAAAGAAACTGCAATGAAGAGTAATTATGGTGATGGTAGGAATCTAAAAGATGAGGCTTCAGGTTCGAGGGACGAAGGAAAAGGATATAACAACAGTAGGACTTTCAGGTCCCAACATGATGGAAGAGGAAGATGTAATAATAGGCAAGATAGAGGAATAGAAATGCACCTTACTACAAGAAAGATTCTGGTAGAGGCTTATGGCCGGAATTAACTAAATCTCCAAGGGAAATTCTGATGATAGAGAGGGCTGCAGCAGACTTTAAAGGCCAGTCAAAGCTTCCGGAAAAGTCGAAAAAAGAAGGTGGAAGGTATTGTGAATTCCACAAAGAAGATGGTCATGATACTAATTTTTGTAGAGAGTTACAGGCGGAAGTAAAGAAAGCAGTGAAGATAGGCAAACCGGCTCATTTGGTAAAGGACGGAAATAATGTGGAAACCCAGGGTAAGAAGAATACCTCGGGGGAGAAGAAAAAATTCACGTGCCTGAAAAAGAAATGATGATAAGTAGTATTTAAGGGAGGCTGGAAAAACGTCAAATCAATCTGACAGTTGCGAATTTTCAGCATGAAAGAGTAACAAAAAACTGGAAGTGTGCTATATCTTGAGTTTAGCGCAATCTAGTATGCTACTACATCCCACTAGACTTGGGGGACTTTATGGTGTAACCAACATTCCACCCACTATTTACTAACCTCCACCCAGAGGTTACCATCTTTTATGACTAAATTAATACATTTGCTTCCACCTGGAAGGAGATCATCAATTGATCTTGTGGCATACAGCTGGCACTCGTAAGGTGCCTGCTACCTTCTAGGGAACCTCCATCAAATTATTACTACCTTCCAATATAATAACCAGGAATACACAAAAACAATATACATTCATCATCATGTTGATTTCGGGGACGAAATCATTTTTAGGAGGATATGTTACAATAACCCAAAATTTTCGATTTAAAAAGTTAAATTAAATAGTTAATATGTAAGCCTAATATTTACGTTTACCACTGAATGATATTCTTTAACATTTAAGGCCAATTTTATTTAGGAAATAAATAATTGTCATTAAACTTAATTGGATTTTTTTTTGAGTGGGGATAAGAGGTCAATAAATCTCTTAACTTGAATTTCGAAATTTGTGGACACACTTGTAATTAATGGTGTAACCAATATTCCACCTATTTATTACAAACCTCCACTTTGAGGTTTCCATCACTTATGGATGAAATAATACATTTGCTTCCACGAGGAAGCAGATCACTAGTTGATATTGTGGCGTACAGCTGACACTCGTAAGATGTCTGTACCTTCTGGGGAATCACCATCAAATTATTGTTATCCTTCCGACCTCCACCCGAAGGTCCACACGTCGCTTTCTCATATCTAACAAAATTTAGTGTGGGGACCAATCTCAAATATTCGGTAGATCTTTTGGATGGCTCAGATTAATCCAAAAGGAATCATTTGGTAGTGCTCATTTGTGATTGGTCGATGAAAGAATTGGGGAACAAGGCATAACAACTATAAAAGGGCACTCATTCTTCACTTTAAGGTATGTTCATCTTCTTCACAAAAACCCTAATTCCCTACTCTCATTTTCACCATTAAAACACATAAAACTTACTCTCACGCCGGAGGTGGTTTACAGGGGTCATCCCTGTACTCCATTGTAACGCAGTGTCTGCATCTGTGCTGCAGGAACTCTCTCGCAGGAGATATTGAGCTGGAATTATCGGAATAATGCACTTGTGCGGTTGGATGTACAATCAGTAATCTAATTCATACACACCGAATTACCAACAAATAATTTATTCTCCATTAAAATCACACAAATACGCATGTAGGTTCCCGAAGAAAACAATTTGGGAGAAAACGGAGAGTGAAGGGACGAAGGAGAATCTTGGGACCCAAATTTATTGTTGATATTGAAAATAAAACTAAAACCAACACTAAGATTATTATTTTTTATTAGTCTCTGTTAATCAACGTTGTTCATATCTATCATTATAATGAACCGAAACCACCGTTAAAGTTACCATTTCAGTGATGATATTGAAAGGTTTCGAGTCTTAATAAATACTAGTTTATGAACCCGTAAATACACGGGTTTGCCAAATTTTCCTGCTATTTCATATATGGAGTACTAATCGAGTATAATGATATTACATCATATGTCACTTGTATGTATTAACTTATCTATTATTCATTTTGTAGAAATATAGTGGTGAAACTATGTACTTGTAAGAATCAATAGCAAAATTTCGAAGTATTGCTTTCTACATAGGTTTGGAGTCGGCAGGTTTGTATAGACGGTTTTATTAACAATTAACAGAAGAAGTTAATAACATATTATAACATAAAATATTGGGTTAAGTATCTGAAAATGTATCCAATTTGTCCTGAATGTCTATTGTATGTATCATACTTATGGGAGGTGTATTTTATTGTATGTATTTTGATGATGTGTCAGCTGATTACGATACCACGTGGCGTCCTTAGAAGATGACATGTCATCAAATTACATACAATAAACCGTTTTTGAAAGTTGGATGCATTAAATACACCTCACGTAAGTATGATACATACAATAGACATTCGGAACAAGTTGAATGCATTTTCAGATATTTAACCCTTAAATTTTGTATAAGTACTAAGTAAACAAATAGGCTATATATATATTTATTCTATTCTATGTAATTACGGGAAGTCTCATTTATTCATTTATGCAAAGCCGAATTAGTAAAGAGAAGTATCATTTATCTAATGGGCTTACAATTTAAAGCAACACAATGAACAATATATACACATCATTAAAAACAATAAAAACTAAAAATATATTTATTTGGATTTTAATGTATGCAATGCCTAATTAGTAAAAGAGAAGTATCATTCATCTAACAGGCATACAATATAATTCTACAAAATATGTTTATTTGGATTTTAATGTATGCAACATACACATAGTGACTAAGAACCATTTAATGGCTCTCCTAAGATAATATATCAATGAAGAGAATGCAGTTTACATATAAAGAATTGATTCATAATGGGATGACGATGTTGTCATTATTGCTGGCTATATGCAAAATGGATTCTACAATGAAGGAAATTGATGAATTTCGATTGAAATCAGTGAATAATCCAAATTTCTAACTTCCTGTTGCTGCAACCTCCCAAATAGGTTTAACAGTGGATCATGAGTACCTTTTATATGTATATGAATGTTGAGATTATGATATCTCTTGACAAACGATGCTTATCACCTTGTAGATCAAAACTGGAACCGAAAAGGCTTTGTTATTAAAAGGATATTTTTACAAACCAAACTTGAAGTGAAGACTGAGATCTAAGAGAAGAAATTAGAAAAGATACATAAACATAGACATAGGCTTCCACGACATTCTTTTTGTCCTTGGTTTCTTTAGTAACTCGGTCCTGTAAGGCCATTTCAAACGCTCTTTCCATTGCTTTATGCACATCTGCAGTTAGCATTGTCGCGTAACCCACCTTCAAAATAGGTACCGATTTGGGTTAACTACAGTAGCGATTCAGTTTTACAGTTTTGTCCCAAATTTTTGCATAACCAGCGAAAAAGCAATCCATCTGAGCAGAAGTATCTCCTGTTTCAGGAGCACCATTCTCACCAATTTCCTCATCCTCAATAAGCTACAATTGTAACGCAAATAAGAAAAGTCAAGAGTTACAATTCACACCCAAATGACATGGCCAATGCTCGACTTAAATGAGATCCTATTACCACCAGCATGTGCAGACTCCACAGTAGTCATACTACTTAACTTGGTGATACGGGTTTTATCTAAGATTATAACTTCATCTCCACACTGATGTCACTAAAATGTACCATAAGTACATAAATATGCCTCATGCTTGACATGTGAATTGAATATAATCATAGAATAAAAGGGAGGGTTTGAACTTAAACAAAAAAAGAAAAAAACTAAAAGAATTGGACCTTAAAATTCTTGAATATCAGCCTCACTGATAATCCTCATTTTCTTGACTTCCATCTTTCTCTTTCAGATTGAGGTGACTAACAAACGAAGCTACAAAAGATTAAACACAACAGCAGTTATACAAAATATCAAAAATTATATATTATTCACATTACATTATTAACTCAAACATTTAATTCAAATTTTTTTATACATATAAAACGGAAAATGACTGAGTGATGCCCAAGAGACTAATAGCTATATAATACCTTGTGATAACCAGCAACCAGCTCATAAGTCATTAGTGTATACACAAATACAGAAATTCAAAGACATACGTCATCTTCTAATACCCTCACTAATGGCTCACATGATGTAAGTATACCACAATTCGAAAGTCTAATGTGAAGTTCCACAGTATTAAGAATTTCACATTTATCTTTACATTCGATTTTTCTTATATATGACCATTTTCTCCAGATTTGATCACTTTGACTCCAACTAATATGATAATCATTACAATTATCAGCTTTTCTTCAAGACATATTACACTAACTATTTCAGCTTTATCTAACCAACTAATAGCAATCACAGGTTCAAACCTGCACACCTAAATACCAATTCATTAGTGATTCAATAAACATCAATCCCATGAATGCTCAATTGTATTACATTCTACATAAACCAAAAGAACAGCCTAAACAAACAACATTGCATTTATATATGAATATTTATATTAAATTCAATGAACAAATCATCAAGTTTATACCTTTCTTGGTACCTCCATCCTGCTATTATTGAGAATACCAGCTAAAAATCCCAACACTGCAAAACCCAACAAAGGTCTAACATCAAGCGTATCGACGGGGGGAATAAAATTCCTAAACAAATTCCTAGAAACATGAACAATGTGATAACAATACATATAGAGTATATAGTAGGTAATAAATCAACTCAACAAAACCTTCTATTCCCATAAACATGAACCATTTGCAACTTCACAACATTATCCTGCTTCACAATTGTCTCCAAACCTGAAAAATGCAATAATACATAACAAAACCAATCTAATGAATACTTAATCATACTTAGAAAGTTTTAAAGAAACTCTAAAACAAAATTATATGCTTGATGCTCCACTTTCTACAGAACCGTGGCAAACTAAAAGTAGACTAACTGCTCTTTTATAACAACCTAACAAACATCAAAGAATATTAAATGAACACCAAATACATCATATAGAAATTAAAAAAAAATTAACCAAAATTTAGTGATGTAAACCCACCTGAAAAAAGCCATAAACAACATCATAATATCTGACTAAAGAGCTCTATTCTAAAAAATTTGAATAGTCTTGAACCTTCTATATATGGCTAAAAAAGGTAGCAAAAGTATAAATCATACCATGTCTAACCTCATAACATAACCATCCATTCTTAGCACCCAACCACCACCATCACTTTAGGTAATTTGTTAAAGAGGCTTTACGTTACCTTTGCTTAGCTTTGCAAACTACTTCAACTCTACACAAAAAGGACACGCAATGAATTATAGCCAGGATTTTGGAACATTAAAACAAAACTCAATGCAATAATTTGGATGGTTACAACCACAAATCCCCTTTATTATCTTCCTAGGTTCAGCCGTAGTGTAGAAAATGAAAACATAAAGTGAAAGAAAACTTACAGTAACATGGATGCACCTAAACATCGCAATATAAATTGATATATACATATAGGTACTTGAATACTTGCAATAGTCTTACCTAGCATTCTCCTTCGTCCAAAACTTGGAGCAAATTTTTGCATGAAAAAGAAAGATACATTTCTTGATGGCATTTATTTGCCATCATTGTGTGAACTGAATTTGAAGCCAGTGATCAGAAACAACATTTGTTTCTAGAAACGAAGTTCAGGGAACCCATCAAATCATATGCAGGCAAAACAAAAACAAAGACCAAAATCAAAATAATTAGTTAAATTAACCCTTGAATCAGACAAAGACTTATTGCCACCTTCTCTTCATGTCCCTACGACATAGAGCAATTAAACAATCATAGATAATACATAATAAAAAATAGAACACAAAGTAATAGAGCCACTACAGACTACAGAGAACGAAAAAAGAAATTAGGAAGAAAATGAAATCCCTAAATTGAATGATTATATGCTCACCTTGGAATTCTATAAATCGAATGGTCAGTATCACCGTCTTCTTCATGATTCTAATGATATACCATCATCATTATTGATCAAAACACATCAAATTATTAGTACAAATAAGTGTTACGTTGATACCAAAAATAAATTAAAATCGTAATAGAAAGATCAAGAAAAAGAAAAACTATTATAAACCCTTCAAAGGTGAACATCAAAATAGGAAGACAAAAGAGCAGAAGAAGAAAAATGGAGAGAGAGAAAATTGAAAGACATCAAAATAGAGTTGAGAGGAATGAGAAGATGACAGAACATACAAAAAAGATAAATGCTTCTCATGTAAGTTTTACTGCTGAGTTAGGTTACCAATGAAAAAAGGATTTGAAAAGCGTGACAACAGATAACCAACTAATTAAATTGAAGAGTGAAAGAGAATTCAGCTGACCAACATGCTTAATGTAATTATTATAAGCATTTTGCATGTCTAGTAAATATAACAAATGCACAGACATATTTAAAACTCAAAATCTTTTTAAAGTGCGATGACATCAGCAAATAGTTGGGAAGCATTACACATCAGCAAGTAGAGTGTGACAAATCAGCAAAAGTGATATCAGTTTTATTGTCAAATTGTATATAAGATAGATATGTTGTTTGTGAATCGGAACCTGAAATTCTATGCTAATACATTATATCATGTCATAATGATTTATATGTAGTCAAAAGAATTAAACAAGAAAATAGTCGAACAAATTTAAGATACGATCTTTTGTACGTATGTTTTACAAGAAAATAGTCGAACAAATTTAAGATACGATCTTTTGTACGTATGTTTTTGAAATAGAGAAGAAAATGGTCATGGGATTGTTTTCTGGAAACTTTCAATTAAACCCCGTTAACTATTTGATAGTTGTGAATAATGTTTTCATTTTACCCTTACAGTTTCAGAATTATTATGGAATAGACCTTGAAAAATATCATCTATTACTAATGACATAATTAGTGTTATTTGAATTTTGAATACATGTTACTTTCAACCAAACAGTTTTAAGAAGTTCGTACATGTACCATCTGTATAACATGTTTAAATTGTGTGATTGATATTTTATATTCATACATACATCTAACTTAATTTGGCTTAATTATAATTAGACTATGAGAAAGTATACACAAAAATCAGAACATATATGACTAATAATGATAATGGGATTTGCGATATTGGGTGAACAAGAATTAGGATATTGAGATCAACATTCTAAATGTAGTTAAATTATTTTATGTAGACCTTGTGAAGGATTGTGGATCATCTTTTCGATCGTGAGAGCTTTAGATATTTATTCGGGTACGGATGTCCGTACTTTTCTTTCAGCGGTATCTTGACATGCTTTATTGATATCTTTGCGTTCTTTGATATTATTATGGTTCATTTGACATCTTGATATGCTTGTGTGATCGGATTCCCCTATTTGAGCTAAATTGGTTTGAGCAAAGTGTTATTTGAGATCTGATAAATTATGAAAATTTTGAGGAAACTTGCGTGAAAAATGATTTTTGGAAAACTTGGAGAATTCATTGTTACGGGCTATTTTTAATTCATTGATTTAGGTTCCATATGCATGGTGGACATACTCTGGTGTGTGGTTGGTGTATATGTTCATTGTGCGCCCATAGAACCCTGGAGTTTTGTAGACGACTAGACGGGAGATAGGTATACCGAGTCAGCTTCCTGTGGAGGACCACAGGGGCATCATTGCGGCACCAATGATTTCACACTATCCGTGGTGGTGGGATTAGTCCACGGCGTCTCCTCTTTGTTGATATTATATGATTGTGTGATTATGCTTGTGGGAGAGCTTTTGATTTGTGCTCGCAGGAGAGCTTTTGGATTATTTGGGAGGCGTATAGATGCATCCTAGGATACGTTTGTTATGATATGATATGATTTGTGTAGAGCGGTCGTGTGGTATAGTGCCATACACACCTTTCGAATAGGGGATACACCTGGAGTCACGACCAGTGTGTGATTTGTGATATTGTGATATATGATTTGAGATACGATATGATTTGGATGGTTGAGATTAATTACAAAGGAATCATTTGTTAGTGCTCATTTGTGATTGGCCGATCAGAAAGTGGAGGCCAAGGCATGACAACTATAAAAGCCACACACTCTTCACTTATAAAAACCGACATTCCCACGAAGGAAATCAAGTTTAGTTATCAAATATGATTACATGTATATACTACTGAAATAAAATTTGGTCATAACAGTATACTTGATACCATGCAACACAAACTCCATATTCTTCTTTTCAATTCCATTTTCACATTTGACGTGATGACACAAAGAGACCTACTGTAACACCCCCAAATTTAATGTGTTGCGGAAGCGTAATTTGGGTGTTAATAATCAATAATCAAAGCACACAGATATATAGCAAACTACTCTATATGTGTCATTTTAACAAAATATATTAATATTGAAATGTTTACAACAGTTTGAACCCGTACATAGCTCGTGTTCGTAATATGAGAGATTTAAGAACATAATTAGTTGTACAAAACCTAATAATGCAATGAAATCTCTGAGGTTTGCATGGAAACTCGAGCTAATATGCATCCTGATGAGCAGTCCAAATCTACTGCTGAGTACCTGTGATACATGCTAAAATGGGTCAGCTAACGCTGGTGAGCTAACATGTTTGAGTATCAAATAATAGTGTATGAACCGCAAGATTTAAATGTTGATTTACATCCAGCAAATGATAATAATAGTGTATACAACCATGAGCGCATGGTCTGAGCTTAACTCGAGGTTCGGGTCCCATATAGAGAATTCCGAGCGAGGTGCCTCCACGAGTGCCTAATCTACACTCGTCTTCCCAAATATTAGTACGTCCGTTTAACAGGTTAGCGCGACTAACCCGGATGAGGTGGGTCAATTCTATATGGTACCATATACTAATATTCATGCTACTTACGTATTACCAGACTATACTGACGGAGAACTTTGGTTTGATTAGTTGAAAACAACTCATGTAGTATATTGAAATATGTACTCGCGTTCACGTGTTAAAAATAGAGCAATGTATCACACCCCTAGTAAAACAGTAAAAGAGGGGCCATGAGACTCACCTGAGCCTGAAGAGTTTATCTTAATAAACTGAAATCGATTAGCCAAGAATTGAAGTCCAAAGACTTGTAACCTGAGGGTGTCCACAACACGCGATGGTTATAAACATGAGAAAGTATCTAATAAGACTACCTTGTAGTTGTTTGTCCAACTAGAATGTCCAAATGATTTCAATTTGGTTGATTGTCTAAGTGTTTGAAAATGCGTACGACCCGTTGGTGATTGTTTGTAATAATAATCTTGATATTATCATATTGATTTCGAAGTGTTCTACTTGGAAAACATGTTTTACAATGTTTTAGGAGTCATATTGTATAAGTATTTGAGGTTGTATAAGTTCAACACTTAGTGTAAAAATAGTTTGAAACCTTCTGTTTTATGCGTCACTTATAGCGTCACTTGGACTTAGGCGTCACTTAGGAAGTGACGCATGAAATAGTAGAATATGAGTGAGGGCGTCACTTAGGGAAGTGACGCATACTGAGGCGTCACTAAGGTAGTGTCGGGTGCTAGTGTCGGTTAAGGGTTCTAGGCGTCACTAGACAAGTGACGGAGGTAAGTGTCAGGAAAAATGGGTTTTATGCGGCACTTATGCAAGTGACACAACTTTAGGGTTTTATGCGTCACTTGTGACAACCGTCACCAAAACGTTATCGTAGTTCAAGCCGTAAAAAGTCATTTTTGTGAAAATACTAATTTCAATGATTTTATTACATCAAAGTCTTCGTTTTTGAAAAACGAATCCAACGCAAAAAGAATTATCACAAACGGACGTATAAGGAAAGAGATACGAAACTAAACGTAAGTATCAATTATTTTTAGATCGTGTGACCCAAGTTTTTGTGTCTTCTTGTTTGGCCCAAAGAAAACCGACCCAAATTCCTCCTTGGAGGATCTGGCCGGCCCAACCCATTCAAACTCAAGTAACCCTAAAACTATAAACAAAAACCTAAACCAAAAAGCTTTAGTTTATCCTGATTTATTTCTTTAGTGGACTTCAGAGGCCGTTTTGACCTATTTAGAGTCGTTTTCAGGCTTCGGCCAAAACTAAAAAGTTGTAGATATCGATGTTTTACTTAAACCCTTAAGGTTTCGGCCTCTGAAACAAAGCAGATTATTTTATAAAAATTGTTTTGTAAACTGCTGCAGTGTATTACGAATTTTCTAAAACTTTTAGTTATTGGTATATAAACGTATTTTAAAACCCTAAAACGTATTCTACAAACCTACAGCTGTATTCTGACGACTTGGAGCGTATTTCTCAGTAAACTTTCGATCTTCAAAGTTCAAGAACTCAATCTCATTACTTCTACATCATTCTATTGATCGAGAGATTGTTTATTCGTGTGTTTCGGTAAGATTCATGTCCCAATCCTTCGTTTTCTTTGTGTTCTTGGTGAATGATGTAGGAATTCTCATGTCATGATGTTTATTTACAGATTCTAAGAGGTTTCTATCGTGCGGATTCTCGTTTGTTGGTATAACTTTTATCGAATCATTCAATTACGTATATTCGATTAGTTTCGTATTGTCGGTTTTATTTTTGGTTCGATTCCATTGTATTCCGGGTACATGAAATCGTTTGGATATTAATAAAATCAGTATATAAGTTGGTAGAATTGAGAATTTTGATTATGGTTGTGGTTTGGATTGTTCATACATGTGATTAGGGTTGATTACCTATAAACCCTAATCTGACCAGATTTTAATTTCGGTTTGGGAAGCTTGTAACTTGGTCAAATCATGATGAATTTTGGTGATACAAGAGTCTAAACATAAGTATTTTGAGTCTACTTTAAAATTGCATCGTTTTCATGTCCAAATGTTGAGTTTAAGTTGGTCAAAACAATTTTACAAGATTGAGTGTCGATTCTGAGTTTTTCGGTTCCTGATTTTGGTTAACTTGTCGATTTTTGAAACGTAGGTTAAACTAAGAATTTGGTCTTGAAATTTTTACTAAAGTGATTTTAAAGTGTTAAATATTTTATGTAAAATTTTTATAAACTTTATAAGTTTTGAAGTATTTTAAATAAAATATAACTTTGGTAAGGTCAGAAAGTGTTGTCGGTTTAGAGCAGTTCACTATGATGAATTTTTAAAAATAGTAAACTATTGAAATAAGTTCTAGAAAAATTACATATTGTTCTTAACACATTGAAGTGTCACTGGTAAAAATTTTAGAGTCAAATGATTTCATTAAGTCATGTTCAAAAATTCATGAAGTGGTAAAAAATTCTGGACAGAATCTGAATTTCATAATGGGGTTGATTTTGTAAAAACACATGAGGTTTGGTTGTGAGGAAACTTAGTAGAGGTGATTTGGACTTGGGATACAATGGAAGGACATAGATATGTCTAGGTTGTAACCCGTATACGTATATATTCATTTGTAGATTGGCAAAGTTGTTTGGTGGATTCATTTAAGGGCGATACTTACTTTGGTGTTCAAGGTGAGTTTTCGTGGCCCCATTTTCATTTACATGTTTTCAAATTGGGGGAAAAGTATGCTCACGTGTTTTATAAATTGTTTTATGTTGTGAAACGTATTCATTTTCATTTTGGACATATGCTTGAAATGTGTGATACTATGTGACTTATATGCATTGGTTGTTGGATTCATTTTTATCAAAGGCATTACTCTTTCGAGGGTAAGTACCTAATGTGTACTGTTGGTATACATTGAAGGTCATGATTCGGGTGTTTTTATCAAAGGCCTTACTCTTTCGAGGGTAAGTACCTAATGTATGCTTACGTGTACATTGAAGGTCATTTATGGGTAGCTACCGCATACGCGAGATTTGGTTGGGTCATACTCCTTCGTGGGGTGATGACGGTTTGTGGATTGTTGGTTGTATTATTTCACTTGTGTGCCATTTCTATATGCATTGTCCTAATCTATTATTATCACAGCAAAATGTTTTATCTTATGGTATTTGGTTTCAAACCTACGAAACTCACCAACATTCGTGTTGACGTTTTTGAGCATATCTTTTCAGGTTATACTAGTGGACTTAAAGTAGAGGACAAGAGAACTTAGTGGACCTTTAGGGTTGCATTAAGAAATGTTCAAGACTTGTGGTACACCATTAAGGTTGTTTGTGAAGGCTTGTTTTGCCATAACATTGTAGTGTACGTTTGTTATATCATTTTGAATTCATTGTTGAAATGTATGCACTACATGAACCGTTATTCATGTTATTGGCATCATGACATATTGGATATTTTATTTCATATAGTATTCTTTATAATGATGTGTTATGATCCTATCCCGTTATACCCCGTTGTTTCCGCTTTAGACGGGGTGTGACATCACTCAATGCGACACTTAAGTGTCGCAAGAGGTGACGCTATACTGGACGGCCTAGGCGACACTTAGGTCTGATCGACGGATTTTGAGCCAAAAACGAGTTTTCCGGTTTCCATTTGGTCCGATTCTATTACCCAACCCTTAGATGGACATTTCAAGCTTAAAGAAACAATTATAACTCGAAAACACTAAAAATCAAGGAGTTGCGGGTTTTGTCGGAAACTTACAACTTCGCGCGTGAGAAATCCGGAAAGATGGAAATGTAGATCGTTGCGAGGTGGTCACTTTTCTCCAAACGAGCTTGACGATCCGGGTTCGTTTCGTGGTGTTTTTAGTGGATTTAGTGGTGATGGTGGTGATAAGTGTTGAGAGAAAAAGGAGAGAAAGAGAAGTAGGAAATGAGGAAGAAGGAAAGGAAAGAGGAGGGAAGAAGGGGGAAAGGAGGGGGTCGGCTGGTGGGGTCCACTGTGTGTGAGCTTCACCAATTTTTCGTTCTCCTGCGTGCGCGCTCCGTGCGGCGTTCGTTTTCTCGTTCGTTTAAACTTTTAAATAATTTAATACGCGTCTAATTGTGAGTTTTTAGAATAGGAATCTTTTATTAATAATATTTAATAATGGTGTTATAAAATACAACTTAACTTTATTTTGGTTGTTTGCGCGTTTAATATTCTAATCGTGTAGACTTTGTTTGTACGATACGAAATGAGTACGAAATATTATTAACATAATATTTTGAGCATAATAGTGCTATTAAATAATGTTATATTATTCAATAAAAATGTTCACCAACGTCCGTATTTACTTGAACAGAGTTACATTCGATTTGAAACTTGTACGATTTAATCAAATCGCATACTTGTATATATTCGACAATATACATATTTCGATATATTAATTAGCCTAAAACCAACTAATTACATGTATTAACAGAGAGTTAGACACTAATTACTAGTCCTAATTTGGCGGGTTTTACATTCTCCCCCTGTTAGGAGAATTTCGTCCCAAAATTTAGCTCGATGTAGCGTTTGATGTAGAGTCAGTGAATAACTGAGGATACTTGAGTCGCATTTGGTCTTCCCATTCCCAAGTGAATTCCGGACCACGCCACGAATTCCACCTGACCTTAACGATGGGAATCCGACTTTGTTTGAGTTGTTTGACCTCACGGTCTACGATTTCAGCGGGCTCTTCAACAAAATAAAGTTTCTTATCGATGCGAATCTCGTCGAGTGGGATGATGAGTTCATCAGACAGGCATTTTTTTAGGTTAGAAATGTGAAAAGTAGGGTGCACGCTGTTGAGCTCAGCTGGCAGTTGCAGTCGATATGCCACAGGGCCAATCCTTTCGAAGATCTCAAAAGGCCCAATGTACCTGGGATTTAACTTCCCGCGTTTGCCGAATCGGATTACGCCTTTTCAAGGAGATACTTTCAGGAGTACTCGTTCCCCAACCTGGAACTCGAGTGGTTTGCATCTCTCGTCAGCATAACTTTTCTGACGATCACGTGCGGCTTTGAGTCGGTTTTGGATTTCGAAGATTTTCTCAGTGGTTTCGTGTATGGGTTCAGGACTAGTGAGTTGATTGTCTCCCACTTCGGTCCAACAGATCGGTGATCGGCACTTACGACCGTACAGTGCCTCGAATGGTGCAGCCTTAATGCTGGCATGATAACTGTTATTGTAGGAAAACTCGCACAATGGCGGGTGTCCTTCCCAGTTTGCACTGAAGTCAACTACGCAAGCTCGTAGCATGTCTTCCAGTGTCTGAATAGTTTGTTCACTTTGGCCATCAGTTTGAGGATGGTATGCAGTACTCATATCGAGACGGGTACCCAATGATTTTTGAAGTGATTGCCAAAAGTGAGATGTGAAACGAGCGTCCCTGTCAGAGATAATCAAGGCGGGGACACCGTGTCGAGAAACAATTTCTTTGATGTAGATTTGTGAGAGGCGTTCCATTTTATCGGTTTCCTTGATCGCCAGGAAATGAGCAGATTTGGTGAGTCGATCAACGATCACCCAAATGGTATCGCAACCGCTCGATGATTTGGGCAGTTTGGTTATGAAATCCATGGCAATTTGTTCCCATTTCCATTCAGGAATGCTGGGTTGTTGAAGTAAACCAGAAGGTTTTTGATGTTCGGTTTTGACTTTCGAGCAAGTAAGGTACTTCCTGACATATGTGGTGATTTCGGCTTTCATGTTCGGCCACCAATAGAATTTCTTGGCCGTGATACATTTTGTCGGCTCCTGGGTGGATAAAATATTTAGACTTGTGAGCTTCATCCATCACCAAGTCTCGTAGGTTCCCAAAACTAGGCAACCAGATTCGATTTGAGAAGTACTTAACGCCATTAGGTTTGATTTCGAATTGTTTATCAACGCCTCGTAAGACTTCGCTTTTGACATTTTCGGGTTTCAAAGCTTCGAGTTGAGCGGTATGAATCTGAATGGTGAGGTCATTATGGATGGTCATACTGAGAGCTCGAACTCGAAGTGGTTTCGGCCGTTCTTTTCGACTGAGGGCATCGGCCATAACATTTGCCTTGCCTGGGTGGTATTTGACTACGCAGTCATAATCGGTGAGTAACTTGACCCAACAACGCTGTCGCATATTAAGGTCTTTTTGGTCAAAGATGTGTTGGAGACTTTTGTGATCGGTGAATACGGTACTTCGGGTACCATAGAGGTAGTGTCTCCAGATTTTGAGGGCGAACACCACGGCCCCTAGCTCGAGGTCATGAGTCGTGTAGTTCTTCTCATGAACTTTGAGTTGTCGGGAAGCGTAAGCAATGACCTTGTCTCGTTGCATCAACACGCAACCGAGACCTTGATGGGAAGCATCGTAGTACACCACGAAGTCGCCGGTGCCTTCGGGTAAGGATAGAATAGGAGCACTGCAAAGCTTGAGTTTTAATAGCTAAAATGCTGACTCTTGTTTATCAGTCCAATTGAACTTCTTTTTCTTTTGAGTCAGTGTCGTTAGTGGTTGAGCTATTTTGGAGAAATTTTCGATGAAACGACGATAGTAACGGGATAATCCCAGAAATTGGCGTACCTCGGTTGGAGTAGTTGGTGCTTGCTAGTCTTTGATAGCCTCGATTTTCGATGGGTCGACGTGAATTCCTTGACTATTAACAACATGTCCAAGGAATTGAATTTGTATCCAGAAGTCACACTTGGAGAATTTGGCATATAACTCCTCGTGTCTGAGTAGTTCTAGGACGGTTTTGAGGTGTTGCGCGTGTTCTTGTTCGTTGCGCGAATAGATGAGAATGTCATCGATAAAGACAATGACAAACTTGTCGAGATAAGGTTTGCACACCCGATCCATAAGGTCCATGAATACAGCCGGTGCTTTTGTTAAGCCGAAAGGCATCACCTGAAATTCATAATGCCCGTAACGAGTTCGGAAAGCAGTTTTTGGGATGTCGGTGTCGCGAACTCGAAGTTGATGATAACCTGACCGGAGATCGATCTTTGAATAAATACTCGACCCTTGTAGTTGGTCAAACAGGACATCGATGCGAGGAAGTGGATACCGGTTCTTAACGGTCAACTTGTTCAACTCTCGGTAGTCGATACACATTCGGAAACAACCGTCTTTCTTTTTAACAAATAAGACAGGATCTCCCAAAGGTGAAGAACTCGGTCTAATGAATCCTCTGTCCAGGAGTTCCTGTAACTGGGTGGACAACTCCTGAAGTTCGGATGGGGCTAGGCGGTATGGTGCTTGGGCTACCGGTGCAGCACCCGGTACGAGATCGATCTAGAACTCAACCTGTCTAGGTGGAGGTAAACCAGGTAGTTCTTCCGGAAAGACTTCGGGAAAGTCTCTAACGATTGGCACATCCTCAAGTCGCTTCTCCTCCGACTTTTTCTCTGTGATGTGCGCGAGGATTGCAGGATAACCCTTTCTCAGAAATTTTCGGGTTTTCAGAAAAGAGATGATATTTAGTCTCGTCCCACCGGTCTCCCCCTGTATGATCAAGGTTCTACCGACGGCGAGAGGGATGCAGACGATTTTGTCATAACAAACGATTTCGGCTCGGTGTTTGGACAACCGGTCCATTCCAATGATGACGTCGAAACTTCCAATCTCAACAGGCATAAGGTCTATCGAAAAGGTTTCGTTGGCTAAGTTTAAAGTGCAATTAGGTATCACACTATCAGTTTCTATGAGTTTACCATTTGCTAGTTCTACAGTGTAAATAACATCTAGGGCAACAGGGTTGATGTCAAGTAGGGGGTAAAACTCATCGGAAATAAAGCTCCTAACGGCACCAGTATCAAATAAAACAGAAGCAGTTAGTTATTAAGGAGGAACATACCCGTGACCACATTCGGGTCCTGACGGGCGTCTCCAGAATTGAGCACGAAGGCTCTACCTTTAGAATTGTTGTTGTTGTTTCCCTTGTTCTTCAGTTTCGAGCAATCATTCCTAAAGTGCCCAGGGTTTCCGCATTCATAGCAGGCTCGGTGTGGTCTGGTGTTGTTGTTGGTATTGTTGTTGTTGGCGGGGGATCTACAGTCCTTGGTGAGGTGGTCGTACTTCTTGCAGTTGTTGCAATAGGGGTCGCAAGGACCTTCATTGTGGCGGTTGCACTTGGAACAGTAAGGCTTGCTCCCGATGTAACCACGCCTGTTTTCGGTGGTTGAGTTGTAGGTCTTGATGGTGTCGGGTTTCTTGTTTTGGGAGTTGTTGTGGTTGTCGGACCACTTTCTTTTGAGATGTTTGGAGGAAGAAGTGGGTGGTTCTGGGTCCTCGTTCATGGCCATGAGTTCATGGGCCAATCGGATAGCACCATCAATGGTGGTCTGGTTTGAGGAGGCGACGTTCCCCCAGACAGGTTCCGGAAGACCGCGGATGTACTTTCGGATATTATCGGGTTCTGTGCTCACCATTGCTGGGCGAAGGATGGCAAGCTGTTGGAATCTGACGGTGTATCCATCAATGTCAGTTCCCTGCACCTTTAGGTGCCAGAATTCTTCCTCCAACTTTTGGAGTTGTTCGATGGGGCAATACTTAGCAGTAAGCATTTTCTTCAGTTCCTCCCAAGGGAGTAGGTAAGCGGTATCAATACCCACGGACTGGGCGTATGAATTCCACAATGAGAGGGCACCATCTTCGAGGGTGCAGGTGGAGTACTTGACTCTGTCCTCTTCCGCACACTTGCTGATGTGGAAGACGGATTCCATTTTCTCGAACCATCTGATCAGTCCGATGGCTCCTTCGGTTCCCTTGAAGCTCAAGGGTTTGCAGTTCAGGAAGTCCTTGTATGAACAAGGTTTGGATTGAGGCCCGTTGGCAGCTGTATCTTCGCTGCCCGAACTGGGTTGTCGGGTAGCCATAGCTTGGGCCACGCTTTAGGCTATGAGTTGGGCGATTTCGCATTCGCTGAAGGTGAATCGCTTCGGTGGCATTTTGCTGAGTAAGATCAAGAAAAGACAATGAGATATTTGCGTGAAATTCTTATATATCACAGGTGTATATGATGGAATATACGATATAAAGTAATAATTATATTTCATTGAAATAACCAAGTTTTGTACATGATACGTGTTTTCAAAAGATTACATGATATGGGGAGTACAAAAGGTACCGGGAATTGTTACATCCGGTTCGAATAGTAAGAGTCCTACATAGATAGATATAGATTCCAAGATGACAGTCACACTAGTTCTAATGCAAGTTGGTCCTTTCCATTAGTGTGACAAGTCGATCCACGGTGATTGCGAGTCTGCTGGTTTGTCGGGCGTTGTCTTCTGCCAATGCTAGTCGTTAGACCAGCATCCTTGAGTATTCCTCGGCCTCTTGCAGGCGCTGCTTGCATTGTTCCAACCTGAGTCGTAAGAGCTCGACTTCTACTCCCGATTCCACTACTTGGTCGTGGAGAATGCTCATGTTGCTAACGGTGTTTTCGTGATCCTCGGAGACTTGGTTGATACGCTCAAGCGCTGTGAGTCTCCAATTTTCATTGGTTTCTTACAAAGCGACATCCATGGTGCGAAGTCGTTGCTCGTGACGGTCCAGCCTAGCGGCCAAGGCCGGCAGAGTGAAGTGAGTGGGGTACGGGCCAGCCCGAGGCAACCTGGCGTTCCTCCTAGCTACCCTCGGTTTCTGCGACCCGGATTGAGAGTGTGACGAATTGGGTGGTGTGTTATCATTCTGAGACAAAGCGTTAGAAAGAGTGAGGCGTATATTCATATAATACCTATATAACATAGCCTAAGATATTGAGTGAGAGCGAGGCCTATCTATGTATATGTATATATATCACATAATAGCCTAAGGTGTCTAACACAGACAAGTTTGAGTCCCGGTTTCTCTCGTGGTCAGAGTCAACTAGTGTATCCTGTTCAGTCATGACTCCTTTCAGATCTCACATCATATTCTTTCAATTGTACATAGTTGATCAAGCTATGTTAAATTAAACCAATATTATGTAGTCACTGAACCTAATCATACTTAATAAGGAATACTGCCTAACGGTCATAGTCTAGGCCCACTAAATGCAACCTAGTTCACTATAACCTTAGGCTCTGATACCAATCTATAACACCCCCAAATTTAATGTGTTGCGGAAGCATAATTTGGGTGTTACTAATCAATAATCAAAGCACACAGATATATAGCAAACGACTCTATATGCGTCGTTTTAACAAAATATATTAATATTGAAATGTTTACAACAATTTGAACCCGTACATAGCTCGTGTTCGTAATATGAGAGATTTAAGAACATAATTAGTTGTACAAAATCTAATAATGCAATGAAATCTCTGAGGTTTGCATGAAGACTCAAGCTAATATGCATCCTGATGGGCAGTCCAAATCTACTGCTGAGTACCTGTGATACATGCTAAAATGGGTCAGCTAACACTGGTGAGCTCACAGGTTTGAGTATCAAATAATAGTGTATGAACCGCAAGATTTAAATGTTGATTTGCATCAAGCAAATGATAATAATAGTGTATACAACCATGAGCGCATACTCTGAGTTTAACTCGAGGGTCGGGTCCCATATAGAGAATTCCGAGCGAGGTGCCTCCACGAGTGCCTAATCTACACTCGTCTTCCCAAATATTAGTACGTCCGTTTAACAGGTTAGCGCGACTAACCCGGACGAGGTGGGTCAATCCTACATGGTACCATATACTAATATTCACGCTACTTACGTATTACCAGACTATACTGACGGAGGACTTTGGTTTGATTAGTTTAAAACAACTCATGTAGTATATTGAAATATGTACTCGCGTTCACGTGTTAAAAATAGAGCAATGTATCACACCCCTAGTAAAACAGTAAAAGAGGGGCCATGAGACTCACCTGAGCCTGAAGAGTTTATCTTAATAAACTGAAATCGATTAGCCAAGAATTGAAGTCCAAAGACTTGTAACCTGAGGGTGTCCACGACACGCGATGGTTATAAACATGAGAAAGTATCTAATAAGACTACCTTGTAGTTGTTTGTCCAACTAGAATGTCCAAATGATTTCAATTTGGTTGATTGTCTAAGTGTTTGAAAATGCGTATGGCCCGTTGGTGATTGTTTGTAATAATAATCTTGATATTATCATATTGATTTCGAAGTGTTCTACTTGGAAAACATGTTTTACAATGTTTTAGGAGTCATATTGTATAAGTATTTGAGGTTGTATAAGTTCAACACTTAGTGTAAAAATAGTTTGAAACTTTCTGTTTTATGCGTCACTTATAGCGTCACTTGGGCTTAGGCGTCACTTAGGAAGTGACGCATGAAATAGTAGAATATGAGTGAGGGCGTCACTTAGGGAAGTGACGCATACTGAGGCGTCACTAAGGTAGTGTCGGGTGCTAGTGTCGGTTAAGGGTTCTAGGCGTCACTAGACAAGTGACGGAGGTAAGTGTCGGGAAAAAGGGGTTTTATGCGGCACTTATTTGAGTGACGCAACTTTAGTGTAACACCCTCCAAATTAGGGCTTGTCATTAGGTCCTAATCATCTTGTAATACATGTAATTAGTTTTAAGTTAGGCTAATTAATGTATCAAAATATATATTATTGAATATATACGAATATACGATTTGATTAAATCGTGCAAGTTCCAAATTGAATGAAATTCGGTTCTTGCAAATACGGACGTTGATGATCAAGTTTATTTAAAAAGTATAAATTTGTCTAATAACGATAACATGCCCAAATATTATTTTGATAATATTTCAATTATCTTTCGTACCGTGTAATAAAAGCCTACGTGAATTAAACATTAATCACACGAGCAAACGAAACCATTTAAGTTTCTTAAGTGTTTGTTAAAATACTTCAACACAATATTAAATAAATAATTGTAATTTAAAAATTGTAATTAAACGTATAAAAATAAATATTTAACGCAAAACGAACGCCGCACGGAGCGCGTACGCGGGAGAACGAAAAACTTGTGAAGTCCACACTCGGTGGGCCCCACCAGTTGCCCCCCCCCTTTTTCCCCCTCCTTTTCTTCTCTTTTTCCTTTTCTTCCCCCTCATTCTCACCTTCTTCCTTTTCTTTTCATCTTTTTCTCTCTAAACCTCACCACACCACCATCACCTAATTTCCACCAAAAACACCACTAAACATCATCCTCTCGCTTAGCTCATTTGGAGAAAAAGAACCACCTTGCAACGATCTACATTTCCACCTTTCCGAATTCTCTGCGCGACGATTCGTAAGTTTTCGACAAAACCCGAAAACTCTCGATTTCAAGTATTTTTAGGTTCTAGTTGTTTCTTTAAGCTTAAAATGTCCACATAAGGGTTGGGTAAAAGAATCAGACCAAACGGAAACCGGAAAACTCATTTTTGGCTCAAAAATCCGTCAACAGCCTTAAGTGTCGCAACGAAGTGGAGTATAGCGTCACTTCATGCGTCACTTAAGTGACGCATTGAGTGTCGCTAAAAGCCCTAATCATGCGTCACTTGCATAAGTGCCGCATAAAACCCCTTTTTCCCGACACTTACCTCCGTCACTTGTTTAGTGACGCCTGGAAGCCTTATCCGACACTTATATACCCGACACTTATGGAGTGACGCCACCTTATGCATCACTTACCTAAGTGACGCCCTAAACTCAGAATTTCCAATTTTATGCGACACTTCCTAAGTGTCGCCCAAGCCACTAAGTGACGCCTCACTATGCGTCACTTCCATAAGTGACGCCATAAGTGACGCCCTTACCCAGACTCTGCTATTTCATGCGTCACTTCCTAAGTGACGCCTAAGACCCTAAGTGTCGCTATAAGTGCCACATGAAACAGAACTCAGATTTTTACTAAGTGTCGAGACCTAAAATTTTATCACTTGATTTTACCCAAATTCAAATCTTAGATGCGTTTTTCTCTATAACAATATGGTGGAAATAAAAAATTTTCGAGCTGACCTGGCATTTCGACCCCAGCCAGGGGCCAGCCCCTTGGACCCCGCCAGGGGTTGCCACCCCTGGGACCCCGCTAACCAGGGGCGCTGCCCCCAGACCCCCGTCACCTAACGTTTGTAAATACTTTTTAAGTATAACACTTCGACATAATAATAATATTATTGCAAATAATCACCAACGGGCCATACACGCTTTCAAAACTCAAACATACCAATCAAATCAAATCATTGGACATTACTAGTTGGATGAACAACTAGCATAGGTTATCTTTTAAGATAGCTACTTATTTTATTCAACCTTGCGCATTATAAACGCCCGGCAGGTTACAGTCTTCGGACACCCCGTTTTACTTCACCACTTTTGCTTCACTGCAACTCTTCAGGCTCAGGTGAGTCTCATAGCCCCGACTTTTTACTATTTTTACTCCCGGGGTGAGAATACATGCTCTAACTGTTTTACACGTGAACACGAGTACAAAACTCGCTATATTCTGCATGAGCTGTTTTCTAATCATTTTAAGTCCTCTACGATCATAGTTCTGGTAATACTTTATGTAGCGCGAATGTTAGTGTATGGTACCATATAGGACTGACCATCCTCGTCCGGGTCAGCAAGCACTGACCGGTTAAACGGACGCATTAACTTTTGTTCATACGAGTGTGGATTAGACACTCGCCCGGAGGCACCCACGATCAGGCACTTTATTGTGATCCTGACACCCACGTTAAGCGCAGACTGTGACCTCATGGCAGACATATACATCATTTGATTCATTTCAAACGGTTACCATCAAATCTTGTGGTTCACACTTACATATTTATTACGCAAACCTGTGAGCTCACCAGCGTTAGCTGACTTTTTAGTATGTATTCTCAGGTACACAGCAGTAGTAGGACTGCTCAGGATTAGCTATCTCGAGTCGCATGCAGATCTCAGGAGATTCATATGCATTTCTACATTTTGTAAAATAGATATGCCTTAGAATCTCTTACATTTTGGCTCACGAGCTTTTGTAACTATTATAACATTGTAAAACTTTTGAATTATCAATGTAATGTTTAAAACGACGCATATAGAGTCGTTCCTTATACCTTGTGTGTTTTGATTATTGATTAGTAGCACCCCAAAAGCTTGTTTCGTTTAAACTTTTAAATAATTTAATACGCGTCTAATTGTGAGTTTTTAGAATACGAATGTTTTATTAATAATACTTAATAATGGTGTTATAAAATACAACTTAACTTTATTTTGGTTGTTTGCGCGTTTAATATTCTAATCGTGTAGCTTTGTTTGTACGATACGAAATAAGTACGAAATATTATTAACATAATATTTTGAGCATAATAGTGCTATTAAATAATATTATATTATTTAATAAAAATGTTCACCAACGTCCGTATTTACTTGAACCGAGTTACATTCGATTTGAAACTTGTACGATTTAATCAAATCGCATACTTGTATATATTCGACAATATATATATTTCGATACATTAATTAGCCTAAAACCAACTAATTACATGTATTAACAGAGAGTTAGACACTAATTACTAGTCCTAATTTGGCGGGTGTTACACCTACAACATCTACAAATGATATAATGCTAAATTTATTAGTAAAGTACATGTACCATGATAAATATGCATTAAATTAGAAGATTGCCCTGTGTAAAGTCGATAAAGAAACGATTGTAAATTACCAAACCATATATAGTGGTAACATTCCAATTCAAACATCATCATATTTCACAAATTTGTAACCATCATTAGCTGTCTTAAACATAGGACATCGTCCTACTTTAGTTGACCTAAATATATTTAGCTTAAAGTCATGTTCAAGAAAACGGTAATTCCCTTTGTAAGGATCAACTCCAAGGTTATTCACATCCACAAAGTTGCCTTCTTTTAATGTTTTTTCAAAGTTAGGAAACTGAAATGGTTTTACCAAAGCAACTATCTTGTTGCCCTGAAAATGAAATGCAAATCGTTATATAGTAATGTTCGTGAAACACTTTTACAGATCGTGTAACATGTTCGAATTAGTATACGCCAAGAATGATTAGGCATACATGTAGAATAAAGTACCTTTGGAATCTACCAAAACTATGTTTAACATATAAACAAGAATAGATAACACATGTATATGGCAAGATTAAAGAATGAGGCTTTCTTTTGTAATGAACACATACAATTTTAGAGCAATATACCTGTTGATCCATGAAAATCATATTACCGACGCCATGTCTGTTGGGTTGTTTGTATAACGCTGCTTCCACAAAAGAAAGACCTTCAAACAAATCTTCAAGCCATCTACCTTACCCTTGATACCTTGATAAGATTCAAAGGGGTATATCCTTGATCGAATGCCATTGTTACTTATAAAACAAAAGATGAACGGATTTGAGCACACTGTAGGTGGGATAATGGTTATACGATAGCAATGCAAATGTCAAATGTATGTATATATATTCCGTGTATATTAACAACAATGGGAGGGAACTTGAGAAATCAATTTGAAATCTAAAAAAAAAATATAATATCAACCGGGTCAAAAGATTTGTGGACTATTGTGAGAGTGTGATTTGAGATGTGTAAATGTAATTATATTTTTAGGAGACATTTAGATGTGGATAACTACAATCAATAACTCAAATTTAAATTCAAATAATAGATGGTTATGGTTATCACCTCTGGTATATCCAAATGTAAATGGAAACAAAAAAAAACAAATGATTTTAAATGGAAATAAGAAAAGTAATTGGTATGCAATCTAAGATAATTATCAATAAGTAACTTATGCTAAATTTATGTGGAATATTTGAATTTTAGAAGTTTCATATATCCCGTACTTCCACTTAAAAATAAACCTGCCATTACCTCAGGTATATCCAAATAAAAATCAACCTAATGAATGGCTTCGTTACAAAACTGAGTACGTTACCTTTATATATATATATATATATATATATAGGTTTTGGTTCAAATAAAAAGAAGCTTAAAGTAAAAAGGGTAAGAAAACATGATATTGTGACACGTGTCCCTTACAAATAGCATTCAATTATATTAAATGAAGATATAATCATGTATCAAACCACTATGTATCAAAATCACAATGTATCTAACTACAATCAAATATGTATCATTTTTTAAGGTATAAATCATTCTTTAAATAAAATTGTATCAACTTGGCGAAATATGCTTGTATAAGTTTAATATACGTTTCTTCACTTTGTATTGATCCACATGAACAATTTTCTTTAAATCAAATATGAAATCTAACATTTTTTTCTACCCTTTTTACTTTAAATATCTTTTTACAATAACCACACCACATATATATATATAGTGGGAGGTTCAAATAAGAACCACTTTAAAGTTGAGAATTTTGAGAACAACATCAAATACGTGTTTGTTCACATGTGATTAACTTCAATCATATGTGAACATTGATGTACGTTTAATTGATAAAGAAAAAAGTCAAAAAAAATCTAAATTTATATCGAAAAACACATTTGACCGATTTGTTCACATTATCGTTCACATGTGAACATATATTTGTTTTTTGCGTTTTTCGATATAAATTTAGATTTTTTTTGACTTTTTTCTTTTTCAATTAAATGTACATCAGTGTTCACATATGATTGAAGTTAATCTCATGTGAACAAACACGTATTTGATGTGGTTCTTAAAGTTCTCAAGTTTAGAGTGGTTCTCATTTGAACATTATATATATATATATATATATATATATATATGTATATATATATATATATGTATATATATATATATATGTATATATATATATATATATATAGGGTAGAGATCTCCTGAGAACTAGTTAAGTGTGAGAACTAAGTTTTCAATTGAAAATATTAGCGCGGGCAGAAATAACGGTCAGGGGTTATCTAAATTTCTTTTAACCAATTTCTTATAACAAGTTTAATCACATAATTAATACATAATATCACATAATAAATCTCTGGTTTTATATAATCATTCTTCCAATTCCAATTCGAAATAAATTTCATACACACGATCACTATTCACTATAGCATTTCTGGTTCAAAATTGAAATCAATTTCGTACACCCGAACTTCCTAATGGCCAAAAAATCATCAATTTAAACATGTCGATTGAAGCTTAACAATACAAAATTGTGAAATTATTAATTCACAACCTACTAATGCAGATGCAAACACGAGATGCATACGTACTGATTAAACTCAGTATTATGTTATAATGAGGAGATGCATCTGTAAAGCTCACAAAATTTACATAATAACAGTATGCATCTAGTATTGAATAGTCAGTATAAGAATATACACTATGCATCTCTATATGCATCTACATTTGTAGGTTATACTGAGTAGTCAGTATAAGAATATACACTATGCATCCCTAGATGCATCTACATTTGTAGGTTATATTGAGTAGTCAGTATAATAATATACATAATGAAAACCAGATCTTGATGATCGTAGAGTTGTAGATCTACAAATGCAAACCAGCAAAACACTTAGAGATTTATTTTTCTTCTTTGTTGTTCGAGAAAAAATCAGATCTTCATTGCGAATTTTTGATAAATTGTACTGACACATATGATATTGTATATCATATGTGTTTATAATATACACATATGATCAATATTTATCACTATTTAAAACAAACACATGACACAGATGGCATGTGTACATGGAGTACAAGTAAATATGGATAGAGACTTCATTGCGATTTGTACTGACATGTGTTTATGATATACAATATTAGTTTTATTATTGGGAGTAAACAACGATTTTTTTTGTCAAAAGTAATATTCCATTGTCCTGTGTATGTTGTAAACATGGGCTAATGGGGAGTTGGACATCAACGCAACATGAGATCATATGCTCAGTCTAAACTGAGTACTCATTATACTGAATACTGAGTACTCGGTATATTTATTTGAGATCATTTGGTACAGGTCAAGTCAGTATATTAGCACTCTTTATGTATGTATAAAGCCAAAAACTAAAACACTGCCTTTAAAGCCAACTACTACTGTCTGCAATCTGTAAATAAGACACGTCTTACATGATAACTCTACGTATCTAGTGTACGCCTTTGTTATAATGAGTTTCTGTTGTATGCATCTATTGATATATCTACTCAGTATTGGGTTATACTGAGTATTTACTGTATGCATCCACAGATGCATCTACTATGTAAAATTAAATACTGAGTAAATTGTATGAGCGAATGATCGCTAATGAAAATATGATAATCTCTTACGTGATTGTTTAAATTAATTTTGTAATTAAGATTGATATTTGAATTCCGCTAAATTAAATTGACGGAACACCACTGGCCGTAATTAGCTGCCCGTTCCAAAAAATTGAGTTCGCAAAGTTCTTATCGGAGTTAAAGTTCGCAGCAGATCCTTTCACTATATATATATATATATATATATATATATATATATATATATATATATATATATATACACTAATTTGCTTTCAAAGTTTCCTTCAATGATGCATGTACCATTTGAAATCATTATGTCCGTAATACGCATACTATATAATTTAATTTATAAAGATTATTATAAATATAAATAAATGTTTATATGCTAATAACAAATTCATATAATCATGATATGTGTTTCATTCAAATTCAATGATAGATGGTGATGATCATAATGATATATTTATATTATCTTATATATAAATTAAAGGGAAAATTGTAATTTTTGTCCCTGTGGTTGTTGCCTTTTGCCGATTTTATCCTTTAACAAAATTTTTTGCATTTTTTATCCTTGTAGTCTTTGAATTTTGCCAATCTTATCCTTTTGTCTAACTTCCGTTAGTTTCCACCATAAAATCATGTAAAATGACCAGTCTACCCTTTATATTTCTCTTTAATCCCTAATTAAAATTTTCTCTCTCCTATCTTCAAAAGATCCTCTTGCACTTAATCTTTCACCGATCACCATGTATTTTCCATCTCTTTCAATCAAATAGATAAATACATACACATTTCAACCATAAACACTTACAAACCACTATTATCTTCATCATCACCAGAACACATGCCTCCACTACGTTCGCCGGAAAAACGATTAACATCGACCTTTCGTAACGCTAGTCGCCAAAACCAATGGCAAGCACCACAGGTTCAGTAAGAAGGCGAACTCGTAAGCGAATTTCGTAGATTTAGATTAGGTACTCGATTACGTCACCACCGCCACCTAAAACGCACCACCTCTCATCTCGTATGCGGAGTTACGAAATCCGACGATCGGAGTTACGGATTTCGGTTTTCGAGGTTTCGTTGTAGATCCAATTTTGACCATTTTCTGGGATTGGGTTTCCGTTTCAGATCTGATTCTGACCTCCATTTTGAGCATAATTTTCGTTTTGTATATCGTAACTTAATATAGTTGTAGATTATATAGTGATTTGTCTTAATAGAAATGAGAAAAAAAAAGTTTGATGTTGTTCTTGAGGTGGGTTTTTTAAGGCTCTTCCCAACGCAACCCGTCGCTTTGCGTCGGTTTGAACCGACAAGACCGACGGCGATGGCACGGCCTCGTCGGTTGGCTGTCGGTTGCCTCCTCATCGGTTTGGCGACGATCGTCGCTTCTTTGGTGACCCATTTACTTGTTTTTTAAACTTTTAAAGTAAAAAAAAAATCCCCCTTTTTTAAAAACTTTTATAAATTTTAAATTTTAAAAAGTTTTAAACTTCTAAAAATTTTAAATTTTAAAAACTTTTAAACTTTCCCCCTTTTTTAAAAAACTTTTAACTTTTACCTATAAATATACTTACATATTACACTCATCTTCACACAACAATTTACACAATAAACCACACTTTTTACCTTAAAACCTCTCTCAAAAAAATGTCCAAAAACAACAAATCAACTTCCAAAAATAAAAATAAAAAGATCAATAAACTATTGCCAAAGATATGTGGCAAAGTTTGTTGAATAACCCGTTACCAAACCCGACTTCACCAAACACTCAAACTTCCGGATCTTCGTCTCAACCAAACATTCAACCTACCGGGTTTGCCAACTTCCCACCTATTGCAAGCCCGTTCACCCTTGATCCGCACGACCCGAGGAATAATTATGCATTCCAAGGGTGGTACACAAACACACAATCCTCACCACCACAATCACAATTCCCCCACCACACACAATGGTCACAACCACAGTGGTACCAAAATACACAATGGTCACCACAACAAATGAATTTCACCGTACCACAAACTTTGGAAGAAAGCTTCGATGAGGCGAACCCGGAACCGGAACCCGAATCCGAACCCGAACCCGAAACCCGAACCAACAAGAAAAAGAGTAAACGAATTCAAAAGGGTGAAAGGGATAAACGGGCTCAAACACGTTGGATGGACGAGGAGGCTAGGATTTTAGCAGAGCGGTGGATACATTGTTCCGAAAACTGTGTCCTTTTGGGCTAAAGTGATGCAAGGTTACAATTCTTGAGTCTCAACAACCCGTAACCTTAATCAACTTTCTGGCAAATGGAACAAGATTTCTCACGACTCAAAAACATTCCAAGCTCTCTACAAACACTACAAAAATTTCGCCCACAAAGCGGTGCCGATGAAAACGACATTATGATTACCACCCGAAATGCATACCAGCAACAAGTTGGGTGTGCCTTCATTTACGAGTCATCTTGGAATATTCTTAGACATTTCCCAAAATTCTTTACTGAGCCGGGCGTAATGGCCAACGAAGATTATTTCCATGAGTTTGTCACCGATCTGGACGCGGATGAACAACCGACTGCAACGGCTCTTGATGCAAACATGAAACGGTTGTTCCAAAATGACTACATCCGCCGTCCTCCGGGCCGAAAGGTGGTAAAAAGTACGGCATCAAGCTCCGCCGGATCGTCTTCACGAAGTGTTCAATCTGATAAAACTGGATGCACTTGAAGCAGTCAAGCAAACCGCTCTCGCGCAACAAGAAGCAATCAAAATGATTAAGGAAAATGCGATGAAAAAAGCCGCCTACAAAGCTTTGAGTTTTTTGTGTAAAAAAATTCCGAAGAAAGCGTCTAAAAAAGAAATTAAAATTCTTAAAGATGCGAGGAAAGAAGTCGTGACACTTTACCAAGACAAATATGCCAACAACGAATCGGACGAAGACGAGCAAGAAAACGCGAACGAAACCGACGAGTCGAGCTCCGATTAGATTATCTATAATTATAGTAGTTTTTAAATTATAGTACTTTTAAATTTTTAGGATTTCTGATAATTTTTATTTTTAGGAATTGTGGTAATTTTTATTTTAGGAATTGTGGTAATTTTTATTTTTAGGAATTATGGTAATTTCTATTTTTAATGGAATGTTTTTAATTTAAATTATTGTGTTAAATTTAAATAGTTTTATTTTAATTGATTAAAGAATTGGTCAATGGGTCCCAGCAGTATGAAGTGATGGATCAGGGATGGGAGGGGTCTGTCAGTTTCAGTCAGTTTCAGTCAGTTTATTGAAAAAGCTGACGTGGCGCTGACGTGGCTCTGTCAGTTTCAGTCAGTTGGATTTTGGGTTGGAAGTGGCCTAATAGGTGGTGGAAGAAAGGGTTGATGTTGTTCCTGTTAATAGAAATTGAAGATAATTGTTGAAATGAGTTTGTGTATATTTTGAAGCACGAGAAGAGAACGGCAATGTTAGAGTTGGTTTTTGTTAAACTAAGTTATTATAAATTATTTGCAGGTGGTGGAAGAATGATTATGTTTGATGATGGCAATAATGACTTGTTGAAAAGAGAAACAACGAATTTAATATTGATGTTTTGGTCCAGTGGTGCCGGTAGATATAATTGTGGTGTTGTGTGGAAGATCACAAAAAGATTGGTATCTTTAATAAAATGATTTGGGGAAGAAGATGATAGGGTAGTTTGGTCATTTAATCCATGATTTCACAGTGGAAACTAACGGAAGTTAGACAAAAGGATAAGATTGGCAAAATTTAAAGACTACAAGGATAAAAAATGTGAAAATATTAGTTAAAGGATAAAATCGGCCAAAGGCAAACAACCACAGGTACAAAAATTACAATTTTCCCTAAATTAAACAAATGTATGCTTTTTTTGGAAACGGAAAATATATTAAAAAGCTCCACAACTTAGAAGGACTAAGAAGGGAGAAGGTAGAACATGAAAGTACAAATTACATAGCAATAATTAAAAAGGACAACAACGCCAATCATCCCAAACACAAGAAATACTACTCCTATGTTTGATCCATAAGAAGGAGGTGGATATGATGTCGTCCGTGATAGCCATTGGTGATTTACGAACATTGTTAAACACCAAGTCATTCCTTGCTTTCCAAATACACCATAACGAGCATTGAACAATAGCAATTAAGAGCTTTCTCTTCTTTGAACATTTTCCCCATTTGACACAAAAATCCAACAACTCAACCACCGATGAGACGTTATTAAGAGGAATACCGCACCAATGGTATACCCGAGCAATGATACTGGTTGCCCTCGAGCACTTGACGAGAGCATGGTTGGAGCTTTCAACATCAGCCTCACAAACCTTGCACCGAGAGGAGTCAATGTTTATACCTCTAATCTCAAGACATTTAGCTACCGGAAGTCTTTCTAGACATGCTTTCCAAATAAAAAAGTTGACCTTCAAAGGAACCCATTTTGACCACGGCATATTTTTGTAACCAATTGACGAGACTTTGTCTTCAATCAGACGTCTAGCTACGTTGACAGAGAATGATCCGTCATGAGATAGCTTGCATATCATTTTGTCATCATCGTCTTTAGGGAAGAAGGAAGATAACGAGTGTAACAATGAGCTAAATTCATCAATTGTCACCTAATTATTAAATCTGTGAAGTCAATTCCAAACAAAACTATTAGATTTCCCCTATCCGCAATGAGACAATTTTTATTCCTTTCCAATGCGAAGAGTGAGGGAAATTTGACATAAAATGGAGTATCACCGATCCAAAGGTCTTTCCAAAATCTTAGACGTTTGCCATTGCCTGCCTCAAACAAAAAGAAGTTATCAAAGTTTAACCCGAACCTTGTGATATCCATGGATATCTTACAGATGTTGCTCCATACTCCTGATGTTTTTGGTTTACACATATGTTGCATGTGTTTGTCTCCTAGCCCATGACAAGCAAATATCACATCTTTCCATATGTAATGGTTGTAGTCGCGTAATTTCCACCACCACTTTAACAATAGAGCGCAATTTTGAGCTTTAAGGGATCCCACACCTAGCCCACCATTATTTTTTGAAGCCGTGACAATGGGCCAAGATACCCAATTGATTTTCCTTTCGTTTTCATGCCCACCCCATAAGAATCTCCTTCTAATTTGCTCTAATCGATCAATGACAGACATAGGGGCTTTGAAAAGTGAGAAGAAATAGAGAGGTAAATTACTAAGCACCGATTTGACAAGTGTAAGTCTACCACTAAAAGAAAGGATCTTTGCCTTCCAATCAGATAGTTTTGACTTGAACTTGTCGATGATGGGGAACCAATGCTTCTTAAGGTTCATGTTGGCACCAACAGGAACCCCGAGATAATTGAAAGGAAACAAGTCGGGGATACAACCAAGACAACCAGCAAGGTTATTAATCCGAGAACTAGGAAGTCCCACACCATATAATTTGGATTTGTGAAAATTAACCTTAAGCCTGATGAAGCATGGAAACATCTAAGGATGCGAGCAAGATTTCTCATATTATTTTTAGAAGCTTCACCAACAAATATTGCATCATCCGCGTAGAATAGATGAGAAAGAGAAGGACCGTTTGCACCAAGTTTAGTACCATGAAATATGCCCTTATCACACGCCTTTTTAAGAGCAACATTTAGACCCTCCATTGCTATGATGAATAAGAAAGGTGAGAGAGGGTCACCTTGTCGTACGCCCTTCGAGATGGGAAATTCTTTCGTCGGGGACCCGTTAATTAGAACCGAAGTAAAAGATGACGACAAACAACCTCTGATCCAACCACGCCATTTGGGGCCAAAATTCATTTGACCCATAACCGAATCCAGATAGTTCCAATTTATAGAATCAAAGGCCTTCTCGAAGTCGACTTTAAACATAAGCAACTTACGAGAGGATCTTTTTGCCCAAGATAAAACTTCATTAACAATTAACGGCCCTTCCAATATATTCCTACCATGAATGTATGCTGATTGAGACGAATCCACAACCTGACCGACAACCTCTCTTAATCTGAATGAGAGAACCTTAGCTATAATTTTGTACATACATCCAATAAGAGAAATGGGACGGTAATCGCAAAGGTTAACCGGGTCTTTGACTTTTGGGATCAAGGTAATGAACGAAGAGTTGCACCCTTTAGAAATTTTACCAGTAGCTTCGAAGTGGCGAATGAATTCCATGATATCCGGAGCAATTAAGTCAAAATAGGCTTTGAGGAATTTGAAAGTTAAACCGTCCGACCCCGGAGACTTCTCATTATCGCAAGCCCAAATAGAGTCTTTAATCTCTTGCAACGAAAAAGGTCTTTCAATGTGATCACGGAGAGAATCAGACAATGATTTGAATAGATCGTTAATAAGGAGTGGTCTGATTTTCCATCTGTCATGAAATTTGTTAGAGAGGAATCTGTGAACTTCCTCCTTAATCACAATCGGATCAGAATTCCAAGAGCCGTTGATCGATAGTCCATGGATCCGGTTGTTCCTGTTTTTATTTTTTAGAATGCCGTGAAAAAATGAGGAATTCTCATCACCGTCCACCGCCCATTTGATGCGGGCTTTCTGTTTCAAATCCAATTTGCGGAGCTGATTTAGATCCAACAGTCTTAATTTTCTATCCGATAATTCTTTTGATTCCTCATTTGATAGCATCCTTGACTCCACGAGCTTATCAAGCTCAGCTAATCTGTTTTGGATAACAATGATCTCCTTGTTTTCTTTCTCTATTTCCTTTGATCTCCAATCTTTGATTTGATTTTTAACAAATCTCAACTTAGCGGCCAGGAATTGATCTGGTAATCCAAAGCCTTGAAAGATTACCCAAGCTAATTTAACAACGTCCGAGAGACCATCTGATTGAAGCCACGAGTTATAGAATCGGAATGGAGCATGACCATAATCAACAATTGAGTTGCATAGTGTGATGGGGGAATGGTCAGAGTGCAAACGGGGGTGAGCAATGACCACTGATCTAGGTTGCAAATTCAGGAAATTTTGACAAACTAAAAACCTGTCAAGTTTACTTAGTTTGTAATCTGAAGGACAGAGATATGTATACTTTCTTCCACCCATGTTAAATTCTTTCAAACCACCAGAACTAATGAAATCATTAGCAGTAGCTTGACAAAAAAAGGAGTTAAGCCTTTCATTAGGGAAACGCACCGCATTGAAATCTCCGAAAAATATCCAAACCCCAGAATGAGAGTTTTTAATCTGTTTCAACTCATCCCACAAAGCACGTTTATCTACTAAAGATTGAGGGGCGTAGATATTGACAAGGTTAATGACACAATTCAAACCTTTACAATGACCCCCCACCAAAAGATAGTTCCTGGATTTACAAGTAACAGTATGCGAAAAAATACCTGGGTTCCATATCGTTATAATGCCACCAGATCTGCCAGAGGCATTAACAGCTTCAAGACCGTAGTTATTGTTGCCCCAGCAGCCAGTAACATCAATTCCATCAATATTCGAGTGATGAGTTTCCTGAAGGCCAATAAAGTCAATTTTGTTTTTGTTTTTCAAATCCCATATCCAATCCACCTTGTGAGCATCGCTCACACCCCTAATGTTGAGAGATAGAATATTCATTGGGATACATGTCTATCAACCACACCAGACAAGACTTCGCACATGACCGGATCATCCATGTTGACCTGGAATCCCAATTCATTTCCTACCATGATTGTTTTGGCCAATTCTTGAGAAGAAGAAGCAAAAGATTCATTAGTAGAGTCGTTCTTGGAGTCAGAAGAATTTGTGGATTTGTTGAGGTCAATTGAGGCAGAGGAATTCATGTTCCGATCCGACAAATCTTCTGCGATTTCTTTGAGTGGAGAAATCTGTCGTCTTCTTTTTTTTGAACTACCATTGAAATAGCCGGATTGGGCCCAACGTGGGGAGCAAGGGCCAGCTTGGTTCTTACCGGGCTTGGGTTTTGGTGGAGCAGAAATTGCAAAAGGCCCAAATTGAAAACCTGGCCCAATAGGGATATCATGGAAAGATGATACGTTAACATTGGGTGGAGCAGATGAACTGGAGCGAGTTGTCATGCAATGGGAGAACAAATGTATGCTAATATTAACAGTTAATATGGAGTAATAATTAATAATTAACACCATTAATATCTTGTTTCGGCATTTAAACTTCATGTTATTTATTGATAGCAGCTTCCCTTTTTAATGTATTTATTGTCAATGCATGTTATATACTCCGTATGTCTATATAGTAATCAATGTAATATCTTTCTTAATTTAAATTTAAAATTAAAATGTAAGTACACCTTATTTTGTGGTCGGTAAACCTAACTAATCCGGATTAGAGGGGATTTAAAGGGTTTAGAGTGATGCTACTAGAATGGCATTTATGGTAAGACATCACTAATTACTCTATAGATTAATTAATATTCCACACAAATAACTAAGGGCTTAGATCATAATTGTCTATTTAATTAATGGGCAAGATCAATGCTAATTGTTCGATATTATTGCATATTAATTAATAAGGCTTTTCATTTAATAGTAAAGTAAGATAAGATAAGATAACCAAGTATCACAACTGAAGCATGATTGACCCTTATGTCGTTTATTATCGTGTAAAAATGTAAAATTACTGAATTTTAACTCTTATTATAAAATCTTCATATTTATACCCTCTTCTTATTGTTGATATTGGTTCATCACTTTTGTTTATTTATCGAACTATGACTTTTAGATATATCATATTTATTATTAAAATTGTTTGTAATTGTGGCCTTAGAGCAAAGCATTTATTTTTTTATGCTAAATAAATATTGTGTTTTTAATGAATCGGTGATGGTTACACGGATGATTAACGTGGATATCATTGAATTGACTCCCCACGTCTATCTCTATCACATTATATGGTATTATATACTGTAATTCGTAACCCTATTTTTCTATCAAGTTCATCCATATACACAATGTTTTTGTGATTTTGCAAGGTCTAACTTATTAAGCGATTTTATGTAGTCTATTAAATCAAAGAAACTAAAACCAACTGTTTAGTAAGTCACTACAATTTTATTCATTCAAATTTGACTGATGGTGCTTATGCTAAATAAAACATCAAACAATTGTTGTTTTTAAAGGGTTTGCATTTTATTTCTCAACAAAATCAAAACCAATTGGAAGACACAAGTTAATTATGAATGAAGTTAATACATCATCGACTATTATATACTCATTTAACAGTTACGGAGTATTGTGATAGTAAAACAATTCAGTAGTAATTAATATGATAGTACAGTAATCAAGCTATTTAAGTTAAGTACATTTTTCATCATTCTTATATGAAAGGTGTTTGAATTTGTTAGTTATGCAAATAATGGTTATAATATGAATTTTATGAGTTAATAAAAAAGGTATAATAGGAATTTTAAGGCTATAATCATGCAATTTTAAGTTTTGTTGAGAAAAGGTACAAATATTTTACAAGGATGTTAGATATTTTGTTATTTAATGCAAATAGTAACGTAGTCATAGCTTGTTACATATGTTTCAATACACACACTCACTTGCTGGATGTCTTTCTGGAAATAGTCTCTATATCTTAGGGTAGAGGTACGAGTGTCTACATCTTACCTTTACCATACCCTGCTTTTAGGGGAATTGGTTATTGTTGTTGTTGTTATTGTAATTGTTTTTTTTATGTCAATTGTAGGTTCATAATATGTTGGGTTGCTAAGTGGTGTCATCAAATTCAATTGTGTTTTTACGCGTTTGGCTAATCAAATGAATAGGTATTGATTAATATTTTTTCTTTCAAAAGGTTCAAGATTATATTTTATGTCTTCCCTTTTTATAGTGTTTTCAACCTTTACTATAGCTTTTTGTGAACTTTGGAATGTGATTGACTTTATTGGTGATAAAACTCTAGCTAAATACATTAAATCTTGGTATGTGTTGGCTATTTGAGAACTCATACACATGAAACACATGATCTTAGATCTCTGGGTTGTTGTGTGTATAATAAATCTATAATCTAATATTACGGAGTAAAACATATTCGTGATTTTTTTAGTTTTTGACATTACTTGTCACTAGTACTTGTCTGTGGGATACTGTTATTGCCTGAATATAAATTATAAAGAGTTCATATGATGAGAAAGCCACTTGACTTTGGTTATTATAAGTATATACTACCATGAATTTCAAATTGACTCTTTTTCGGTTGATGAGATCCAAATACATGAATGACCACTAATTCACTATATCTTCAATGTGTAGTTGGCATATAAGAAATACGAGTAGCTAGTTCGATTGGTCATTACATGTATAGACTTGCTATTAGGTCTTATACATGATTGAAAACCCGTTTGTTTTATCCTTAATGTTATTGAAATTTGAAATCATGTCGATATTTATAAGAGTGTTCATATCTATGTTATAGGAATTGATATCATTGAATATACTTTAATCTTAATAGATTTTTTATTGCATTTCTTATTTACTTGGTCCAAACATAAAAACTAACTAATTTTTTTTAGTTGTTTTCATTTGTAACAGGTTATGTTTATTTGAAAATATGAAGAAACGGTGGCAACTCTATAAATACTTTGAAGATCGATTTTGATAGGTTCACATGCTAGAGTGAAGTTTTTTTTTCCACAAAATATTTAGCATGATGAAGTTTTATGAGTAAAGTAAAAACAAACTCTTTCAAAAGCAATGGTGGCTTGAAATGGCTTCGGTTAAAGATGCATATCGACAATGAACTTTCACCTTTGTACCGAGTTAGGTAATAAATCCATCTTTATTTATAATGTAGGCAGCGGACGTTCAAATTTTATGTGGAGTAAGGTAATATGCATTATGTGGCATATTATTTTAATATCACGTAAAACAATATTAATAATTGCACTTAACCATATAACCTGACTCGACACAAAATTTAAAAGTTCGTAACCTTCATTAGTAATAAAATGGGTTTTAATACCTTACTCGGTACAAAAGTAAAAGTCCGTTGTGTTACATACATACATACATACATTATATATATATATATATATATGGTACACTTAAACTTAGGGTGTGTTTGGCAAAACTAGCTGGAGATGGAGCTGAGGTTGGAGATGGAGCTGGAGCTGAAAGTTTGGGGCTGGAGCTGGAGCTTTTCGTTGAGGCTAGAGCTGGAGCTTTTCTTTTTAAATAAGTGTTTGGCAAAGTAGATGGAGTTGGAGCTTATATCGTAAAATGACAAAAAAAGGACATGATATTTTATAACTCCTAATTTTTAATAAATTTAAGAAGGGTAATGTAGTAATTTAATCATAAGTAGATGGAGATTTTTAAGATAAGCTAGTTTTAGGAGATTCTACTTGAGGAGATTATTTTTTAGAGAATCCTTATATCAATTTTTATGTCAAACAATGATTGTAATTTTATAAAAGATTGAGCTTCTAAAAGTTAGAATCTCAATCACCTAGAATCCCCAATAATCCTTTGAAATTGTGTTGCCAAATACACATTTAAAGATAGAATTCATATGTTATAAATATATCCATGGCAAACTTAAAATTAAAAAGGGATAATAAACTTTTAGAAAATCAAGAGGGACGTGTTGTGTTTTTATCGAGTCATTTTTATACCATTTTGCCCCTAGTGGTCATTTTTCCCTTTGTTCCCTTCAGGATTCTTTCTACAACACGCACATCTGTTGTGTAGCTAACCATATATTACGTTTAAGAATTTCTCAAGTATAATAGAAAATGATTCTTGTTATTGTTATATATGATGTTATATGTTGAATATATTAACCAATAATAAATGGGGAATGTATAATTGAAAATAACTAGCTAAAGTGCGGCTAATATGTAAACGGATAGAAAGTGAAAGGGTTAAAGGTTAAAAATGGAAGATTGTCTAAACTATTTATAACACTTTTTAAACCCTAATCCTCCTCAAATATGGGGAGAAAGTTAATATAGAGAAGAATTGCAAAGAGGTGTGACTTTGAGGTTCTAAATAATGAAGAATCCTCGTTATATTTCTACACAAAGTTTGTTCAGACTGTCATGATAACTAACACACCAGATGAAGATACTAAGAGAATATTCTTGAACCACTAATGAAAGTATTCATCTTTGTCAATTTTCTTTTCATAATCTAGATGCTTAAGCAATGGATTAATTGGGTTGTGAGATAATTAGACAATTTGGTATGTACCAAAATTAATCAATCATGTTATAAAAATCATTTGAAATCGAACACATTTCTGATTGATCTGAAAGTTGAATCTTGGGTAAATTTGATGTGTTAAATTAGTCAAATGGACCTTTTATAAATCTAGGTAGATTTGTGATGATGATGAATCTATATTATGGTTATTGTAAAATTCATATAAAATGGAGTTTAATTCAAATGATTTAAGTTGTTGACATGTATTAGATGAAGGTGTTGCTGAATGATATCGAAGATATCAAATCATTTTAACAAGTGTCAACATGTCAAAAGTAATTGATGATTGAAAAATTATGTAAATGAATGTTTAATTTAGTGTTTTGCTTTAGTTCAGGAATTCTTAAGCAATCAGATAATGAAATATGTTTTATCAAATCATGAAGTATAGGATGTTGATAGTACTAAATTTGTAGAACACTTCTAAGGATCATAACAATGAATAAAAAAGTATTTGGGAGTATTAATGGTATTGTTTTATTTCTACACGAAGTTTGTTGAAACTGTCATGATAACTAATACACCAGATGAAGATACTAAAAGAATATTCTTGAACCACTAATAAAAGTATTCATTTTTGTCAATTTACTTTTCATAATATTGATGTTTAAGCAACGGTTTAATTGGGTTGTGAGCTAATTAGACAATTTGGTATGTTCCAGAATTAATCAATCATGTTATAAAATTCATTTGAAATCGAACACATGTCTGAGTAATCTGAAAGTTGAATCTTAGATAAATTTGATGTGTTAAATCAGTCAAATGGATCTTTTATAAATCTAGGTAGATTTGTGATCTGATGAATCTATATTATGGTTATTTTAAAATTCATATAAAATGGAGTTTAATTCAAATGATTTAAGTTATTGACATGTATTAGATGCAGGTGTTGTTGAAAGATATCGAATCATTTTGACAAGTATTAATATGTCAAAAGTAATTGATGATTGAAAAATTATGTAAATGAATGTTTAATTTAGTATTTTGCTTTAGTTCATGAGTTCTTAAGCAATCAAATAATGAAATATGTTTTATCAAATACTGAAGTATAGGATGTTGATAGTACTAAATTTGTTGAATACTTCTAAGGATCATAACAATGAATAAAAAAGTAGCTGGGAATATTAATTGTCTTGTTTTATTTCTACATGAAGTATGTTGAAAATGTCATGATAACTAACACACCAGATGGAGATATTAAAAGAATATTCTTGAACCACTAATGAAAGTATTCATCTTTGTCAATTTTCTTTTCATAATCTTGATGCATAAGCAACGGATTAATTAGGTTCTGAGCTAATTAAACAATTTGGTAAGTTCCAGAATTAATCAATCATGTGAAATCGAACACATGTCTGATTAATCTGAAAATTTCTTAGGTAAATTTGATGTGTTAAATTAGTCAAATGGATATTTTATAAATCTAGGTAGATTTGTGATACTGATGAATCTATATTATGATTATTGTAAAATTCATATAAAATTGAGTTTAATTCAGAACATTTAAGTTGTTGACATGTATTAGATGAATGTATTGTTGAATGATATCGAAGACATCAAATTATTTTGACAAGTATCAACATGTCCAAAGTAATTGATGGTTGAAAAATTATGTAAATGAATGTTTAATTTAGTGTTTTGCTTTAGTTCACGAGTTCTTAAGCAATCAAATAATGAAATATATTTTATCAAATAATGAAGTATAGGATGTTGATAGTGCTAAATTTTTAGAACACTTCTAACTATGAATAAGAAAATAGTTGGGAGTATTAATGGTCGGAATTTTTTGATTTTGATCAAATACCATGACATAGATCCGCCAAAGACTTCGGAGATCTTTTGAGTTGGTTGTACTAAGTCCAACCTCTTTAAATTTAGCATAAGCTTTTGAGTTAGTTGTCTAATATCTTAACTATTATTTTAATGAATCTCTTTATTCACTTATATTGTTGTATAGGTTAACGAAACTCTTAAGGAACGTATTAACTTTACTTCCGGAGCTCACAACAATGTAAGATAATATTTGAGAAAAGTAAGCATACAATGAAAACCTATATACACTTTTGTCAGCACTTTAATATCTTAAAATTTGCTAATAATAAATAATAAACTCAACCAAGTAATGCACTAAGGTACTAAAAAATTTGTCACTATTAAACGCGGGATGGGTCAATCATGGAAAGTTCTTATATTCCCTAAATAGAATTTTAATGCATACTTATTGTCGAGTTTATATTGTTGATTTGTGTTATTTCTATTGTTCAAATTTCATTGTATTGAACCTACTTCGTACAATAGTACACTAGCATAGCGCATAGGATACACACACTACGTAATAGCCATAAATGTGACAAAAAGGACTAGTGTGAAAGACTATTTAAGTTGATAACTTAAAGTCATACCAGTTCACATAGATATCTCAAATGATGGTTAAAAGGGTGGGTTTCATAGTGTCTTACAGTGAGGTGGTCACACGATAGACGGGCATGTGACAGATTTTAAATACTATCATTTTGCCACAGACGATAGGGTGATTGTAGAGTGACATAGTTACTCTTACCTACTGGAGCTATACGTGGAACTTCATCACATACGTATGCTATCAACTTGCAGAATGAGTGCATTCCTTTGATGCCTCATTCCCTAACAACGCAAGTGAATGGTGTTTCATGTACCTTCTCGTTTATCCGTTAGTAGGTTTCCTCCAGTCAATCCTTTAGGATTCCAGGATTAACTCCTTTGGATCATGGTTGATTGTGGACTAATCATACACGAATTGATGTATATGATGATAAGATGATTAAACGAGTGTGAATGACGAGTTATCATGACTTACTTAAGTTCATGCCATGATATTTGTTGAAAAATGACTTTACTATTGTCAAAATACTCTAGACAGTAAAGGTTATCATGTTATATATTGTTATTAATTCATTAAAAGAGTGAATAATTGGGATGAGGATGTTATATATGACAAGTTGTTTCTACTTGTGGATTGTACATTCGCATGTTAAGACTAGGAGTTTTTAACGAGCAAAGCGGGTGGTTGAAAGAATTCAACAAATTGCCTTAGTTGTTTAATGAGACGTTTAGTATTTAGATTAAGGTAGACCTTATTGATGGGTTTTATTTGATAATACCGTGTTTTGATATGATAACCTAACACCGTAGACATTTTAAACTAAACCTCACTTAATTTATTCGTACTTTTACTAGGACGTTTTCCGCATAAATCTAATTATTTTGAAAACACATAATTATGAATTTAGAGTGTTACACCATTCCAACATGTGTGTATATATATATATACTAGTTAGAAACTCGGTTGTGCTACGTACAGCCCTCGAGCCCTAAAAATAAACGTTAAACTGTAAGTTGATATTTGAAGGGTTCGTATTAAGTATCTTTTATTACATGAAGGTATGTAATATGACGTATATATATATATATTAGCTTATATAGGATGTGATAAATACAACCCCCAAATTATTTTATACACCACACAAATATAACATATAAGGCTCGTAGTATAGGTATATAATAGCGTAGAACTATTAATGATTTTATTTATTGTATTCATCACCTCCCAAGTTATATAGATTCACAACTCAAGCTCTAGGGAAATGAACATTAATATTTAAGTAGATGAATATATGTAATACGAAGTATAAACATTAGCTTATATGGATTCTTGTCGCATTCCATAAACATTTTATAATATTCAGTTTATATATGAATCAAAGTGGTAAAACGTTATTTAATTTAGGTTCATTATGATTGGACTTTATTATTAAAATGGAACATTTTTATGAAAATCATGCTTGATGGACTTCTACGTAACGAATTTTATTAAAAATTGAAGCGGCAAATAAAACGTTATTATGCTTAAGCTTCTTTTCATTTAACATGAACTTTATTATCTATTTATTACAACACTTTAATGGAGATTATACTTGATAGTCTTTGTTATTTAATTTAAAGAATAAGTTTATAACCAATGTTTTTAGCCTTTCTTATAATATGAGATAATATAAATATATATGGTGCATGGTGCAATGTGTCAATTTTAAAGCTAGTAATGAGATTTATAACTTTCTTTATATATATAAGGTAAGATGATATATTATATATAGTACTAATGAAATAATATTGTTTTTCATTATATACATTATGTAAATGTAAATAGCATTTTATTTAATTATTTCACTTGTTACCTTTTTTCTACCTTCTTTTTAATCTATTTATATTAATTATCAAGAGTTGACATGTGTCATATTTTTAAACATTTATGTGTCAATTTTTGAGCAAATATTGCTTTCTTGTAATATATATATATATATATATATATGCAAAGCCCAAGTGATAGTAAGGCCCATTTAATTCTTGAGGCCCAAACCTATTATATAAAATGAAGGATTCTAGGTTAAACTTTATTATGTTTGATATAAAACATAATTTTATAGAGAGCGTGAGAAAAATTAAATACTTTAAAAGAAAAGCGGCGGTGATGACTCTCGGTTTCTTGAAAAACATAAGGTGATTTGACTTCACCGTAACTGGAGTTATCTAAGAGTTTAAATAAAAATCAAGCAGAGGCAAGAAAGATCGGAACTCTAATCACGGTGAATTCAGTTTCTTGTTATACATTTATTGGTTACAAGTGTTTCTTTATTGGCATACATCGATAGTATGGATGTTTGAGATATACAAATAATCATTTATGGTAGATTAATCAATCTTACACATGTTATACAAAGTATCACCATCAAAGATTTTTTTAATCGATCAATGTACAACTTGACGTATGAATAATGGATTAATCTACGTCGATAGTTTGATTAATAGATAGACCCATCACTAGGATAGGTAGATAGATTGGTAGATGGACATGCTAACATATGTTGATCCATCATTTCATATAATGATATACAAAGAAAAGATTAATTTATCATAATTTAATATGGATAGTTGGATACTTTGTTAAAAACTAGGTGGTGATTAATAGATTCACACATAAGTATGTAGATAGATTGGACGGACGCAAAAATGATTGATGTATAGATAAAAATATACATAGATATAATACGAGTAGTAGATTTATTAAGGATGAATGAACATAGGACGGATAAATAAATAATTTAGTGCAAAAATGATTACATGCATGGACAAAGCTGTATAGAGCCAAGTGAGGTCAGTCGGCTTACTTGAAAAATATTTTTTTTATTTTTCTTTTTTTAATTTTAGGATTGATTTAGTACAAACTCGGTATAATATAATTTGCAAATCCTTTTATTATACATATAAGTATCATTATTTTTCTTTTTTGTTGAACTTCCTCGTAAGAATTTTTAGTTATTACTTGTTACATATCTGAATAAGTAATTAATCACTTAACTAGAGATGACAAAAAGTAAAAAAAAAAATCCCGCTTCTACTGGGAACCGAACCCCACACCCGATTTTACCGGGAAATCCCTAAGTAAAACAAGGATGTGGACGGGGACGGGAAATTTTGGAAATCGGAAATCATGGATGTGAATACCTCTTCGGTCCTCATACCCATACCCAAATCCGCACTCCATGTTTATATTACATAGCATTATATACATTTTTATAATATAAGCTATATGTGTGTATATTAAAATTCTTAATTTATAAAATCCTGATATATTCGTTCTTAAAACCCAAACACTTTGTATTGTTAAAGTCGTTTCCTCATCTTACTAATGTGTTACTCAAACATATTTTAATTAACCAAGAAAATTTTACACATCTTCTCAAATCTCGGCTAATAATAAGTCGTTTCATATTTAGCTTTGCAATAAATCATAAAAGTTTGTATGATATACTTTTAGCTATGTTGTCATTTCGGTAGTTTGTTTATTTATTTAAAGTTAAATTAAGACCGCAAAAAAGAATCTCCGTATACCCGATGGAGATATGTGATTCACGTAGGGGGTGGATATATGGGAATTAATGAGATCCCGACAACCCCCACCGCATTCCATTCCTACACATAGCTAATGAAAGACTAAGAAAGGTTTGCTTGTTCTTGGTGTTAAATTCATAACTATATTAAATTTTTACTATAACATAATTTTTACGCAATCTTGTGAAATGCAAACTTCTATCACGAGTGTTGTGAGATTTCTTTCATCTCAAAAAACTTTTAATTCTCTTTCTGTGTAACTGGTACGACAATTTCTTCATCTCAGATGGATAGACTATGTGCTACTATGATGGTGTGTAATGACCAATTTATTCTACACTTAAATATATGGTAAATATTATATTTGATGCAAAGTAAAAATTTATATGTTTGTAATTTATGCATGACTTCTTATTTGAGAAATATATGTACTAGATTATATTATATTATATGATAATATAGGGGAAGGTTATCGTAGGACCACTTATTATTGTAGGAACCGTAGGAACGAGGATTTTTCACTTTTAAATTCAACATATGTACACGTTTTGCAAAAAAAGTTATGCCAATATTATTAAAATTTTACCCTCTTTAATATTAGATTAACTAAAAAAATAAAAATAAAATATATGATACAGAAATTAAAGTTGTGTATCATAACCTTTTATGTGTGATACTGTGATACACAAAAAAAATATGATGTGTATCACCTTTTAAAAAAATCATAGTAAAGAGCACACAATTCTAAGAATTTTGATATAAATTTTCATCAAAAACATTATTTAATCTTCAAGTTAAAAGTGAAAATGTGTGTTCTTACCGTTCTCACCATAATAAATGTTCTTACTTGAACATAATATAATGTTTGCTTAACTGGTATATTTCATTTTACTACTTTGTAGGGATCGTGTTTAAATATTCTTAAATTTTGTGATGAGTTTTACTTAATTGTGTTTTAAGTTAGACCGAAAAATCTATATCTTTAAAAAAATGATGAAATGAGGTCATATCGTCATTTTTTATTATTTCTTCATGTCTAGTCATCTATCTGATTCTTGTAGAGATTTTATTTTTGGAGAACATTTGAAACAGTTGAAAAGGACAACTTCTAAAATTAGGATGACTACAAGAGTTTGTTTACGTAAAAGGAGCATTCGTTTCAAATTAAATATCCACAATGTATGAGCATAGAAAGGCTTATAAAATTTCAAAAGTAATCATAATAGGTATTATATCCTTTTGGGTTCGATACCAAAACATCATTAATTTCCAACTTCTACCGGAACATATAAGTATTATCTAAATATAAATAACAGAAATCAAATACATATGATATTTCTCCATCGTTATTGGAATTAGGGTTGTGATATGTGAATTTGTGAGAAGTTGGGAACAAAGAAAGTGAGAACGGCGATTAGGGTAAAATAGATAGTCATTTTGGAGGGAAAAGAGAAGCCCAAATATCATGAGTTTTGAACTTTTAAGTGTGGGCCATATATTAGTAAATGGAAAGGTCCAGTTTATGTGTAAAAAAAAATCTCGAGTTGCTGGGTTCAATTTGAAAACTCATTTGCTGACCCGTACTTAACCTAAACAAATATCAGGTTGACGGGTTTTGGGGTTGACGCCTCAAAATTATGACCAAAACCTAACTATATTCAACTTGAGTTCGTGGTGTGTTTCGAGTTCAGTCATAATTGCCAGCCTTAATCAACATGCGTGTGAGTACAGAAAGTTTAGCGTTGTTTTCACTTTGGGCCGGGAGAAATGTTTCGAAAACCGGTTGAACCGGTCCGGTCTGACCAGTTCAACCGGAAAAATGGAGAATTCCAGCCGGTTGAAAATCAGTTTTGTCCTAGGTTTAACCAGTTAACGAACCGTAGGTTTTTTCGGTTTTGACCGGTTCAACCGGAAACCGGACCGATTGGACTGAGATTTTGATTTTTTTTAAACGTGTTTTGGGGCTGTTGGTCCGGTCCGGTCCGACCGGTTTGACCAGTGTCGGACCCCTCACCGGTTCAATTCGAATTCCGGTTTTAAAAACATTGACCCAGAGGTAGATATTGAGTTTGGTTTGTTCTTTGTTATTTGATCCAAGTGAGGAATTTGTTGCCCGCGTGCTACGGCGGGATACAAAAGTTTTATATTTTAATTTTTCATTTTCGATAATATAAGTTGTATTCGATACCTTATTTATATTTTGTCACTTACTAAAGCATATTTTATGAGTTTTTAAACTATTGTCAACTTTGCAAATTAAGAAAATAATTCTTTATAAATATAAAATGGGAATTTCTAACTTGTGCCCTAAGGGCACATGTTAAGTGGTGAATATTCTTCTCGAAAATTGGAAAAGTTGAAAATATTCTTTTCGAAAAATGAAAAAGGTATCAAGATTCTTCTTGAAAAATGCATTTCTCATTTTTCGAGAAGAATATTCTTGTCTTAACATATGCCCTTAGGGCACACGTTAGACAAACCCATATAAAATTAGCTAGATCCACGTATGTAAAAAAAAATTGAATGAATGTTGCAAACTATTTTCCCCTTAACTACTCATATAGCTCAATTAAATATCAATAAATTAATAATAACAATAAAATGTAAAATACAATAAAAATATAATAACTTATACAAACATTTAAAAATTAAAATAAGTAACAAATATATATATTTCCTCCATCCCAATTTATCCGTTCTCTGACAGAATACACACAGTCTAAGAAAAACAGTAAGTACTATTTACTTTTTTCAAAATTACATACTTATCCTTAACCAATTATATGATATTCCTTTCACATTTTTTAAGTAGGTACAATATGGTAAATATGATCAAATTTCGTATTCATATTTGGTAGTTGTAACACTCCGCAATTTCGACATAGTTGTAAAAAGTAATTGCACACATTTCTAGGATAATTCTCTTACTAAGAGTGAATTCACAACACATTTTAGAGGTAAGTCTAGCAAAGCCCAACTAGTTAATACGCGTAGTATTAAACGTTTCGTAATTATTAAATTGCGTACAAAACTATTGGAACAAACGTGACAAAAATATACGACCGTTGATGAACAAAATGATTTAATAATATGAGATTATTAGATAACATTAACGTTTATTAAATATTATTTTGATAATATTTAATAAGTATTTCGTGAACTGAAACAACTCGAAACATATCCGTCAAACTAAATTAAAACGAATTCATAATTCGTAACTTGACTAAATTATTTTATAAAATGTTTCAACTAAAAATATATTCGACTTCATAATTTCAAATTTATGATTCAAAAATATTACGCAACTAAATGAACGGGGCTCGGAACGAAACAATTGGGAAACAAGAACACGCGAGCCCGAGACCCAAACGGGTTGGCCCAAACCCGCGAACCCAAACTGACCCACCTATCTTCCCCCTTTTCTTTCGTTCTCTTCTTCACTTCATCTCATTTCACACACACATACACCCACCTCCCTCACAAATCTCTCTCTAAAAACCAACAAAAACACCACCACCTTCATCATCATTTTCGGAATCATCATCACCACCATAAGAGAGGAAGCAGGAAAAGGAACATCATCATCACCTCCGATTCATCTTGTTCATTATCATCTTCATCTCCTTCATTCTTGATTTAGTGGTACGAAATGTTATAACCCTTTTAAAGGTATTAGAAATCTTATATTTGCATGCTAGAACATTTACCCAACGAGATTATGTCCAAAAATGACACAAAAATGTGTTTTTAAAACCTAAAATATGAGCAGTTCGTCCTGCGAGTTGAGATCCCAGATTTCAGTTCGTCCTACGAGGCGAACCGAGATCTCGACTCGCGAAGCCAAACAGTGAACCGAACCGAAAACCCTGAACTCGCGAATCAAACTGCGAAGCGAACTGACTTGCGAATTGACCTGCGAACCGACCGCGAGTCGAGACTTGCGAGTCGAAGCTTGCGAGCCGAACCGAGTCGCGGACTGAACTGACTCGCGAGCCGAACAACTTGCGAGCCGAATTGAACTGCGAAGCCACTTGCGAGTTGACCTTGCGAACTGACATTTGAGGATCGAAATTTTTGAGCTGAACCTAACGAATTGAAATTTTATATGCGTTTTCATTAAAGCAATATATACATAAATAAAAATTTTCCAAGCTGACCTGACAGCTCCACCCCAACCAGGGGCTCTGCCCCTTGAACCCCACCAGGGGTTGCCACCCCTTGGACCTCGCTACTAGGGGCGCTGCCCCAGGACCCTCGTACGCAATTTCATACTTTATGAACCACAATGAAGCGAATATAAAAATGTTTACAGAGATTACTATTACAACCAGTTACCAACAAGTCGTATACATATCTAAAACTACAAACTCAAAACGACAAACAAACACTTTGGACATAATCTAGTTGTGTGGACACTAGCATGGATGGTCAAACTAAGACATCCACGCATTTATACTTATAACCTCATCTGTTCAGGACGTTAAAGACTATACCCGGGTTTAGGTTTTGCTAGAACTCGAACATACTTAGCTCACTAGGTGAGTTCATAGCCCCTACTTTTACTGTTTTACTACTTTTGAACGGGGGTGGAAAACATAGCCAACTGCTTTTACTTACATGATTGTATACATGTTTTACTCGAACGATTCGGGTACTTTTGAACTATTAAACTTATGCACAAACCGGTGTTATGAAATAACGTTTTCATACTACAAACTATTACAAACGAGTTAAACTATACTTGATAAACCGGAGAACGACCGGTACTGTTTGGAAATGCTGGAGAACGACCAGCAACACTTTTTACAAAACTGATTTGGAAGTCCCTACGTCTTGGGCATGCGCACAAAGTCTCTACTTCTCGAACAACTAATGGTTCCTACTGACATGTACCAGATCCTACTGACTTGGATCAGGGATACTGACTTTCCCTACAATTTTGGTTTTACCCTTCTGACTTGGGTACTCGATCCTACTGACTTGGATCGGGGATACTGACTTTCTCTACTATTCTGGTTTTACCCTTCTGACTAGGGTACTCGATCCTACTGACTTGAATTAGGGATACTGACTTTCCCACGAAACATTTTATAGGATACTGACATTCCTACAACAACTACTAAATTATATTTTGGGCAACATTCCACGTGAACTATATTTTGGGCAACATCCCACGTAAACTGTATTTTGATTAATATCTCAACCAAACGAACCTTTGGATGACATTCCACAAAACATCACTTATTTGCTAAGGCAAACGTTGCAAACACATTGAGTACAAATCTTTACACGTAAATATAAAATCTGTGAATTCACTCAACCTCGTTGTTGACTTTTTACTATGTTTTTCAGGGAATTAGCAACACACGTAAGGACCACCTGCACATATAGAACGTAGGCGACCCTTGAAGCTTTAGGATGCCAACTTTTGAAACATATGGATTTCTTTTATATAACTAAAGTTGTTTTAGTTATATTTATGAAATCTACTTTTGTAAACATAACTACTTTTACGTTTGTACAATTCGATGAATTGTAAAACTTTATAACTATTACTATTGGCATTCTTATAATATATGTTCTGTTGTAATCATATGTTCTGATACGTATGCATGCACAATGTTGGTGTCATTACCCTCATACTTAACTAAATGCTTCCGCTAATCAAAATCAACGAATTTGGGGGTGTAACAGTAGTGGATAATCAATTTTGGACAGTACCTGGGGGTGGCAATTTGGGTTGGATCGAGTTGACCCGCTCGGCTTATCGAGTTAGCGGGTCAGAAGTAGTCGACCCAAACCCGACCTGATTTTATAAATCAGGTTGAGTATTTCAACCCAACCCAATCCAGTTGACTCAATTTTTTAACAAGATCAACATATTTTCAGATCGTTTTATGTTAATGGGTCAATTTCGGGTCAAATAGGTTATATGGGTCACTCCCTAAATTTATGATTCGTCATTAATAAAGATAAAAGTGTCTATTAAATCCCCAAAAAATCACATTGGCTAATATGTTCATCAAAATATAGTAAAAAAATAATAATAAAACACTTGATTCATTAAATTAATTAAGTAAAACTTATAAGTTATTAACCACATTTCACTGCTAGAAAAAACGGATTTTGGGACGGAATATTCAGTCCCAAATCCGTCGGAAATGGTCATTTCTGACGGATTTCCGGCGGATCCCGTCCGTTTGAAAAAAGCTCGTCGTTAAACTTTTCCGATGGATTTCTGGCGGATGTTTCCGACGGATTTCCAACACACCTTTTTCCTCGGATTTTCTGACGGCAACTATTTCTGACGGATTTTCCGACGGTTAATGTTTCCGACGGAGTTCCAACGACAAGTGTTCCGACGGATTTCCGACAACCCAGTTCCGACAGATTTCCGACTGCACCATTCTGACCAATTTCCGACGGAATTTTCCGTTCTAAATCCGTCCCAAAATAAGATAAAAAAATTAAAATAAAATAAAAAGGTTTTGAAAAATGATTTTTTTTTAGTTTTCTGCACTTTCACTATTCAGAAACCAAATCAATAACGTCTAGAAATGTCAAATTGCATTAATCATTGTATAAATGAAATCAATACAAGTTTATAATAAGTTACCTAATTGCTTAATTAATCATTGTATAAATGAAATCAATACAAGTTTATAATAAGTTACCTAATTGCTTGTTTTATACGTAGTGACATCTTTTAATCAAAAATATTATAGAAACTAATAATTTGTTTAACTTAATTTTTCTTTGTCCTCTCATTTTTTACTTTCATATCTCTAAAATAAAACAAAATTTCCATTTAGGTATAAGACAAACTATTCAAGGCAATTTTAAGATCAAAATGTAGATCTATGGGTTTTTAAAAAATGTGTTGGTGCTATGAAGTGAGATCGCATGGTAGTTTGATGTCAGATTTTATAGCACCTCAGTAGCAACGATTCGAGCTTAACGGTGTCCGATGGAGTTCGTTCTTATGGGGATGAATGGGAGTGAACGGTGTCGCTGGCAATGGGACCGTCAATTTAATCGGAAACAATACCGGTAATTGTGTTGGCGAGTTACTCCTAACTACGGTGGAGGTGCGCAGATTTAATTTGGAAGGGTGGTTTTGACTTTTGGTAGAGAAGTAGAGAGAGATTTAGGATTGGTTCTAGATAGAGAAAGAGACATTGCAGTATTTCACTAGAAATAGAGAGAGTGGAGAGTTGAGATGGGGTTTAAAATAGTGAATCCACCATTGGATTGTATATTTTTAAACCATTTTATCACCCTTAGATCTTAATCCATGTGAAATGGATGACAACTTTTGATTGGTCAAAATAATTTTTAGTTTTTCTAGTAGTGAAATAAATACATTATCTCATATTCTCATCATTATATATCATATAAGTATATGTATAATTATAATAAAAGTATTAATAATTATTACAGTATTACTTATAGTAGTAGTAAATTAAAATTATGTTATTATCTAATACTATTTATAGTTAGGGTTTATATAGGAAAAGGGGCTACATGTTATGTTATAACGATTTTATTTATTTGCCTTTTATTATATAAATTTTAAGTAACTTTTCTAATTAATTGTAGTAAAATAGAAAATATTTAAATATCTTAGGACTTATAACATAAATTAATTACGTATACTTTACTACTTTGGCAATTGTTTTAGATAAGTAAACAATTGAGCATCTCGATCATGAACTAATATGACAACTTAAATTAGTTACACGTATAAGTAAAAGAATCTTAAATTAAATGTATACAAATACTCATTTGATAGTTTAGTTTGATTACTTGTACTCATATGGTGTTAAAATACGATATAAAGAAAAAGTTCATCCCAAATATTGTAACACCCCCAAAATTCGTTGATTGAGTTTAGCGGAAGCATTTAGTTAAGTATAGGAGTGCCACAATACACAGTACATGCATACGTATCAGAGCTTATGATTACAACAGAACATAATATATTAAGATGCCAAAAGTAATGGTTACAAAGTTTACGATTCATCGAATCGTATAAGTTGAAAAGTAATTAACTTACAAAAGTAGATTTCGTATAAGTCTAAAGCCCAAGTATATTCCGGAATCTCCTAACATCCTAAACGTATGAGATTTTAATAAGTATGTGGATGTCTAAGCATCCATGCTAGTGTTCGTACAACTAAGTTATGTCCAAAGTATTTGTTTAACGTTTACGTTTGCATTTCGTAGTTGTAAAAATGTATACGACTCGTTGGTAACTGTTTGTAATAGTAATCTCTGAAAACATTTTTATATTTGTTTCATTGTGGTTCATAAAGTATGAAATTGTTTACGGGGGTCGGGGGCAGCGCCCCTGGTAACGGGGTCCAAGGGGTGGCAACCCCTGGCAGGGTCCATCTGTAACACCCTCATATTTAGGGTTGCGGAAGCGGTTGGGTTGGGTGTTACCAAATCAAATATCAAAGCGTAAGATACATAATGAACGACTCTAAATAAGACGTTTGAAAATATTTATACATTTTCCAAAGTAGAACGTTTACAACGTTACGAGTTTAATAGAAGTTTCAATTACATAATTTGAAAATGCAAAAGTAAATGCAGAGTGGTCCTCATTGTTTGAAAATATGCGACTCGAGCTAGCTTATCTCGTAGCAATCCTAATCCTGCTGGGCACCTGAGAACACATGCTAAAACGGGTCAGCTATAAAGCTGGTGAGTTCATAGGTTTGTTAGTTAAAACATAAAGTATAAAACCTTTTATGTTTTAAAAAGTAGTTCAGAATCTGCGATTCTGATATGTATTAAGTTGAAGTTGTAATACTAATGTGTATACGATAATCGAGGTATCTAATACCTAAGCAATAGTGGTATGTACCAAAGTACATAATGATTGAGGCATTCCGAGCCTGGATACCTATCAGGTATTAAGTAAATCAATTAATTGTGAGGCGAAACTTGCCTGAGTATATTCCGAGTAATTGTATGACCGCGTCATATGATATCGAGTGATGTACTGGTATGCCTACCTGGCACAGCGTATAGTATCCAATATCATGAATGTGTAGTCCCGCAGAACTATAATCGACTACTTAGTCAAGTACTGAGTTAATGGCCTCGCGTGAAAACTCACCGACCCGTTAACTAATGTGTGTGGATCACGAGCGCAAGCTCGCCCATCCATCGATTGTATCGCTTTACCGCAATATCGAACTTGTGCCCACTGCAATACCGTGGCATCGTTTTGTGCCCACTTTACCGTGGCATCGTTTTGTGCCTAATCAGGCATCGACCGCATTGCTCGCAAGCAACGTATGTAATTGAGCCGACAGTACTACGACATGCCCGACTTGAGATAATTGAGCCGACCGTACTACGACGAGTCCGACTTGAGTATTCATGTTTGTATAATTGTATGTATACTGATATACATATGTAATAACGTAGATATCACCATGTGCTCAAGATGATGTACAAGTATGTAGATATATAAATACCAAACAACAATCACAAGTTGTAATGTGTCATGCCACTCATGTAAATGATTTGTTGTACCTAAATATGTATAAATAATACTTAGATTTAAGTAGTACGAAGAGCCTAGGTATGAATACTCATCACCTAGTTGTGTTGTATTAGTATAAGGAGTCTATACTAACGTATGATACTATTGTATACTCCTAGCCTTAAGCCTAGCAAGTATATTGGGGTCCTGATTTGTATGTGCAGTATTAGTTCCTAAAAGGGAAACTAATCCTGTAAAAGTATAGATGTTGTCAAGTGTAGGTAGAACTAACTAGTTCTAATGTATTCGATGATATCGTCCCGCGACAATATGGCCAATGGTTAGTGATAACTTAATCAAGTTATGTATTGGTAATTGTTTTCCAACAATCCAAAAGTGTACGATTTTAACCTATCTAGGTCAGGTATTGATATTGTCCCAAAACAATGTGTTGGGTGTAATTCCTAAGTATTACACATTTGTATTACATACAGTAATATAAGTAAGTGTGAATTATAAAGGAATATTAATATAATTCGAAAACAGTTATTGAGCATGTGTTTCACCCCGAAAACAGTAAAACAATTGAAAGAGTGGGGCTATGAACTCACCTGTGAGTTGTTAGCGATCCTACGATACGCGCGTCGTCCGATAGTTAACCTCCTAGTGTCCTAAACACGTGAGGTCATATGAGTATGAGACAAATCAGTTTGTCTAAGCGAGTTGTGTAATTATTTGTTTGTCGTTCAGGTTTGGAAACCGTGTACGGGGGTTCGGTGGCAGCGCCCCTGATAGCGGGGTCCAAGGGGTGGCAACCCCTGGCGGGGTCCAAGGGGCAGAGCCCCTAGCTGAGGTCGAGCTGCCAGGTCAGCTTGGAAAAATTTTATTTCTACTATATTGCTTTAGTGAAAACGCTCCGAAATTTCATTTCGGAGTAATATTAGGCGGTAAAATTTGAGTTGCGACACTTAGTGGAAAAAATGTGTATTTTCTGTTTTAGGCGACACTAGGCAAGTGTCGCTATAGGCGACACTTAAGATTGGCGTCACTTAGGAAGTGACGCTACGGGCGTCACTAAGGGCGTCACTGGGGAAGTGACGCTACGGGCGTCACTCAAGGGCGACACTTAGAGGCGTCACTAGGATGCGTCACTTATATGCGTCACTTAGGCAAGTGACGCTATACTGCAGGTCTGTGGGCGACACTTGCAACTGTTCGACGGGTTTTCACCCAAAAACGCAATCTAACCCATTTTTAGGTCGAATCTTGTTGTTATAAAGTTAATACATGATATATTAAGTGTTTTTAACAAGAAATCTTAAGGAAAGGTGAAGAAATTCTTACGATTTGAAGATTGAGGGTTTGAGGATGAAGATGGTGGATCTTGAAGATGAAGAAGATGAAGATGATGATGATGGATGCTTGTTGTTGCTCTTGTTGATGATGATTCCGAAAATAATAGTGATGATGATGATGTTGTTGTTAATTGTTGTTGTTGTTATGGTGGTATGAGAGAAAAGAGAAAGAGATAGAGGTGTGTGTGTTTTGTGTATAATGAAAACAAAGAGGGGAAATGGTGGGGGTTGGGGTTTGGCCGACCAAGGAAAAAGGGGAGGGGGTTTTCCCCCACTTCATCTCCAATTCACAGTATAAAATACCCGTATATTCATACTCGATTATTAAACAAATTTAATATGTTAAATTTATAATTTTGTTCAAACTATTTCGTAAATATTTTAAATGAAAATATTTCACTTGAATTACAAAAATGTAATTTGGTCTCAGTTCGTTTCAATTGCGATTATTAAATAATCCTTGTCTATTATATAAAAAAATATATAAAATTTTCGATCACTTGGTTGTAATTGCATATAAACATACAATTATTTTAAATTTGGCACGAAAATTTGACTTTTTTTGACCGGGTGTTACAGTCCAAGGGGCAGAGCCCCTGGCTGGGGTCGAGCTGCCAGGTCAGCTTGGAAAATTTTTATTTCTGCTATGTTGCTGTAGTAAAAACGCATTCGAAATTTCATTTCGGAGTAAAATCGGGTGGTAAAATCTCATCCTAAACACTTAGTGAAAAAGTTGTAAACTTTCTGTTTTTAGTGTCACTTGAGGCGTCACTTGCCTAGGGTAGCGACACTTAGGAAGTATCACATAAAATGGTAAGTTCTGCATTATTAGCGTCACTCGAGGAAGTGACGCATATGGGGCGTCACTTAAACAAGTGACGGGTACAAGTGTCGGGTATAAATCAGTATTCAAGTATAGGCGTCACTTAAGCTAGTGACGCATGGTAGTGACGGGTAGAAGTGTCGGTGTAAGTGTCAGAAAAAGAGGGTTTGTAGCGTCACTTAGCGAAGTGACGCAAAAAGAGGGCTTTATGCGACACTTAGTGCGTCACTTAAGTGACGCGGTACTATTTTTGGGTCTGATGCGTCACTTAGACTGTTCGTAGATCAGTTTGTAAAAACGAAATTTAAGCTTCGATTTGGACATAATCAGTTGTTAAAAACATTAAAACATGGTATATTAGGTATTATAAACATGGGATATCAAAGAAAATAGCAAGATTTAAGAGTTTGCGGGATTGTCGGGATCTTACAAAGTTATCGCATGAGAAATCCGAGAAGATAGGGAGGTAGAGCTCGACTCCGTGATCGTTTTTCTCTAAAGGAGTTATGTGATTTGATGCGTTTTTTATGTAGTATTTGCGGGATTTTGTGGTGGTGGTTTTGATGGTGGTAGAGGTGGTTTTAGAGAGAGAGAGAAAAGAAAAGATAAGATGATGGTGAGAATGAAAATGAAAGGGAGAGTAGGGGAGGGGGGCCGGTTTTGGGTCTTCCACAATGGGGGAGGGACTTGTCCCAATTTTGTAGTATTTAACCCATGTTTGTTTGCCCGGTCGTTACATGTTACAATATTTTAAGTAATAAATTATTAAATACGCATTCCATTATATTTTTAAATGGGATATTTATAAAACTAATCTAGTTGAGTTTATAAAATATTAAACTTTATTTAGTTTCAGTTTTACGTAATAAATGTTATTCGTTACGAAATACTTGTAAATATTATCGACGTAATATTTAATAAACGTTAATGTTATTTAATAATTTTATATTGTTAAATAATTTTGTTCGCCAACAGTCGTATATTTTTGTCGCGTTGTTTAAATCGTTCTGTACATAATTACAACTAATTATGAATAAGTAATACTACGCGTATTAACTAGTTGGGCTTTACTAGACTTACCTCTAAAAGTAGTTGTGAATCCACTCAAAGTAGGGAATTTGCCTAAAAATGTGTGCAAATTACGTTTATAATTATGTTGAAATTGCGGGGTGTTACAAATATGTCCCAAAATCTAAAATTTTCCGACAGATTTGGGACGGACTAATAAGTATATATTTAATTTTAATAGCATTTTAATACGAATAATAAAACACTCACTTCTATTTGTTTTTATATCAATAGATAATGATATAAAAAAAATATTAAAAATGCATATATACATACAACCATACGTACGCACGTCCAAACATTAATACTCGTTCTTAATAATACATATACACATACATGCATACATACCTAACAAAGATAACGACGTTAGTGTTTATGTCGCACAATCGTCAATAAATGTATATAAATACTCATTTGATAGTTTAGTCTGATCAGTTGTACTACTATGGTTTTAAAATACGTGATATAGAAAAAGTCCGTCCCAAAATACGAGATATAGAAAAAGTCCGTCCCAAAATCTAAAATTTTCCGACGGATTTGGAATGGACCAATTAGTTTATATTTAATTTTAATAGAATTTTAATATGAATAAGAAAACGCTTACTCATATTGTTGTTATATCAATAGATAAGGATATAAAAAAAATTAAAAAAGCATATATACATTCAACCATACGTACGCACGTCCAAATATTAATACCCGTTCGTAATAATTCATATACACATACATGCATACATACCCAACAAAGATAACGGTGTTAGTGTTTATGTCACATAATTCGTCAATAAATGTATATGAGTACCCATTTGATATTTTAGTACAATTACTTGTACTACTATGGTTTTAAAATACGATATATTGAAAAAGTCCGTCCCTAATCCGTCCCAAAATATAAATTTTTCCGACGGATTTGGGATGGAATGTTAAAATAATTTAGTTTAATAATTTTCAAGATATCTAAGGTCGGAAATCTAATTATTTAGAGACCGATTTGGGACGGATTACTGGTCGTCGTAAATCAGTCCCAAAACCGTCGTTAATCTGAGCCTTGTTTATGCTCGTCGAGAAGTCGTCGGAAATTTGGGACGGCTAGTATGCCGTCGAAAATCCGTCGGGAATCTGGGACGACAACTTAGTCATCGGAAATCCCTCGAAAATTTGGGACGGATTTTTGTTCCGTCGGAAATCTGTGTCTATTTTCAGTTTTTCTAGTAGTGTTTTTAGTTTATTCAAGTTGTCGGGTCAACCCAAAAAATCAATTGAGTGACCCAAATCAATAAAATATCAGGTTTGCGGGTTTCGGGTTAGCGGGTTCGCGGGTCAAAAAATCTCGACCAAACCTGCTTATTTTCGAGTTGGTTTCGTGTCGGGTTTCGAGTCGTGTCGGAAACTGCCACCTCCCACAACTCAACTCTCAATGTACAACTCACAAACCATTTGGCCACCATGACATTTAGTCATTTACTATTAACATTGTTAAGAATTTTAAATTATATATAGGAAATATTTTGATGATGTCATTCAGGAAATCCAATTAATCAATTAGGTCTCTGTATTTACTTAGTTTTTTCGTTATATAAAGATTTATCAAATCTGTTATCTATGTTTAACTAATACAAGAATATATAAAGAATACAATTAAATATAGCCAGATATTCTATAGCTTCTATCTATATGTAATATGATATGTACTATTAAAATTTTTTATTTAGAATATATGGTTTCAGTCATATGTATCGTTAATTAATTATAAGTTGTATCAACATGCTAACTATTATAACGAAATCCAATATAGCAGAAAACAATTATCTAAGACCATTAATTAATCTAATAACAACTATGAAAAATCAACCGCATTAATACTTTTTAAAATAAAATTTTAAGGTAATATATTTAATAACGATGATGAATCTACAATTAAATTTATAAATAAAACTTATAGGGTATTGAAAATTATAGAAGATCAAAGTTAAATATGTGCTTCTTTGAAAACAATATTACATCGACAATTTGACTAAAGTGTCGGATAGAAACCAACTTTCTTCCGACTAATATTAGTATCAACGGTAGACTTTATATACATAGTTACATACTAAATTTGTACCTCTTGGACTTGTTAAATGGTTCTTAGTCGTAATATGTAAATCACAAGTCAAAACGATATATGAAATGGTGAAAACTTTCAGATTATAAAAGAAATTTTTTATCGATATTAGTGATACTTTATAAATTTAACCCCTAAAAAATGAATTAATAACGGCATATTTTTCTCACAATATATCAATGAAATGGAAAGTTTTAAAAAGATGTGTATGTTATAAATTAACATTTTTCTAGCTAACAAAAATTGTCTAGTCAGTGTGACATTTCCGTTTCCTATAGTTATAATATGTTAACCTTGCAACAATTGATAAACAATGTGTACGTTAATAGTCTTGGAAAAAATAAAGTGTAAAAATTACTATAACAATTTAGACGTTTTATTGAATAACTAATGTACATATATATATGCACAAAATATAAATCATTCTACAACAATCAAATATATACATACATTATATAGATTTGAAAAGTAATATAGAATTAATAGAAGTACACGTCTTACCATTCGCATACTGAATTGTAATTAAGTTGTGTGATATTAAAAAAATAGAAAAAAATTCTTTAAAAAATAGATGATGACCTTGATCTGCCTATCCATAAAGCTTGTCTTCAGTTTACTAAATAATAGAAATTGAATTCCCTCTATTTGTAAGATGATAATAAAAATGTTTCAAAATAATAAAACTTTAATGAAAGATATAATTACATTAAAAATAAATTCTCATAAAGTTACTAAAAGTTTATTAATTTATTTTTTAAAAAAGAGAAAGTTAGAGGAATAAGAGTTAAGATTAAGATGAAAAAACTAAAAGATTAAAATTAGAAGGAAAATATTGATTAAAGGATGTCATGAGTTTGGACTATAATAAAAAGTTATAAGTGTTATTATATGTCACATTATTTTAAATTAAATTGGTATAATTTAATTTTATTAATTACCTTATTAAATGAAAATAGTTATAATATAAATTTTAATTGAATATTACCTTATTTGGAATAAGAGTGTAGGAAAATCCACATCATCAAGTTTTTTTTATATTTTTTTATATGATGATGACACATAGGATTTGTATGATGTGGCATGTGTATATATTTGACAAATAATTAAGGGTCTCATCCGTTAGTTATAAAGATAGACTTCTTATATTGTGTTGTTGACATCTTAAAGAAAATGAAAACAAGGGAAAAGGTAAAAAAATGTAATAATAATAATAGATAATTGGAAGAAAAAAAAATTGTATATTCAAAAACTAATGATACTCATTTCAATTGCAGAGACAGCTTTCAAGGTGGTATTTTAACTAGCTATTCAAGCCAATACACCTCCCATAGCGCGGTTGTGTGTGAGAAGTTGCCTTCTCGCAAGTCCAAATTACATCAAAGTACATCATGTCTTCGTCTCGCCAACAGGTATCTGTTGCATTTTTTGTAGTATCTCTAATGACTATATGTACACGATTTTTGGATGTCTCATCTCAAATATATAGTATGAAATCATGTTTACGCTTATCCCTTTAATAGTACACTCTCCTAAAGAGTTAATAGACAAATATGTTACTCTTACTTTGTAAAAATGTTCAAGTGAGTTACTTGACTGTTAATTGTTCAATTGAATCACCGAACTTAATAAATCACTATATGTATGTTACTTAACTTATATATATTAACACTCTGTCATTTTACTTAACCTAAGAATTCAATTGAGTTACAAGACGTAAAAATATCATAACGTAAAAAAGTCTAATTTAGATATGAAAATAGTTTAGTAATTCAATTGAACAAACCAAAAATCTAGTAACTCACTTGAACATTTTTCGTAAAGTATAGTAACCCCACTCCTAAATTGTATACTATGTACACACTGTATAGTGATTGATATTAATAAAAAACATGGCAAATGATTTTTTTGATCTGGTTTTGAGATTAATGAAGATAATAAGAGCTTTCTCCAAACCAAAAGATACTTTTATAGTTTTATTAATTAATATATTTATTATTGTCATATATATTGGATTTCAGCTGAAGTTTTGTGACGAAACCATCACATACTTAATTTCCTTAACAATTTACAGAACTCTATTACTATCAATTTGTATGATCTTACTATTTAAATTTCTTTATATAATTGCTTAAGTTGAACTTTCATTAAGATAATATGAGAAAACGCATATAAATGTATAATTTTCATTTCACCTAACCAATCTCCAAAACATACAGAGAAAACAACTTTTAAACTCTTTCCATCTATTGTAGCATAAGAATTACTCCCTTCATCTCTGATTAAGTGGTCACTTCTCTATTTTAGTTTATCTCATGCTAAGTGTTCATTTCGATAAGTAACTTACCAAATTTCTCATTTTACCCTTTAGTTAAAATTTTACACCGTTACGCAGGGCTAGAGCCAGTCCATTTTCTCTAGTCAATCAGCTCAGAAACGGTTTCAGTTTTGAACTCTTTTGCTATATTGAGCTATGAAGAAACATAATATAGATTATTCCATAAGAGTAAGAATTGATGGATCAAGTAATCAATTATTTCTTTGAGACGCGTTCTGTCCCAACTGATTTTGCGTACAAATGTTGATAATCCGCTGATCGCCTTTCACTTGCATTTAACTAGCTTGATGTACATTCATGGCCTTAAGAGTTTGGGGACTATCTTCATACTCATGGTCATGGCTCATATATAAATCATGTCACCCTGGAATATTTGTTTAATTTCTTAATTGGGGATCGCTTGATAATTACACATAATCTAACATACATCGTCAATATTATAGTTCTTACAAACTCGATGTGTCAAACTTTTCAGATCCCAATACTATCAAATTCGTCAACTGGACAAGTTCCATCTAATGACGAGAGTGGTGTAGCGGATAATTTCACAATCTCTCCGGCAGATTCACATGCAAATATTTGTAAGGTGGGTACTTTGAAGCTATAAATCATATCTGGAAAGTGGAAATTGTTTGATCTTTATTGTTCTGTTTTATTCTTTTCTGTAACAGAGGTTGTAAGTTGTTAATTAGTATCGTATGACATATGTAATTGACACAATTTTAACAGGATCATATTGATTACTATTTGTTTGAGTTTAGAATGATGAACATATACTATTTATTAATGGGGTTAGTGCACGAAAATGTAATGAACTATGCTCTGACATTCATTGTATGTAGCGAACTACTCGGGCCTCCATTGTATGTAACGAACTTTCTAATTTCCTCCATTGTATGTAACGAACTTCTAATTTTCTTACTTTTTCCACGTGTCGATTATATAATCCCGACACGTGGCATCCCTTAGAACTATTAATTTGGCCAAAATACATACAATGGAGGAAATTAGAAAGTTCGTTACATATAATGGAGGTCCGAGTAGTTCGCTACATACAATGAATGTCAGAGCATAGTTCATTACATTTTCGTGCACTAACCCCTTTATTAATCTTTGCAGAAACTTGAGAACGATCTGGAGTTGGTGGGAATCCAGATCAAACAACATGAAGCTAATATCAATTTTTTGAAGACTCAAATGGACAGTTTGGACAGTACGCTGATAGATAGGCAAGGTATTTGTCTTGGCCGGTTACCTTGAACCATGACTGGTTCAAATGCTTTAATAATAGATTTGCATTCTAGTGTGTTTTCGCTTCCTTTACCAAGTAATTAATGTTTTTGATTATGATGATAATTATCTTATTAGCTACTCTGCGGATGTATTGTCCCTCAACTTTACCTAAGATTGAAGATGATGATATGCATAGTGAAGATGCAACATTTAGCAGTATAATGAAACATGAGAAATCAGCTGCTGCAATTTTGTTGCAGCTGGAACACCACCGCAATCAGCCTGCTGGTATCAAGGATGTTATTGGTGTGGTAGCTACTCTTGGTAAAGTTAAGGATGCTAATCTTAGTAGGTTAGTTTACTTTCTCAGCCTCTCCATTAACTATTTCCTGCCAGTATACATGAACATTACTAATTTGTCAGAGAATAAAATTTGATTTTTCTAGAAATCACTTGTGTATAATAATAGATGAAGTAGCTATATATATCTTTCGCTAATTTATTGAAACTCATTGAAATATATCAAAGTTTTAACAATAAGAAGTAAAAAGTAAATGAATGTGATGAACTGCAATCTGTATATCTTTTTACATACCTGGGCCCTGTAATGAAGCTTAATAGCATGATTGACTCATCATATCACAATAATGGTCGTTGGTTTCTATGGAGAGCAGGCTTTTATCGGAGTACGTTGGGCTGGAAAATATGTTGGGTCTAGTTTGCTTGACATACGATGGAGTGAAAGCTCTGGAGTCGTATGATACAGAAGGTTCTATAAACAAATGTTCTGGTCTTAGTGGCCTTGGAGCTGCTATAGGAATGACTCTCAAGGGAAGATATAATGTTTTCTGTCTAGAACATATCAGGTATGTGTTCCTTTTGTCTATTATGATCTCTTATATTAGGATTATGTTATATGTTATTATTTATTTCTCCGTGTATGTGCTGATGATTTGGACCTCTTTTTATGTTTCTGATAATGGCTTTAGACCATATACTGGTGAGTTTATGCCAAATGACCCACAAAGAAGACTTGCTCTTCACACACCAAGGTTACCGAATGGTAAAATTCCTTCTGGATTTATTGGGTTTGCTGTGAATATGATACATATCGATGATGTGCATTTGTCCGGTCTCACACCCAATGGCAACGGCTTAAGAGAGACTGTTTTTTATAACCTTCTATCTGGTCTGCAAGTTTACAAAACCAGGGAAGACATGGATAAGGCCCGCCATTTCTTATGCTATGGAGCCATATCACTTGATGGAGGGATGATCAAGAATTCTTTCTTATTTTCGCATAGCAATCGGTAAGCTAGATATTGCTACTAACATAATATGTTCGTTTTTTTTTTCTTTGATGAATATTCCTTACTACCTTTCAATTATCTGTAGGGAGGAGATCAACGTTAAATTCGCAGTAGCCTCCGGGGTTTCTTATATACCCGAGGTTTATATTAAGACTAAAGACGAGTATAGGGAGTTAATTTTGAAAAAGCAAAGAATGATGGAAGACATACAGAAGGAAGAAAAAAAATTAGCCTATCAGCAGTCCAGTTATTATTTGAAGAAGCAAGAGTTCCTTGGTCTCATGGTGCAAAGTCCCCATTATTTCTATAATGCAAGTAATGCCTGATCATTATTTTGTGTTCTGCATACTTCCTTGATAGGAAGCTAGAATGCATATGTGGGAAAGATGGATGGTGATTCTCTTAAAAATATTTTTTTTCTTTCTTTTTCTTGACTTGCATCTTTGGTATCATGTGAGAACAATTGCACTATTTTATGGGTTTTTTATTGCGGTTGCTTAGATCAAAAGCCCTGGTGATACAACTATTTCTGCATTTTGAACTTTGGAAACTGGTGTTTTTCCCAAATTGGATATCTAGTGACTTTGGCATGTGAGAACTATTGCATTTATCAACTATCTTTTGAATCTTGTTATACTTTTTAAGAGTGACAAAAAATTAGTATGAATTGTGATATTTTTACAAGATGTCTTAATTTCAAACATTATTAGTTGTGGAGTGGCTTAGGAAAGGGTTGGAAATAGTCACGGAGATACTCCGATTTGGTCACGTACATTTAGGTAAAAATACACGCTCTTTCTAAATGACTTGAACATGAAAACTACTCTCTTTATCATCAATCAACAAAATATCTATTTAACATGTACATACGTTTTTTTATAGTCTACCCATTTTTATATGATGATTGAAACCTTAAATGTGATCTGATCTTTTATGTACATCCCAAGAAGCTATTGCAACGTGAATAGTAACAATGCAAATACGGAGTATATTTCATTATTGGCACAAACTTAGGAAGCTTATAATTAAATTTGCATTGGTACTCCTCGACCCGAAAACCATATATAATCGAAAACTGAATTTTATGATATATTTCCATGTATATCAAGTACTCTAGCACCAACATTCGAAGACTTTCCGGTGTTGCACAAGTACCTAAACAAATTTTATTTAATGGGCAAAATCATGCTAGTTTGTCTAGAGTATGTTGTAATTTCTAAATAATACGGAGTATGGTCAAGTTATAAAATTATATATAAGGATATTGACAAGAAAATTGATATGTATTCTTAATTCATATGTGTAACATATCATTTAATTGGTACACATATTAGAACAATATGATCGTGAAAATGAGAAGAGAGAATGTAAATTGGTAATGTACTATTACGACTTGTATTCTTAAGCCAAATAGCATTACTCGGTTACTAATAATATTTTTTAATATTAATTAATCATCATTGATGTCTAAAATTATATGCTTGCAATTATAACTAAACATACAATTTTTAACACACTGATGATTTCACTTAGTATCAACATATTCATCAATCAAATTTTGGATTTAGTTTGAAGTTTATGTTATTAAACACATCACCAAACGTCATACTATCGGGTTACATGTTTCATAACTGCAATCCGAGTAATTAAATTTATCAGGTTACTTAAAACATGATTCTCTGCTCTCTTTAATTAGTTTACTTTTGATTATTCATTCAAGTTGATTGAAACTACACAAATGTGACGTCTCAACTTCACTAAGATAGCCAGTACTATCATCAAGTATAACTAGCATCGTGATCAAGGCTTGTAAATCTCTAACGATGACTCAAGTTCAATTCTTACGGTTTGCAACTTCATAACTAAACCTCAAGCAAGATACAATTAGACTACTGAGTCTGAGTCGGTCTAAATATCATCTTTCCACTACAACAAAAAATAAAATAATATCAGTTTATCACACTTTTTTCTTCACATTTTTAGAAAGTGTGTAAAACTTTTTGAAAAACATAAGATTTTTCACACTAATAATACATATATATAAAAAAAACTCATACTTATAAGTGTGGAGAAATTACAAGTTTTCAACACTTAAAAGTGTGGAAAAAAAATTATAACACATGATTTTCACAATTACAAGTCTTCAACAATTATTAGTGCGGATAATATAACATGATTTCACACATTTTTAAATAGTGTGGAAAACAGAAGTGTAAATAAATAATATATTTGTTGTAGTGTTTACATATTATCAAATGGGACAGGATGTATAAATCGATCAACATTATTGATTATCAGTCTATATATCATCTTTCACATATCGTCAGTGGAACAAGATATATAAATCGATCAACATTATCGATTATCATAAAATAAATTTTGTACAAAAAATACCATACACGTTTAACACAAAATAACTCGATAAAAAACACTATATATTTAATACAACAAAACATTTATGTTTCGGTAAACAATGAATGAAGTAGACATAACTAAAATGATTCGGTGTAGTAGACAGTGAATATTTTGTCCGTTTAATCAGACTGGTCAGGGACTCACTGTCTATCCTATCTGTCAAAAAATTAAAATAAAACTAAATAAATTAAAAAAAATTCTTTATATTTTTATTTAAATATTTAACAAAAAAATACATAATCAATCGTGGGTCCATAACTAGAACTACCGCCACAAAATCTACACACACAAAAACACACACACTTTCATCATTCTCTTACAATTCTGGTCACCGGTGGCGATGGTAAATGGGTAAAACAACCAGGTGGATCCGTTCCCTATTCCGACCCAAAAAGACCCATTCATCTTCAACCGGGTCGGATTCCTTAAAGCAGCAATATGGCGGGTCAGAAATCTCATTGGATGCTAACAAGCATGCCATAGCTGTAGCTGCGGCTACGGCGGCGGTAGCGGAGGCGGCGCTTGCTGCAGCCCATGCGGCGGCGGAGGTGGTGAGGTTGACGGCAGGCGGTGGTGGTCGGGTCTATAATGATGGTGAACGGCGGAGGAGTACGGCGGCCGTGAAGATACAGTCGGCGTTCCGGGCGTATTTGGTGAGTTTAATGTTGATAAAATGTGGGGTGTGTGAATTTACTGATTTGCCCTTTGTGGAATGTGAATTTACGTCGGTTGTTAAAGAGTGGCATTTAATGGGGAATGGATGTGGGTTTTTTGTTTAATTATAATTTGAAATACAAAAATGGTTTTGTTTTTATTTACAAAATGTGCACATGGGCTGTGGTTTTTATTTTTGGACTGAAATGTTTTTTATAAAAAAAATGATAATAAAATATAGAAATTGGTAGCTATCTTCTTTCATGAAGGACTGGAAACACCAAACAGTTGCTGATAATAATAAGTTGCAACTATAAAAAAAATGGTGGATAATTTGTATGAGCAAACATATTTTGTTAAATTTTATGTATAATTTGTGGTGCAAATGTAGGCTAGGAGAGCACTAAGGGCACTTAAAGGGTTGGTGAAGCTTCAGGCACTTGTGAGAGGGCGCATTGTGAGAAACCAAAGTGCAGACATGCTTCGACGAATGCAGGCCATGGCTCGTGTCCAGGCTCGAGCATGTGCTAGTCGAGCTTCCTTATCGGCTTCACCACATTCAAGCTCAAGGTCGTCCAACTCGCACTCTCATCTTGTAAGTTCCCACTATCCATCAATCCCACTTTGTTTTGTAGAAAAACCTTGAGTAGAGACCACATGGGACTTTCTAGTTAACATGTACATTAATTTAGGTGATCGTTCGTTTTTAGATGTGACACAATTACATGCGATTGTGCAAATTTGGGGTTTGTTTTATTATAACGGGTCAGGAGGGTAACTAAAAAACTAGGCTAACAAGATGAAAGGCCTAACACCGGAAACGGGTCAAAATTTACCAAATGTGCATACAAGCTTATAACCCCCTTTACTCAGAGTTAGATTATTGTTATTGTTATATAGTTTTAGTGATTATATTAGACAAAAAGGTGTTTGTTGGTCATTTTGACCTGACCCAAACCAGATATACACATTTTGGCCGGAACTTGAAGTTTTGCCATCTCTACTCGTTTCACTGAATGAAGACAATTTGTTTTGAGTGAACGCAGAAATCTACAAATGTGAAAGGCTCTTTCATCCACGAACGTGTAAGAGGACTGAATTGGTTAGAAAACTGGATGGATGATACATCTTGGAGCAGTAAACAATGTCGGCCCGATGATGACAGAAGTGACAAAATTCTTGAAGTTGACACTTGGAAGCCTCGCCTTAACCAGAGCCCAAGTAATAAGTCCACCCTTGACTCATATTCCACACCAACAAAACCATGGAACCCGAGTTCTAGAAATGGGTCAAGGGAAATGCTGCCATTGGGTTCAATGATTCTTCGAGAAGCAGAAAAAACCATATCAACGGCTGATAACACCCCTCGGCTTCGTTCCCCAGCGTCTAGGCCCGGAAGCAGCCATAAACAACGAAGTCCTTTTACTGAATACTCACGGAGTGTTTATGGTGACTACCCAAGTTATCCAAACTACATGGCTAACACAGAATCATCAAAAGCAAAACTACGTTCCCACAGTGCTCCAAGACAGAGGATTCCGTTTGAAAAATCTGGTTCAACTAGACTATGGGATTATTCGGATACTATATCCGAGAGAGGATTTCGAAGCTAAAAATGTACTTATTGTATTTCAAAAGTGAAGTGTGTTTTTGTGGTTAGGTTTTTTCTTTGAGTTTCAATGTTGTGGTCTAGTGGTGTGTTAGTCATTGTGACACTTAAGGGATGCTACACGATGCAGCTTTAAAAATTGTATATGCTCTTTACTATTTTTGCCTTGTTAAACTTTAACAGGTTTCTTTCGTTATGTAGACGGGTTGGTTCAAGTATAACAAAGTCTATGATAAAAATACTACGGAAGACTAATGAAAACTTCAATGTGTAGTAGTACCATGTACTGTCTTTACGTTATTTCTTATTTATTTTACCATAAGATTTTTGTTCACAAATGGCACGGTTTTGATTCAACTAAACACCAAACCAGACCATGTTACTGGATTAGGCCATAACTTCATACTCGTATCAAGGGCCGAGCCACAAATTGAAGGTATGAATAGCCGTAGCTACGGGTCCATTCGCTATATGAAGTGTAAATTTCTTGTCAAAACTCTGCGCTACGGACTTACAAAAATATGAGTTGCCGCAAATCCTAAATCTGCTCAACTTTTAATGTGCTCAAGATATTATACAAGAAAAATGCAACAAAGTGTTCTAGTTTGATCACTTTAGTGTTGTACTAATGAGTAATTGGTACTTCAACATCAAATTAGAATCTTTGTGACCAACTGAAATGAAATTACAGCGATACCCATGTTTTAAAATATTGTCTTCTATATAAAGGTTGGGACTTGGGAGGCATGTCTGTAATTATTTATAAAAGTTGAATGATCTTAAATAAAGGAACAAAAAAGTTGTACTTTGAAAGCTTGATAATGAGTTTTTGTACTAATCTCTATTACAGCTCATGGATGCTATACTTTTCTTGATTTGTAGACCCTTGTGATTCTTTTATGTCATGGTGGGTCAAAGCATCATCATGCACCATTTATGTCTCCACTTTTAAGCATGTCATTAGCCTTAATTAGCATATGATATTGTAAATTGTAATTATAATGAGGACTTTGGTAACTAATGTGTGTAATTCATGTTTTTTTTATACTTTTACTTTGGGTTATAAAATGCAGTTTAATTGTTATATGCATATGAAATAATACAATTCATGACATGGAAATCAAGAAAGAAAACCCAAATTATATGAATGTTTTCCTTTAAAGCAAGGGAAAGCATAATTCTTGAAGTAGCATTTGTTTACATCCCCTTTTTATAGCAAATGGACTAGTATTCAATAAGGACAGTTATGCGTTCTTTAATCGATCCATACTCACAAAATAACCTTCTCCTTTGTATTCTTGAACAAGTTTGCAAACAGGTTTGACTCATACACTGCACCAAAAACAAAACAAGTTACAAGTTTTTGTTTGTTACGAAAGAAGATATGCAAGATTTGTAAGAAGAATAAAAGGAACTAAAGTTTAGACATCTCAATTTTGACACTTGACATTTTCACTCTTTAGATGTATCAAAGAAGTTTAGCCTCGTAAGGTATGCATGTGCATATCTTTATAAAAGAAAAAAAAAACTTTTGTGATCTTTTCTAAGCATTAAAATATAGAAAAACATATATATTTTGAATGGTAATGAATACTGGAGCTGTCTGTAATATCAATTCTTCATTTATTTGCCCTTCGGCAAAATCTAAGAAAATAAGTTGAGGTTCTTACTAGTTGCAATCGGTGTTTGGGTCAATGGTAAAGCCAAGAGAGACACCACAGAAGCCAGGCAGGGTAGCAATGGCGGTAGCATTTGGATTGTAAGTCGTAATAACACCCATCAAGCACATACATAATGATCGTCTGTTTTCTTCCGAGTCACCAAGGTTATTTAAACTAGCCACCGCATCACAACAAGGGGACCCTGGGTACGGGTCAGGAGTGCCATAAGTTACATAGGCAGAGCATGTTGATATGAGGGTTGTTACAGTCACACAGTCTACGGTGGCTGAGGTTTTTGATGCCACCCAAAGCACCACCATCACTAGTAACCAAACACCAGTCATTATCTTCAGAAAACTCATTTTTCATGAACGAAATAGTGTGTGAATTGTGCTTTTATACAGAGGTGCATAAATGATGGAGTCGGAGGTGCATAAACGATGGAGTGTGGTGGGTTAGCAATAACGAAGGTGTGCTTGGGACATTAATATTGAATGAGCCAAGTGACCACGCAAATTACACAGCATAGGCGGCTTGCCGGCTTGTTGACCAATATATAGAACTTCAAGAACATTTCATTGTAAATCAGTAATGTATCATCAAATTAAGAGATTAACCATCTTATTCAAGTCTACAAAGCTGCATCATTTTGGTTTTAGCATCTCAAATCTCCACACCAGCTTAATTATCAATTTGTGGCTCTTTATCATCGTTGCTTATAACTTCAGTTGACAAATTAGACACTAATTTTGCACAAAACATGATGAATACCGAACTACCCATGCCTTATGGGTACACACTTTGTACTCTTTCTCGTCAAAGATATTGAAATGACCTACTTGGGAGTGACACCAATTAACAATCACAATGTCACACATGTGCCAAGTCAATAAGACCACTCCCAACTCTGACAAAAACTGACTGAAACACGTCAACTGACTCACGTCAACACGACATCGGCTTTTTGAAAAGGGGTAAGTACATAAAAATGCAATTAACTATCACCTGACATTCATAGTATGTATTCAACTATTCGGGTTTCCATTGTATGTAACAAACTATTTATTTATTTCCATTGTATATAATTTCCGGCATTTTTTCCACGTGTCATCTATATAAGGTGCCACGTGTCATCCTTACACGTTGACACATCACCAAATTGCATACAATGGAAAGAAATAAATAGTTTGTTACACACAATGGAACCCCGAATAGTTGATTACACACTATGAATGTCAGGTTAAATAGTTAATTACATTTTTATGTACTTACCCCTTTTCAAAAAGTAACTGAAACTAACGAACTCTTTGCCATCCAGTGACCCGTCACTTAAATTTTTGGGTCCTGCATTTACCAATTTACCTTTAATATTAGACCACCCCCATCCCTAAAATAAATTGACTGAAACTGACGAAGCCACGTCAACGCCACATTAGCTTTTTCAAAAAACTGACTAACCACTCTCATCCCTGCTCCGTCACTTTAATTTTTGAGTCCCGCATTTACCAATTTACCTTTATAATATTACCCCACTCAAACTCCTCCCACTCCAGTCGCCAAGCCAAAGGACATCAACCGACGAGGCAACCAACGAGTCAATGCCATCGCCGTTGGTGGTTTCAGTTGAAACCGACGGGAGCCGAAGCTCCCCGATGGGAGCAGTCTTATACACACAGAACAAAAACAAAAACAAAACAAAAAAATAACTCACGTCGGATTCCAAAAATACAAACCGACGAAGACAACCGACGTGTGCATAAAATCAGTGTGAGTTGGAGGAGTGCTTGTCGGATCCAAACCGACGTAACCGACTATATGCGATGGGAACTAAGCACTTTTAAAAAAATAATTATGTAGTTCTCATATGTGAAAATGCATGCAAAACATCATAACCAGTAATTAATATCTCATGACAGGTCAGTAGATCATAGCTTCAAATTACTTTCAAAATTGTAGATCGAAATGCTTCACTCTTGATAACGTAAACTTTAGCAAGTATCTAAAAGACAACTTCTGTCGATTGAATCAACACAAACAATACAAAACACTGAAAGGTTCTAGCAACAAGAAAAAGATGACAATGGAGTCTCAACGCTTGCCGCCGCCACCTCCAAGCTTAGGACCCTTACCTTTAGGAGCATTACCACCCTTGGCTTGAGTCTTTTGTTTTGATACTACTTCAGCTTTCTTTGCTTTCTTCTCATCCTTGGTTTTCTTGATCCTTTCCTTAATCTCACTGCAATTTGATAATGTTAATAAGTGATACCTTAAGAACTATGGCGAAATCATGACAATCACCAATCAGACTAGAAAAAACAAGCATACCGAAGAGCTGCCTCCCTAGCAGCATCACGAACTTCAGGCTTCTCACTTCGTTTCTTTTGAATAACTTCCAAAGTGGCTCCCACAATAGCCCGAGAGTATGGCTTCTTGGTGGCACGGCGCCTCTTCTTCACAGCTTCCTGAGCAATATCCTGAGGGATTTGGAAAGACACGAAACATTTGGTCAGGTTACCACCTATATGACTGAAAGAAGTACATTTCTAAAGTGGAAATCAAGCACGTTAGGTGAAGGGTTCATGTAAATTTCTAAAGTGGAAATCAAGCACATTAGGTGAAATGTTCATGTTAGCAAAAGTAGATTTGGAGCACAAATAAAAACAAGTCAGCCAGTTGACTGACATGCAAATACGTATTTTATCGTTTTGGAAATTTACATGTTCAATAAGGAGATATAAGAGGACTTAGGGCAGTTACAGCAGTGTTCAGGTAATGCCTCGTTTTTAACTTATTTTGAAGAAAAAAGAAAGAACACACCTTTTTAAGCCGCTAAAGTGGTGCTTAGTATGAACACACTTTCTAAGCAATAAGCACTTAGAAGTATGCACTCCCAATCACCCTCTATAAACACTTCAACTGAATTTCAAAATGTTCTTTTTTTTTGGTATTTGGTGTAAAAAGTTAATTCACTGAAAGGCTGAAGGCTAGAGATGATACATATAGGTAAACGAGTAAAAAATGTCACACCAACATTGGCAAACACACCAATAAAACACATTGACTAACCTTCTTATGCTGCTTTCGGTACATAGCAGTCCATGTGAGCTTTGAGGGCTTCAACTTATTATGGAAGTACCTTTTACATTTGGAATTCGCAAATAGAAACACCTAAATTTAGAAACACACAAATCTTTCAGTACCAAATTTAAGAGAAAACAACAAACAAAGAACAAAATCTATTCACTATAACTGAATGTACATTGCTTGAAACAAATATAACAATCATAACTTGTAATCAAAGGATATACCTGAGAGTCCGACCTAATGAATCTAATACCCCTTCCTGGATATATCTTCTGGCCACTAAAACGGCAAAGCTCGGTCCTACAAACAACCAACACGGTGTCAAAATATTAACAAACCATAAGGGATACAATTATCATCATCGGTTAATGGATATTCGTAGCACATTAACAACTTAAAAGATATTCACGCGCACACACACAAATACGAATAAAATGCAACAAAAATGAGACCCCGTATAAAAGTAACCCCCTGCAACTGAAAAAACTCTAAATTGGAAATGCATTAAGTAGCTCAAATTGATTCATTTTCTAATTTTCTAACCCTAATAATACAATATCACCATCCAATTTCATTAATAAGATCTCAAAAACCTAGTTCGTATAGCAAAACCAATGCAGCTAGTATCATCGGAATAAAACCCTAAAATTGATATGAATGAATCCTTATGTAGCTCAAATTGATTCAATTTACCTGATTATACAATGTCACCGCCCTATTTTATTAATATGATCTCTAAACCCTAGTTCGAACTAAGTAATTCAACAATTAATGAACAGACTAGAGTGATACAAATTGGGGGAAATGAAGATTTAAAAAAAGATAAAGTTTCAAAGAGAAATAAATTATATATACGAATAGAGTAGTAATATAATTATTAAGATAAAAGGAAAATGAAAGCATACTTTAGAACCATGACGACGGCGGCGGCAGCTGCAACAATGGACGGAAAAAAGAGAAACCCTAAAATCGTTGATTAGTTCGGTGGTTTATATATATAGCAGCATCGTTCCTTGAGGAATTATAGAGATGGTGAATGTGACCCTTTTAGTTTTGTTTCCTACATTTTTTACCCCTGATAGCAAACCCAGCAGCAGCAGGGGCCATCAAAAGCCCAACCTATTTGCCCCCATAGCCCAACAAAATAAGCCGTATCGGAAATTCGGAATACCCTATCGTAAATCTTTTGTAAAGAAAGTTATAATTATAATTATATATAATAAATATATTTAACCTTCCTTCTCATCAAGAAATTTAAGACTAAGTAAAGTGAGTCCCACTTACTACTTATTCTCCATCAATTTCACTTTTCATCAATCAAATATTAAATATACACACTAAAATCTTTTTTAATTGGTTAAATATCAAAGTGGACACTTATAATAGGACATCACAAAATAGTAATGTAGACATTTTTTAATGGGACGGACGGAGTACAATATCTTTTTATTTTATAACTATATTGCATGGATATAATGCTAGTTATAAATAATAGAGTAACAAACTAGAAAGCTACTCGCGCAATGCGACGGAAGTATTTGAATATAAGTACAAAAAAGGTTCAGATCACACGTATAATCTATCTTATATACAATTTGACAATACTGCTGACATCATAAAGCTGATTTGACCCCTCTACAGCCTTTGTTGCTACTGATGTGTCTTCACTATGAGATTTCGCTCTTCACAATGAGATTCCGCTTAGGTCAGCATGATGAGAGCATACCATTTTAAATCAACAAAAATTAGAAATAAAAATGTATTAATTAATTAATTAATACACCGTAAAGAATATTTAATTGCCCGTATATACGGTTCCAGACAAGTTGACTCAAAAATTAATGGTTGACACTCGATGTAAACCGTCGGATCATAGCGAGATTCAATCCTGACCGTCGCAACCTTGAATTGTTAATTAAATTTTGTATGCGGTTCCCTGATATAACCGCTCACACGTTCTCCCCTGGATTTTATACACACGTTATCTCCCGCTAATCGAATCTAACTGAAATAGTTTTCGTTTAATTGAATTGATTTTAATCAAGTGCATTCATCCTCTCAAAACCAAAATCAATATAAAATATATGGTTCCCTTTTGATTTTTATGTCAGCTGTTTTTCCTTTTGAGTTGATGTCAATATGAAATCTATTCTCTCTTCTGATTTTGTGATTTTGAATTTGATTTCCTAACTTTGGTGTCTTTAAAGAAAAACTTTCTTCATGCGTAACTGCTTTTGATTGGAGATGGTTTCACAATTGGATTGTTCTGCGAGGAGGTCGAATTCTATTGACATACTATTAATTATAGGTGAGAAGGTCCTGCTAATTTTGACTATTATAATCTATCTATTACTTGATTTCGTAGTGGTAACATATCTTTTGCAGGTTTCACTTTCAGTATGGTAAGTGATTATTCTATGTTTAACTCATTGTTTCCTGAATCTTTGATATCTCTGATTTTCACAACTCTCTTTTTAGTTCATTTGTTATCGATCTATCTAAACAAGTGTGTACTTTTACATGCATACTAGGTGCTTGAGAAAATGCCAAATCAGAACTTGTGATCAGCCCGTGTTAGTGTCGACAAGTAGAGAAAAAAATAGACCTTTATTAATCTTTATTCGCTTTCTGCTTTCAAACATTAACGGGCTTTAAAGTTGTGCAAACGTTTTCTTTCTTTGAGAAAAGCTTACTGTATATAAAAAAAAAATTGGTTTTTGACAATATCATCAATCTATTGTGTAGGTTGGAGTCTCTAAGCTTCAAGCTTTTAGGATATTATATGTACGCGTTTTATGAACTTTATTTACGATAATTTTGCTACTGTTAGTATGAACTTTATGTAGCCATTCGAAAGAAATTTATGAACTTGATTTTCGATATGTTATTGATCGAGTATGTTAATTTGCAGTGGTCACGTGGATGAAGTTATTTCATATGAGTATCATATGATTTACCAATTTCTTAACCTTGTGATAACATTTTTATGGTGAATGAATTAGAAAATGCTCAATTGAGTGAAAGTGAACTTCTGGCTTGTAGTCAATTTTTCCAGGCATAGGCAACATAATGTTGACCGTTTCTGCCATCGAATCATATCCAAGACAAGGAAATTAAAATGGTTTGAAATTATATATCTTCAAGTTCCTTTTGTCATCATCATAAAGTAAAACAACTTATTGATCCTTTTATTTGTGCAACTAATTGATTAGAACTCAATTGATATTCAGCAACTCGTGATTCGAACTCAAACTGCAGCTCCTCACCAAATTGAATAGGCGCTAATTGATATTCAAAATCAATTGTCTGCTCAATTAGCACGAGTTGCACCTGAACAGTCACTTCAAATATTTGTGACACCCGTCAAATTAGGACTAGTTATTAGTTCCTAATCATGTAAAAATACATATAATTAGTACTATGTATTAGGCTAATTGTATGTATCAATATATATATATTGTTAAATATATATCGGTACGCGATTAAAGTTAATCGTGCATTTTCAAATCGGTCAAAATCCGATTCATTTACACGGGCGTTGGTGAAAACAAATATTAAGTAATATGAAATTATTATTTAATATACTCGGTATTTATTATATATTAATTCGATGATATATAAAGTATTCGTATCGTACAAAGTAAAAACATTCGCGACAAAACTTATAAATAATGTATTATTATTGGAAATAATAATTATAAATTTACATTAGACAAAAATAAAACATATTCGTTTTATTCAATCTTACTCAAACGCGACGAAACCATTCGAACCATATCCGTCATTCAAACTTAAAACAAAGATATATTTTTATATTTCACTAAAAGTATTTTCTTAAAATACTTCGATTAAAAGTATATACGATTTCATTTTTAGAAATTTATCATTTGAAAATATTATACTAGTTATCGATCGGGTATAAAAACACGGGTATTTTGTACTACGCGTGGGAGCCAACCAACTCCAATAATTGGAGTTGGCCGACTACTTCTTCTCCTTCTTCTTCGTTTTCTTCTTCCATTTCCTCCATCTCTTTCTCTATCTCTCGGCTCTCTCTCGATCTCTTTCAAAATCAAAAACAACAACAATAATATTAACAATAACAAGATCACTAGCAGCAATAAGCATCATCATCATCACCATCTTCATCATCTTCTTCACCTTCATCGCCATCATCATCACCATTCGGTCTCCATTTTAATACGTAAGGAATCACTCACTTTTTATTCAAATTACATATTTAAATGTACATATATCATCATATATTAGTATCTAACAACTGATTATGTCCAAAGAATTGGGTTAGAACTCGTTTTATAAAAACCTGCACGAACAGAACTGGAACAGGCCTGAAATAGGCTACCAGCCGAACGGCTGGACTGCCTTAGCCGAACGGCTAGATTACCTGAGCCGAACGGCTGGATTTCCTGAGCCGAACGGCTAGGTACTCCATAGCCGAACGGCTGGGCTTCCATAGCCGAACGGCTAGACCTTCACAGCCGAACGGCTGAAATACTCAAACAGAACAGTTTTTGTAAAAGTGCCGAAGAATTTCACAAGTGTTTCCGGGGTAGCTTCTCGATGAAAAATTTATTATAACGGATTGGGCTAAAAGTCACACGGTCACTCGAAAACGGCCCAATGATCAAGGCTATGTACCATAGCCTAGGAGGTTTTAGGCCTTTCGGGGTCGTCTAGGGGTCGAAAATGGCATATTTCAGTTTTCGGACCCGTACCAAATTTCGTAACTTATGATATAAAATGTAATGGATATAACGAACTTGAGTAACAACTAAACTTATACGATACGACTTACACACGAAACACATATACTTTTATAAGTACAACAAATCATGTATAATAATAATAGTTTGAAATTATTATTACAAACCGTCACCAACGAGCCGTATACCTTTTCACAAACTCAAATATAAACTTTAACCAAATCAATTTGGACATAACTAGTTAACAGAACAACTAGCATAGATGGTCTGTTGAGACCTCTAATCATTTAAAACCTTGCGCGTTTAACACGCCCAGCAGGTTTCCACATCTAATCATTAAAACCTTTCGCGTTTAGGACGCCCAGCAGGTTTCAGTCGTTGGAAACGACATCATTTCTCTTGTAAACCATCAATTGTGCTTGATAGCATCTCATTGGACTCAGGTGAGTCTCATAGCCCCTATTTTACCGTTTTTACTCTAGGGGTGAGAATACAAGCTTGTTTTGTTTTACATGTGAATGCAAGTATCAAATATCGCTATATTCTGCATGAGTTATCATCTAATCTTTTAAGTCCTCCAAGCATAGTTTGGTAATACTTTGTAGCGTGAATGTTAGTGTATGGTACCATATGGGACTGACAATCCCCGTCCGGGTTAGCAAGCACTAACTGGTCAAACGGACGCATTATCATTTGTTCATACGTGTGTTGATTAGGCACACGCATAGAGGCACCCTCGCTCAGGCACTTAATTGTGATCCTGACACCTCAGTTAAGCTCAGACTATGTGCTCATGGCAGTTATATACATCATTTATCAATTACTTATTTGTTTAATTACAAATATTCATACTTAAATCTTGCGGTTCATACAGTACACTTTATCATTAAACCTGTGAGTTCACCAACTTTTAGCTGACCATTTTAGCGTGTATTCTCAGGTTCGCAGCAGCATTAGGTCTGCTCACTCAGGATGCCCATTAGCTCGAGTCGAATTCAGACATCAAGAGATTGTCATGCATTACTATATTTTGTATAATTTAGTTATGTCATAGAATCTCTACCATTTGGCTCAAGAGCTTTTGTAAACTATATTATAACATTGTAAAACTTTTATAATATCAATGTATTTCGTAAAACGACGCATATAGAGTCGTTCATTGTATGCCTTGTGTGCTTGATATATGATTGGTCGCGCCCCGAACCGACCCGCTTCCGCATCATAATTTGGGGGTGCGACAATATTGCTTGTCATTCTAGCCGATACGGGTCTTATGGAAGGATTAAAAAGGTCTGTCATACTCAACTTAAAATGGGAATCATTTCGCAAGGCTGTCACCAAAACATGTTATAATAATGAAGCACCAGTATTATGTAAAATGTTGCTCTGCAAGTAAATCTGAAGGTATATAACTAAAATTTAAAATCTTATCTGTATAAAAATGATATTTTTATGTAGTGAGTTTATTACAGGTAGGGGAACAAATACAGTTCTGTCCAAGCAGGTTCTCGTGATATATGAATGCCCAATCATTACATTTGGTGCGGATGTAACCCATCCTCAACCTAGGGAGAGCTTTGCACAAAGTGTTTGTGTATGTGGCTCATTAAAAAATCTTATTTCTTTCTTAAGGATTGATTGTTTTTATTTTTTATTTTTTATTTTTTTCTATGCAGACTCTATGTGTTTACTCCTAGAGAAGGGAGAAAATTGCCAAAAAAATAATGGGTAGTTTCGGGATCAATAAGACAATAACCCAACATTTCTGGATAAATTAGTTGAACCTTAACATACTTTTGAAGTTAATGGTTTTTTGAGCATGGATTATAAAGAGCGCCCACTCAAAGTGGTAAGCTCATTTTTTGTTTGATTTTATTTCCAATCAAATAACCATTATAACACATGTATTATTGGCATTTCACATGGAATGTTTCTGTTTCAGGGACTTTGAAAATCAGTTAAACTTGAGCTGGAGGAGTGGATCACTTTATTGTTGTTCTTCCTCTTGGAGAGGCATGTGTACACGAATAGCTTGATTTCGTTGGATCTTTATATATGTATATTTGATGTGATATGATAATTATAATTGTGTGTTCCAGGAAGGAATGTAGCTAATGGAGTGATGATATACCCCTCACTTTGGGCTTGGCCAATGGGCTTTCTCTACTGGGCCTCCCCCTTCCCATATATAAGGGTACAAACCCTAGCCAACAGGGGGAGGAGATAACAATTACACACACACAATGTGTGGAGCCTCCATAGGCTCTCCTCACCTCCAAACCCCATCTTCTTAGATGGGTATTCGATCATCCTTTACCACCCTCGATGAGAACTATCTCGATCCGGGTTATGACACTAGTGCAGTGTAAAGAGGTGATTCCCCCCATCCCACTCAAGCCGAAATATGCTTGATCAATTGGCGCCATCCGTGGGACATGTAACTATGTGTCTCGTGTTCTCTCCGTCAATAAAAAACGAGTCAGATTTGGCTCGTTGAGTAAGATTTCTTTTACACCTTTATTATCCTATAATCTTTGCAAAATCGCACACATCAGTGAGTGTAAAATATTATTTGAGCTCATGTTTTTTTTTAAAAAAAAAATGAACTTTCTGATTTAGATTCATTATATCTTTAGATGCATAAAGATTGAAACGCTTCGATTTTATGAGAATCAAAATTTCATGAGCTCATGTAAGTTACTTAACCACTATATTGTTTATTGCCTGAGATGTACAAGTCCTTGGGCCCTGTGGTTATTCTCTATAAAATCATATGTACATAATTATGTGCATAATGTACAAGCCTATAATACCTATTTTAGCTAATGCTTACCAGCTGGATTGCTTTCACCTTTTGTTTCCAATTGTTTATTACTTTATTAGCAAGAAAGGTGAAAAACGTACAAGTTACGCAACACTAGTACAACTAAAAAGGACAAGTATCCCAACTCTACAAGCTATTGGTACAGTACGGAGTATTGGGTAAAAAAAAAAAAACGAATTGTGGCCTTTATTGTCTCCCATACGCTAAACTAGTTCATAGATGCCAAAGCTATAGGCAAGATTGATGACTACATTCAATTTACACAACGAATTTTTAGCAAGTGCAGCTGAATTTTCTAAAGAGACGCATCCGGGCTCTGAACTCGCGCTTATATTTCTCCGCACTCCGAGCTACTTATGGCTCCGAGCTGCGAGTTGGTTCCAACACGCCTGCGACCTACATGTTCACTTCCGATAAGCTCCGGGCTCCGGGATCGTTCTATACTCCGGCCATAAGCTCCGGGCTCCGGGAGCGTCCTATACTCCGGCCATAAGCTCCGGGCTCCGGGAGCGTCCTATACTCCGGCCATAAGCTCCGGGCTCCGGGATCGTCCTATACTCCGGCCATAAGCTCCGGGCTCCGGGATCGTTCTATACTCCGGCCATAAGCTCCGGGCTCCGAGTTCCGGGCTAGCTCCGGCCTCATCCTGAGTTAAGTACTGGGCAACCGGTTACACCTCGTTAAATTCCGTGCCGAAAGAGGCTGTGAGGCCATCATTTTACACAATGACCTCCGAGCTCCAACCTCAGTGAAAAAAAAAAAACCATGCTCCGACATGATGCAATAGTTGAGCTTGTCCGAGACAGACCAAGCTCCGGGCTCATAATTCAAACTCCGGGCACCGAGCTCCGTCCTCGAGTTTGTCCGAGATAAAACCAATCTCCGTGCCCGTTCTATATGTAATCCGAATTTCCGAGCTCCGCGCTCGTCCAACATGTTATGGTCCCAGCTGTTGGGAATTATATGAAGGTTGGCAAGTTTTTGCCATTCATGAAGCACCATGAATAATTCTACTTAATGCAGTGATTATTTGTAGAATATATGATGCATGATGTACAAGCTAAAAATGTAGCTTTGGAGACAGTCCACCAACAACAATAACAACAATTAATTCTACTTTGGACTCCGCTACCAAGTCTGTCTACGTGATCACGTGTAGAGCACATGCGTTCTATATATATTGCTTGTGAAGTTGCTGTGAAAGTATGGGCAAAACTAGCGTGAATATGCTCCGTGCTCGGACCTCCGAGTTCCATAACAAGCGTCCGATGACATCTTAATATCGATGCTCTAAGCCCATATCCGTTCTGGTGTTGCTCCGAGCTCCGCATCCGGGTTACATAAATATGTTAACCGAGCTCATACATTCTCCGAGCTATGAGCTCATTCGAAGTTAAAGACTAGGTCCGGACACAATATGCTCCACACCCCGAGCTCTAGGATCGTTCTATACTCCGGTTCAAGCTCCGAGCTGGAGCACTTGGCTGAGCTCCAACTTCAGAATCACGGGACCATTCCAATGTAGTATCGAGCTCCGGGCTCCGTACTCGGTTCCACTTGTATTCCGCGATGGCCCCACAATCTGGGCTTGTTCTCAGAATACCTTGCACTGCGTTCGTGCCGGTCATGGATCCGTGCCGCGCAACACATACAAAAATGGAAAGTGATGACGACATACATCCTAAAATATTATGTACAAATTATAATGCGTATTGTACATAACTCTTTTTACATGCGCAAAGCCCAGTGGCAGAAGCACGTTGTATTCATTAATATAGATCCCTCATGCATGCATGTGTTCAAGTCCATGTGATAATAGGAGATTTCTTTTTAAATATTAGTTACTCGGCCCATCCATATTCAAATATTGCCCTATAGCCTCAAGTCACAACAAAGAATTGTCCTGTACATTATGGAAGATTTTTTTTCAAATTTATAATTACGGAGTACAGAATTTTGGACAAATGCTTACGGTGGCAGTAGCTTCTACGAACGAAGCCTAAATCTGTCAAAAATATACCACACTAAAAATTTATTAGAACAGTTGTACTCAACTGTTTCGGTAAACCGAGCTTCGGGATCGCTTATATGCTCCGTGATCGTCAAATTAAACCGAGCTCCGGGATCGCTTATACGCTCCGGGCTCAAGTTAAAACCTAACGCACAAGGATGATTCATATCATACTTTGGATTTTGGATTTTCATTGATCTTCACGCAATGTTTACAACTTGCAAAGCCCACCTTATGCGTTGTTATGATCGCATCCATACGTTATCAAAGTAGTGGGAACTCATCATTTAAGTTCAATACTACTAAAAATTTTAGCACTATTGAACTAGGGACATGTATAATATATTACATTGAAGGGCCCGGGTTCCGCGATGTCGTCGGATTCTGCCCCCGGGTTTCGCCCCGCTGCCGCCGGGTTCCGCCTGCCAATCCGGGTTCTGCCCCGCCGCTGGGTTCCGTTCCGCCCCCGGGTTCCGTTCCGCTGTCGGGTTCCGCCGCCGGGTTCCGCTCCACCCCCGGGTTCCGCCCCGCCGTCGGGTCCGCCCCGCCGCCGGGTTCCGCCCCGCAAAGCCACCAGGATCCGCGATGTTGCCGTCGGGTTCCGCCCCCAAGTTCCGCGATGCCGCCGTGGTGTACCGCCCCCGGGTTTCCGCGATGCCGTGGGGTTCCGCCCCGGGTTCCGTGATGCTGCCGTGGCGATCCACCCCAGGTCCGCGATGCCGTGGAGATCCGCCCCCGGGTTCCGTGATGCCGCCGTGGGGTTCCGCCCCAAGGCTTCACGATGCCGCCGTGGGGTTCCGCCCCAAGTTCCGCGACGGCGCCGTGGCGATCCACCTTCAGGTTCCGCGAATCCGTGGGGTTCCGCCCCCGGGTTCTGCAATGCCGCCATGGGGTTCCGCCCCCAGGTTCCGCGATGTTGCCGTCGGGTTCCGCCCCCAAGTTCCGCGATGCCGCCGTGGCGTTCCGCTCCCAGGTTCCGCGATGCCATGAGCTCTCAGCTCATCTCTTCAATGAGTGAGCTCATCTCATCAGCTGTGAGTTCTCAGCTCATCTCTTCTATGAATGAGCTCATCTCATCAGTTCTGAGTTCTCAGCTCTCACCTCTTAATACATGAGCTCTTAGCTCACCTCTCCATTAAGTGAGTACATCTTTTCAACTATGAGCTCTCAGCTCTCATTTAAGTGAGCTCATCTCATCAGTTTTGAGCACTCAACTCACCTCTTCAGCTACGAGCTCTCGGCTCATGACTTCAGCGGTGAGCCCTAGGCTTACCTCATCAGCAACGAGCTCTCAGCTCATCTATTCAATGAGTGAGTTTTCAAGCTCGTCTCTTCAAACTTTTTTGGCACAAAGAAGTATTTTCCTTGCAATAAATGGCTACACACCATAAAATCTTTTAACAAGGTCGGTTAAGCCCGTATAAACAACCGTACAACAGCATTATTGACTTTTAAGCTCGGAGGGAACTGATCCACCCTCCGCGAAGCATCGAGGGAACTGATCCACCCTCGAGGCTTTAGCTTAACCAAAAAAGTTCATTTGCATGCTCTTACGTACGCTCAATAACGACGAGCGAGAAATTAAAACCGCCTTCGGCGTCGTCGCACTGCGCAATGGCATATGATTTTCATGCAATCAGCTAAGCCCAAGAGCGTTCTGCGAGCCTGCCCCCGTAAGGGAATGCCTTCTAGCCTCCCGCTGGCAGAGGTCCACCAAATTATCATTTGGAAGAGTCCGGAATATTGGTCGAGCCGAGGTGAACCTCTGCCACACACCAACTCATAATGTAGTCTAGAAATCTACAATCGTCATGACTTAAAACAAAACAACTTCGGTCCGAATAAACTGTAAGACCTGATTCCAGCTGAAACTGACGTTAACAGGCATGAATAAATATCGTTGTGTTGCATGGATAAGCCCTTATCCCAGCAGAGTGCTGATGTGAGGCAATATGTCACGACACAATGATAAGTTCAAATATGATACTTGACAAAGTTATCATACTGAACTGGGGGGAGTGATGATAACTATCCGTCATCCCTTCAGAATTACTTTGCAAGGACGATCCCTTGCGTTCCTTTTGACGAATTACATTGTAAGTACGTTCGTTGACCATTGGCAAGTCCTTTTGGCAAATCTACGTGTCAAGGAAAGCGTTTGCTGCTCGTCTTGACAATTTTGTCTTATTTGAAGCCTTGCTAAGCCTTACTCGGGCTCCCATCGTTTAGAGCTCACCCCATCTCAGCGGCACGCTTAGAGCTCTGCTAGTGTGAGCAGCTTGTCCTGGAGCCATGCTCGGACTCTGCTCATTTAGAGCTCACGACTTATATTAGCAACTTGACTAAGGAGTCTTGATTAGTCTTTTGCTGCTCGATTATTTTGTAAGCCCATCACCATTATGGTTGGCACCTTTGTCAGGATATAAGCAATGACATATTAAATAAGTTTGGCACGACATGTATGAACATATCATACCGAACTTGGGGGACTTGATGATATACCCCTCACTTTGGGCTTGGCCAATGGGCTTTCTCTACTGGGCCTCCCCCTTCCCATATATAAGGGTACAAACCCTAACCAACAGGGGGAGGAGATAACAATTACACACACACAATGTGTGGAGCCTTCATAGGCTCTCCTCACCTCCAAACCCCATCTTCTTAGATGGGTATTCGATCATCCTTTACCACCCTCGATGAGAACTATCTCGATCCGGGTTATGACACTAGTGCAGTGTAAAGAGGTGATTCCCCCATCCGCACTCAAGCCGAAATATGCTTGATCATGGAGGTTTGAATACTCTGATATTGACGATAGAGATGGAGATTCTTTTGTAAAATAAAAAATGCGGGTGAGTTTTCCTATCTTAATTGATGTTTTACATTGCCACTAGAAGAAATACTGAAAAACATGGACTGATTTGCAACGTGAACACCGATTTATTTTTGATAGTTTGTTAGTGATGTTTACATTTTTTTCAAGCCGCTCTTTATATAATTACAACATAGTAATGGAATTCAATCATATACAGGCTCTTTAACTTTCAATACAAGAGTTTCTTTCCTTTCCACTATGAATTCAAGTGTGCCTTTTTATTGTATTATTGCCTTTCATTTGATAGTTTCGATGATATTCGTATGATCGCTCATTTTCAACTATAATTGTCATTTCATAGGTTATCCCGAGTGACTTGATAATGGCCAGTGACCAGTCAGACAATGGAAGTGGGATAGGCTTTTATTAAGATAATATTCCGATTATTGGTTTTGTATCGGATTCGAACACAACTATTTGTAGCGTTAGTTTAACGTGGAATTTATTCAATGAAAATGATTGCATATGCTGATTGGGGGGAAAACTACATGCACCACGTGGGCAAATTCTCATGCTGCTTATGGGTGTAATGTACTAGGTGGCACAAAAGGGACATAATTTCAAGTTGGCATTGGCTCTATAATTAATGTCAATTATAATGTTCTCGATATTGCTACTCTATTGATTTGAACGTGGTTTGGTAATGTTTATGGTTACTTACGTTTTCTTTTGTATAATCATGATCATTGCCATTTTTTTAACCAGTTGCTGCTACTCTTTATCATCAGTACCTGTATCTTCGTGTTCTCTATTTCAACATATGACAGATTGAGATGTATATTGTTTTACATAGCAAACACGTTACTTTCTCCTTTTGTGTAACGAATAACTATTATTGTTTGACGCTCTCAGATATAGTTTGCATGTATGATGTATCTGTTTTGATATTACTTGCTTCATTTTCATCGAATGTTTATATATGGCTTCCGGCACCTGGGCAACGCCCGGGTATTACACTAGTTTGGATTTGTTTGTGAGTTCCAAAAAATGGCATATATCTCACACCGCCCTTCCCTTCCGATAGTTTTTCCACCATCGATTACACCTCTCGCGATTTGAATTGAAAATTATACAGATTATTTCAATTTTTGATTCACTCTACAAATCTTCACATTAAGGTACGTGCTTTCTTCCTTCTTTCTTCTTCTTCTTCATTTTTCTTTTTCACCTGTTCAACTATTCTGGTCTTTCAAAACCCTAAAATGAGAAGCCCCAACACAAAATACATTTGAACCAGGTTATGATACTCTAAAGTAAAATCACACGTGGACGGAGAAGAAATCACTAAGTCTGCTGGCGATATCGATTGTGACTGTAGTTCCCGATTAGGTCTAGATGTAGCAATAGTTTTTAATTCGGATGGCATGGCGGTGATGCTAAAACCGTAAGTTGTGTAATCATTCAAATTTTCAATGTTAATTTTATTTGCTCCTGTAAAATTAGGGTTTATGTCAACCATTTTCGGATTTGATTTGTGCTTCAAATGACTTCAATAGTTTAAATTCTATTGTTGTTGTTTGTTTATGGATAACCATAATGGTCTACTAATTTCATTCGTTCCTTTATTCCACTAGTAGGTACCATTTTCAAAAAACCTTTAGTATTTTCAGAAAGAGGGTTTAATCATTATTTTGATTAAACTCGGGGGTCTTAATCACAATCATATAGATTAGTTTGAAAATATTTGTATATTAGTCTTTATTTTTTCTTCTTAAGGTATGTTTAATTTCCTCTTTTCTTACTTGATATTTCTTCTTCATAAGACTGTTACTAAGTATGTATGATGACATGAAGATAGATGATGAAATTTTGTCAATGGAGATAATGAGTTACTAAAAAGGTTAATCACGCTAGGTGTTTGATTAAATGATAGGTTTATTGTCGCTTCTCTCTATCAACAATATGACCTTTTTTTATATTGTCTTGTTTCTTATTAATTTTAATTCAAATATCAAAACCATTTGTATTCTTTTAGCCACATAAGGAGGATTTAACCAATCATAATGGTTTAAATTATTCTATTACGATAATGTTGGTCAAAACTGTAGCCCCGGTTGTTAAATAATGAAAAAGGATGACATAAGAGTTCTCGTGTAAATATGGTTGATCCTCATTGTAATTGGGTGTTGGTGTCAATTAGTGCTAAAAGACAAATGGTAAGTCATGCGGGTTTTACTTTGTTTATAATCTAGGTCCAAGTAAATAAAAAAAAACAACAGAGGCTGATATGAAGGAAGAAGGTCAGGCTGTAACATATGGTTCTCCTGTCACAAGTGAAAATGGCAGCGGAGAAGTTGGTGTCGACCCAATTGTTGAGAATAAATGGTGTCTAGAAGTTTGTGAAAAAGTTGAAGATGTCAATGGTTGATGATCCAAGACCCTTGAAGAATTGAAAATCGACTAATGAAACAGGTGATTCCGTTGAAGAAGCTAATGGTATGTTGTATAATTGTAGTTATTTTTTATTGGGATTAGTTAATTGTCTTATTATCTTAAATTTGTACAATCTTCTTGTGTATAATGACAGGTGCAGGTGTCAAAGGAGAATGATCTTGATACAATTGGTGCAGAATTGGACTCAGTTCCAACTGTAGACCACATAGAAGCGTGTTTGCTAATGTTTGTTTTGACAAGGTACTACTAAAATGTTTGTTTATTTTGTCTTTCAGATAAAAGAGAATATTTTGTTAATATTAAAAATTTACTCTATTAGAAACTAGTGCATCCAGGAGATACAAAACATGAAAGTCATAAATAAAGAAAATAAAAGAACAATTTCTGCCGGGTTGCACAACGAAAATTTATGGTACTTGGCGATTTAATAGGGTAAAGAAAAAAAAGAACTACTAAAAAAGCTTAGGAACAATAACCACTTAACCGTAGGAATAAGAGCTACAAAGACTAACCACTAATAAGAGGGTAGGGACAAGAGCTACTAAATAAAGAAATGGTATTTGTTTCCTTTACCGATTTTACTTTGCTTGGTGTTGTGGTTTATAACTGTATTTGTGTAGCTACTATAGTTGGTTCTATATGTTTTGTTAAGATAGAGTAGTTTTAATTTATTTTTGTTAAACGCATGCATTTAAAACGAGTGTATAGAGTATTTTGACTGCTATTGGATTGTTATAGGTTTAATGAGTTGATTCTGTTTTGCTCATTGTTGCCATCATTTTGTAATAGTATTGGTGAAATTTTATAGAGTTGTACGAGTATTATATTGATGATTTTAGTACTTTTGTATAAATATAGGTATTTGAATTATTTACATGAGTAGACATGATAGAAATTGCAAATGGCTGCTGGGTGTTTGATGCTATGAAGAACTCCTATGATAAATTATCGTCCAATCTGGTAGACGATATGTAAGAGGGTAAAGTTTGCACATCAAACTGTGTCAAAATTGCAATTGGGCGGGTCAAGATACTTTACTCCCTATGAAATTCTAAGGCAGTAAAAACCGAAGAGGTCTTATATAGGTTGTTACTCAATTTTGAGTGTAGAATATTTTCGTTGGTGTTGGTCAAGTCTGGGTATTATACATATAGGCTTATGGACTTTTTCTCTATGTACTTTCAGCTTTTACTGTGACCGTATCGAATCTATTATCCCGTGTTATGAATTTGAATACACATATTTTACTCATTTTAATTATTAAATTGGGTTTATATTATGTACGTACCGTTAAGTGGTTGCTTCATATACGAGACCTTTAATTGATTTTACAATATTGTAGGTCTGATTTGGATGGGCTTAACACTTGCAATTTTATCCCTATTTGACTTTGACTTATCAAATGTAACAAAGTGATATATTTGATGAAAATGATTATGATCCGAACTCTGACGGCCGATAGAAGTATTGATATAGCAGACGATAAAATTGACATAAGGAATGGGCTTTTAGAATTTTGGCAAGGAAAGTGCATTTGTGCAGCTTGAGTTTTATAAGTCAAAATGGTCATTGTTTGTTGCATGAATGGATTGTGAATGTTATTGGGCAAATGGAAAGCAAAAATAGGAAGAGTTTTGGACTGCTGAGAATGGGCTTGGTGACATACTCAAGTGATTAAGATTGAATACTTAATAGAAGATTTTTGATATATTTTTTTGTATAGTTTGACTTAGTCAAACTACAACTTTGGTCTTTTGTAATACAATGCACATGTTTTTCTCACATGTTTTTCTGAAAGGGTCATAGATTATGTGGTATGGTTGGTCATAGATTGAGTATGCCAAGTTTGTAAATAACTTTTTGAGAGGATCTTAATTATGTTAGAAATAAGTTAAATAAAAAAATTTATTGCCTATTATATTTATAAAAATGATCTTATAATTTTTTTCACTTGTTCTATTGTATGTATGTAGTGAACTTGTAACTTTGATCTATTGTATGTATTATTTCCTTTTTGGATAAGGCCATAAAAAAAACTTTCTTATTTGGGCCTTACTAAAAAAGGAAATTTTACATACAATAGATCATATTTACAAGTTCAATACGTACAATAGAAGTTTTCAAAGTTCGACACATACAATAGTAAAAAGTGTAAAGTTTAATACATAACGAAACAATAAACTCATTTCGATAATATGCGTATTTGAATTTTAGACAAAAACTTTAACATATACAGTATATTCTTTTGGTAATAAATCAGAATAGGAATAATAATAATTATTTGAAAAATGGAAAAAAATTGAAATTGAACTTTTTAAGATCAAGATGACCCGACTCAACCCGGATTTGACCCAACCCGTTCGACCCAATTCAAAGTATGACCCGTTGGATTTATGACCCATTTCAACCCAAACCCGATTTGACTCGTGACCCAACCCGATCTGTTTGTCAGGCATAAGTATTAGATTATATGCTTACTTTTCAATTTGATTCTTTTAATGATTCACTACATTTATTTGGGCTTCATTGTTTATAATGTATACAAAAAAAAAATTGGTATTATATATTTGAAAAATATATCCAATTAAAGTCTATTTCTATTAAAATCTTAATTTAATTAATATTGTTAAGATAATTGTCTTAAAAGGTTTACATAGTTGTAAAATGCGATTTTTTTAAGCTTAAACTGAAAGGTACACTTTTCATTTATAAATAAGAGATCGAGATGGGTATCTATTCATCTTAAAAGTATTGAATGGTTGACTGTTTTATGAATTTTTTAATTGACAATTATATACACTTACACTGTCGTTAATAGCTCTTTGATTATGATAGGTCAGAGTAGCAATGAAAAGTTGTTAACTTTTGATAAATTAAATACGCGATTATTAATTAGTATTAGTATTCATATCATATCGTTTATGATATGTTTAATTGGATTAAGGATTTTGATATATGAAAATGATAATGGAACGAAGAGGAATGATGGAATGTGTTAAAACAAGATCTAAATTAAGAATTAAAATTGTAAGTTTCAAAGCGTTAGTATTCTAGATACTTAATATATTTGTTTGTATTATTAATTTGAATTTTACTTGCAAGTATTCTAGATACTTAATATATTTGTTTGTATTATTAATTTGAATTTTACTTGCAGAGAACCTCCACAAAATCTAAGGCAAAGGTCAAAGCTGAACTGTTTCAGTCGACTCAACGTTTTCGAAGTGTACATTTGAGTAACCCTTTAATTAATGGTAATGACAAAACCTATGCTATGTAATGACTTAGTGTTTTCAAAGTGTAGATTTGAGTCACATTATAAGTTATTGTAATGACAAAGCATATGTTATGTACTACTCGTACTTAACAATGTTCTATGTTTGATTTATTTGCTTTGATGACTTCTCTTGATGTTCACTTTCTTGTGTTTGACGAACTCTAAATATTTCATTTGTTATTGGTTCTTCATTTGGAAATCGAAAATGCTAAAGATGATTAGTGTGAACCATTTCGGAAAGGTTTTCTTATACTTTTCATCTAAAAAGTAGTGAAAGTTTTTTTTGTCAATTTGTGAAATAAGCCGATGAGAATCTTATCTTAGGGTCATAGCATTTAAAGAAAAATTTAAGAATCCCAAAAATCTTGAAAAATTTAATAAGAAAGGATAAAAGATAACGCAATATATCCAATAATATTGAAGGCACGCACAAAGCACAAAAGCCCACACGCAAATATCAGAATCCTTTTGCACCTCGCCTAGAGACCCATGGGGAAATTAATAAAAATACACTTTTTTCGGAGTAATATTTGGATTTTCCCTATGTTAATTTTTTTTGCGGATTTTCCCTATCCGGGCGCAGGTCGCATCATGCGACCTGCGACCCAAGCCTTGCGACCTGCGACCCATAGAGTTACCGAGTAAAAGACAACCCAATCGACGAGTTCCTTGGTTGCGACCCAAGCCATGCGACCTGCGACCAATCGAGTGACCGAATAAAAGACAACCCAATCGACGAGTCACTTGGTTGCGACCCAATCCATGCGACCTGCGCCCGGATCCCAACTAAATATGATCCCTTCGCGGAGTAAACAAACTATTACTTCCCATTTTCTCTTCTGCGACCCGAGACCCCCTCACCTTCGCCCCCGACCCACTGCGACCACCACCCTCTGCCACCACCCGACACAATCGCCACGCCCCGATTCACCACCAACCACCACCTAACCCACCATCCAACCGCCACCCCGCCTGAATCGCCACCACCACCGGCCCACCTCCGCACCTCCCCCACTGCCGGATCTAAAATAAAAAAATGTGATGCGACTTTGAAGGTTGATTGGCTCTAAACATGTCCTCTCAAACGGTACTAACTCGTTTTTACTCGATTTACAAGCTTTATTGTTTAAATTTCGTTGCGGCATTTCATCGAACACTTGGTGTGCGTTCTTAATTTAGATATTTAGACAAGTATATTGCTTCTTTTAATTGATTTTACTGTCTTTTGATGTGTTTGGTATGTTAGAATAATGGATAATCTAGTTTATACTCAATATATATTTTTTTCTTTTGAATATTCTTTGAGGCATTTCATCAAACACTTGGCGTGCGTCTTGTTCACTAGTCGTAATTCTTGATCACTAGTCGAAAATGAACTTCACTAGTCGCAATTGTTATCATATACATATATATACATATATATATATATATATGTATATTATATATATATATATGTATATTATATATATATGTATATGTATATATATTTATATGTATATCTGTATATATATATATGTATATATATGTATATGTATATATATATGTATATGTATGTATATGTATATGTATATATATATGTATATGATAATTAGTATACATACATATACATATATGTATATGTATGTATACTAATTATCATATATATATATATATATATGCATATGTATACATACATATACATATATACTAATATGTATATATGTATATGTATATATATGTATATATACTAATTAGTATACATATATATCTATATGTATGTATACTAATTATCATATACATATATATATATATATATAAAATCATATACATATATATATATATATATACATATGTATACATACATATATATATATATATATATATATATATATATATGATAATTAGTATATATATATATACACTAATTATCATATATATATATATATATGTATATGTATGTATATATATATATATATATATGTGTATGTGTGTGTATGATTATGATTACAAGTATATGTATATGATCATTATTATAGATAATAGGGCCTAGACTTTATTAATTATATGTATATGTGTGTATATACTAGTATACATATATGTATATGATTAAGCGTTGGACGTTTATGTACATGTATATGTGT